>JAHLJT010002406.1:99510673-99599933 GCA_031308135.1 Acheta domesticus | reverse complement strand
ACGCGGATTTGCACCATCACCCGGCACGAAACTGGAGTACTCACACGATCCTCACTCAGTGGGCCGCCTCATCAGCGACAGCAGCCAGCCTCAACATGGAAAACTAGTGGTGCTACAACAGCACTACTTTCCCGTATTGAGGAAACAGCTAAGTAGTACTGTAATATTTGCACTTTATGCGCTACTAACATCTTCGCTTGGAACTCACTATTTCCAATTGCAGTGTTGTCAGAACTATGTGAATTCTACAACTTCACAAAAATAGAATGCAAAAGTTTTGTACCCTGTATTGGAAAAAGAAGCCTGATACCCTGGAAATATAGAATGCCTTCCATTGGGCCATGATTAGGGAAGAGTATTTAAAACCATGCAACAAATTCTCTACTCACTACAAATGGTACAGCATTGGTGCAAAACTAAATATTTGCCTGCAAATATCAACATAAAATTAGACAATTATAACTCCTTTTCATACAGCTCCATTAGGTCACAACAATGACACTAATTCACAGATATTCGCGAGCGCAAAGTGAATTCCATTGTTGCAGACCCTGCATTGTCGATATTCTGAGAGCTATTAATTCTTTTTACTTAATTCAAATATTTTCAAATAAACAATTTCTAAAATATTAATGTGTAAGTCTATAACAAAGTTCGAATGTAAGAAACGAAGAAAGAAATAATATACAAAATTGCACATTCTAATTTACGACGCATCCAGCTGTCCGAAGCGCAGTAACTTTACAGCGGCCTATTACGTTTGTCACAAAATTAAAGAAAAACTACTCGTATTTTGAAAAACTTATGCATGACCGTATTTATTTTATTTATTTATTTGTCAAAAAACAGAAACAGAATGGCACAGACTTTCCGTATTACTTTTCTATTTTCCTGGGTCTTCACTAGCTATTCGGAATTGCCACATACTCTTTCTTGCCAGCTACCATCTATCATCGCCAAAAGTACACTTTTTTGTCATTTTCTTAATTTTTCGGTTTCCTATTGGTAGAACAGAAACATTAATTTTAGAATATTAAAGAACACAAAACCTAGCCGTAAATGGCAATTTTCGTTTAAAAATTATGTGCCGTTTAAGAGAAAATGGCGTTTTAGCACTACTAAAAAGGCGAAATTTGAAGCTCATTTTCACAGAAAATTTTGAGTTTTCAAAATACTTTATTTGAAGTGATTTGAAGCACTTACACTCACAAATATAATCATATTTACAAATTGGGATAATGGATAATGTGCATATTAAAGATGTGAGAGATCTTTCAAAAAATTTATTATATAATTTTTGAAAAAAAAAAACTCAAAATATAACTTCACGCTATACTAATGAGTGTAATTAGCACTATCCGTTACAAAAGTTTCAAGAAAAAAATTGCAGCCATATACGAGAAAATGACGTTTGAGCATTTCTGAAATGCCGAAATTTGAGCTACTTTCCACAGAAAACGGTAGTGTTTTCGAGAAACTTTACTTGACATTATTTAAAGCATATATACTCGTAAATATAATAATGTAAAAAAATCGCCGATAATGTAAAATATTAACGACGTGAGAGACAAGTAAAAAAAAATTTACATTTTTTTGTAATTTTTGATAAACCAACCGATAGACCAAAATGGCTTTTATGTCATTGATAGAGTACATTTACCACTATCCCTACCAAAAGTTTAAAGAAAACATTTGGAGCCGTTTTTGAGAAAATTTTGTTTTTGTAATTTTTTAAAATTGCACATATTGCACGCAATATGCACGAAAAACTACCAAAATTGTGAAAAACATTTACATGACCTTATTAAAGAACTTCAATATGCAGAACAAAATTTTATTTGAAGAAAAAATCTCTATCTTCAATTTGGTAGTTGGAGAAAGACGCCGAAAAAAATTCAAACTTTCACAATTTTCGAAAATTCGGAGCTGTACGTGAAAATCGGACCTATGCCATGTTAAAAAGTGTATTTTCCTCTATTCATACAAGAAATTTAAAGAAAAAATTAGAGCCGTTTTTTGAGAAAAATGTTGAAAATCCCCGGGGGGCTTCATATAAAGTACCCCGAAATTTTAAAGAATCTTTTTCAAAATCACAAAGCTTCGAACTAGAATCAGATCGACTGGGGAATATCAATTTGGAAGAAAAATCGACCGAACGGTTTAGGCGCTAGCGTTGACCACAGACGGACGGAATGCCGTCAATCGATTTTTTAAGTATAAAGAAGCAACAAATCGTGGATTTTGATCACACCACGAGATAGAGGATTTGTTTTTCTTAATTTAGCAACTGGTTTTATCCACGTATTCGTTTACACGGCCCGGCAATTAATTTTTTTCCGCCGAAAATTGGCCATTTTTTCGCGCAGCATTACATAACTTTCCTATACTACGTATATCACTCCGTGTATACGTACTTATACAGGAAAGTAAAAAGTAAAAAGATACGAACAGAAATCCCCAAGCTCAAAGTTGATCACACAGCTTCAACAACGCACACCCGGCTTGTCGCACACAGCCAAGAGTCAATAAACAACGGGCGTGTGTGTAAGGAGAAAGGATACGAAACGTAAGAGGAAGGAAAGATCGCTGACTGGCATTCGCCCTGATATCTAGCTATTTATGTATTATCGAAAATTTCTCTATTGTCGAGAGTCTAGGACTACCTGGTCAGAATCGCTGCAATGGCAACATCGTTGAGGTTCTGAGCTAACTCAGTATATCTCGCCTTAGTGATTTTAGTAAAGAACTTGATTTATATAATGAAATGTAATGTGTATTACTTTCTCTATTAATCCAGCGCATTTCCGGTACGTCTTAACTGATGGTCTTAAGATGCCGAGAAAACAAGTGCCGAAACCCTACCCGAGCTCTAATGCAAAGGCATAAATCCCTTTTTTCTGTCTGAAAGGTGGGCGTGGCTGGAGTTGAGGCGTTCGGAGAAGCAGACGGCAAATATTCATTACCCTCACGCGTAGGGTGTCGGGCAAGGAGAGTGAGAGAACAAAGAGAAAACGACCGGGGAAGAAAGAAGAGCGTAACAAGGAATTGAAAACAAATAGAAAAGAATATACAAGAGAATGACAAATAAAGTAAACATGGAATTATGGATAGCGAAAACTATATTATCGGTCTACATAGATACAAAAAACAGACTTATCTTCCGTTTAAATATTAGTGCACTGAAGTGTATATTTTTATAGACTTCATATTCAATGAACTTTAATGACACGTATATTCTTACTTCCTTTTTACTTTTCTTATTTCTGTAATACAAAGTTGTTGCTTAAAATATATAGCTAAACTGTGGTAAACGGTGCATTTGATATCTAACGCTGATGCCTATCTCCTACAATAGATAGTATAAATAAAATACTGCTTTCAAGTAAATTTATACAATATGCATTACTTTCACCCTGAATCTACCTTCGTTTCTGTAATGGAATCAGACGATTGGTTCAAAAGTTATGACAAGAAGAAACCTGCAATGTCCTCTGTGAAAAATATATCCTCCTTCCTTCTCGGAACTTGCTAGTAAATACAACTAAGAGGGCTGTAAAGAGGAGAAAGAGAGCGAATGAGTGGAGAGGGGAATGAAGTAACGAAACGGTTTATTAATTCCCCTTTTTATTTTTAATAATTTTTTAATAATAATAATAATAATAATAAAAGGTCTTAATTTTATAAATGTTGTGTAAATACTGTGTGCTATGTACTGTGTTGTGTAAATGCTGTGTAAATAAAATGTTGTGTAAATACTGTAAGCGCTATTTATTAACTTGTAATAATAAGTGATGATGCTTTGATATGTATCTGTGTGATTACTGTAATTCCAGAAAGCTGTGAATAAAGAGATAATAATTAATAATAATAATAATAATAATAATAATAATACAAAACTATATAAGAGAGAATGGAACTATTCACACGCAACTGTCTGCACACTGGGAAGCTAACTGAATCTGTCTATCTTCGCACATTTTACTGACGTAAATATTAACACACACACACAAAGTTGAAACTACTGATCGTTCAAGAAATTTGGGTCGTAAGAGCGCAAAGCTCCTCCTATACAGGAAACAGGTGTTTATCATCCATTATTTGGGATTTGATACGTAATTTGAATTCTCTTCACTCCCAATCATCTAAAATACAAAAAAAAATATTTCCAAAAAAGTTACTGTCACCGCAATGCGGTGCAACATAATTTATTTACAACAATTACTTAACGTCTTTGCCACCTCTCCTGACTAGTAAATACTATTTTATAACATAAAACAGAAATACATGCAAAACACATATTTTTACCTTTGAAACAAAATAAATATTTACACATAAAACTCACGCTTAACATTTGCAAGACTCATTCATAAAAGCGCGCATTCATTCCCTTATTAATGGCCATGTTATTTTGAATTTTAAAATGCTTTTCTACTTAAGATACATGTCATGACTTTCGTACAATGTCAATTAAGAAAAAAAAGTCTCAAATAATCCACTTCCCTTTGCGTTGAATGCATCCTGTGGCTGCATTACATATATTCATTAATTATTCCTGGTTCCCATATCACCATTCCATATTGCAAGCATTTGGGTTCATTAATATTTATACTGCAACGTCCATCTCCGTTAATTATCATACCACACTTTCACATGTAGACATGGATCTTTCCGCCATCCAATGTCGATCCAGTTCACAAGCGTTCTTCCTTCTTTTCCCCTGGCTTCTCTAAAGTTTTGGAAAAACAACGGACGTCTTTCTCTTTCATTGTCACTTCCATTTTTCTTTTTAAAATGGCTTTTTCTATATACTTTTTCCTTGCACCTAATTATATTTCATAGATAACTTAACTACATTTTTATTTTTGTTATTCACCTCCGTTTTAGGGAATTTTCAAGGTCAGTTAATTAAATTTGGCATATATACTTAAATAGGCTCTTTCGTTACGTAGGTTCAATGTTTTGCGACTAAGTTATGCTTTTCTTTAATTCTCTTGAAAAATCTAATGTACACTTGTTTGTTGTCACCCAAAAGTATCTCTTGTGGATTTATTTTACATTGATCTTGGGTTACAACAGTTCGTCATATTCGGAATAATAATCAATAAATGTCACTATGCTCTTAGTCACTTTCTATGCAAATATGTCGTATCTTTCCTTATTAAAACACATCGAAATCGTGGGTTTGGACGTGCCCATCTGGACCATCACAATGAAGACACAAAATAAATAAACTTTAATTCACTTACATTACCGATATTCTTTAAATGCTCCAAAGAAACAAGACATAACATGTTCGTTTGTAATTTTAGTAACTACATTGAATATTTGTATGCAGATCATTTATACTGAAGAGTCTAAGCACTGGCGTGTGATGAGGATTTGTGACTGTAAAAAACTGTGAAGAACGAGTTTCGATAATTCATTAATGCTAAAGGAACCATATTGCAAAGATTTAGAACACCGAGAATCTGTAGTGCGAGAATGCGCTAGTATTCGAATCTGCGACTGCTTCAGCGACTGGGAGCACCTGCGACTGCGAGCACCTGCGACTGCATTTGTAACTGCGAGCATCTGCTACACCGAGCATCTGCTACACCGAGCATCTGGCTACACCGAGCATCTGTTTCACCGAGCATCTTTTACTGCGAAAATCTTCTAATGCGAGAATCTTCTACTGTGAGAATCTGCTAGTACAAGAATTTGCTGGTGCAAGGATATACTAGAGCAAGAATTTACTGGTGCGAGAATCCGCCGGAGCGAGAATTTTCTAGCGCAAAAATCTGCTAGTGACTATCTCCCAGTGCAGGTCGTTGCACGAGAGTGTCGTGGGGCCAGGGTGCCCAAAACGCGCGAGCGCCGCAACCTGCGAGAGCCGAGAGCGAAAGCGTGGGAGGTCGCCGCTGCCTCCGGCGCCCGCAGGCCGCGCGACAGCTAATGAAGACAAGTGAGCGCGCTCGTGACGTCGCTTTTTCAGAGGCGCGCGTCCGCCGGCCGGCACTCGGCGCGTAAACATCGCCGGCCACCTGCGCCCACGCCCCTCTACGCCCCCTCTCCACAGATCACATTCCACCCCACTACGCCCCTCCACTCCCCGCCCCGGCCTACCCTCCCTCGCAAAGGCAGCCTCGACATGGGGGCTGCGGAACAACGACCCACGGACTTGCACTGCAGATACGTACGCGTTTTTTTTACGCAATGGGAACCATACCAGATGAGGTAGCTCAGTGCATCGGCTGATGTCACCGCAGTGTGTCTAGTCGGGAGGTCCTAGGGTTAGAGAACACGACGGCGGTAGGATTTTTTACACTAGCTAGAAAACTAGGACTAATCCAGCCACTATCTCAAGGAGAATTATAACGACCAGCAACTTTGATTGCCGGAAGTAGTAGCCTAATAAATACGCCACGGACCTCACACAATCTTTCCTTCCCCTTGTCCTATCCTCACCCCTTACTTACATTCACAGTTACCACATGCACTACACTATCACACTCCTCCGACACCACTCAGGAGCTTAGAGTTTGTCCAGATGGGCAGTCCCATTTAGCGGGAGATATCTGATGGGGAAACCAGCAAGAAGCCATTTAGGTCGGCGGCCATTCAGTTGGAGAAGAACATTGCCACCTCCCATAGTTAAAACATGTACCACACTTACGGGTCTAATGACCATAGTGGTTGACACATCGGATACACGAAATATAATATAAATAATCAATTCCCGAGAACCATGAGAAACCTACTAGTGGCCATATTGTCATCAACGTGGCCATTTTAATTTTATAGTGGGTGTATAATGGAAAAGGAGTTGATTGGGGGTCAATAGCTAAATATGAACCATCGATATATATGTTTAAAGATTCCATTGGTTGCAGAAAGTATTAATCAAGTTTTTGTGGTTTTCTGATATAAACGACAATCATACAATAATAAAATAATTACAATTTTCCTCCTTCTTTTGTTTCTACCGTTCATCGTTTGAATGTTTTAGAAAACTCAAGAAATTTTACCTGAGTATTCGCAACGTTGTCCTTCGCGAGAAAACAAATTATCCCCAATACGCACTGCAGAAATGAAATGTCCAGACCTTAAGAAGAAATGTTCAGTATATGTTATATTCTGTAATCAATGTACAACAACGAAAATTGAAAACCCACTCATTCAGAACCAGAAGCGTATGCCAATTCTGTAAATAAAGATATTAACGAAATTATTGGTACGCGGAACGTATTTTAAGTATGAGCAATTTTTAGTTATTATTATCATTATCATTATTATTATTAGGTGGTATGCTGTATTTTGCAGAGAAAATTTAAGGGAGTCGAAGAAACAATCCAATCTTTTGAAACGGTAGATGCAAGAAGGTTCGTGAATCCTTTATCTAAACGAACACAAACAAGAGATGTAACACGAGGCATTTCGACGTGAAAGCCCCAATATCATTAGTGAGAAAATGTGCTGGCAGGCAATATCTAATGAGAAAGAGTGCTGGCAGGTGGATCAAAATAAATTCCAAGCTCTTCTTCACACTTTGCAGCGCTGCTGCCGCTTGTTACACACCAAATAAAATTAACTGTAAGAGAGAGTTGCTTTATAAAGAAAAAGTGTTAGCAACTGCTCCTCTCAGTTTACATTTCAGTGACTTGACCTCGGCCCGACCTTGACCTCCCATGGCAAGCAGAAATTGGTTCGTTCAGGAACATCGCCTTCCAGAAGCTATTTATCACGAGCAGTCTAGATTTTTCGCTCACGCTTTCTTTTATACTCTTCTATTTCATGATTCAGTCAACTGATAAGACAACTACCCTTCACACAAACCACAAATTGATAAAAAATTTGTGAAAAATTTAGTAATATTTTTGAAAAAAAAAATGTATACACAGAGAGAATATAGAAATGAGAAAATTTCTATCAGAGTATGATTTACTAACACTTTTTTAAAATATACCTGACTGCGATTTTGATGCAAATAAAATTGCTTTCATAGAAATGACAAAAGCAATTACCCATGTTAAAAGGGGAAATATTTGTCTGGGAGATCCAACATTATTCAATATTTACACTACGACTATGATCAAACTATACTGATTTTTCACACTACGTGCTACTTCCTACATGAATATTTATTTTGCAACGAGCACTGTGAATATTTCCATAAGCAAACATTTATATACGCTTTGGCCGATCAGATAAGCGAATCAAATATACATTTGCTTTTCATTTATGCATACCGCTTACATGTGTGGAATATTAGCATTCCACAAGTCAATATAATATATACTTTACGATATCACCTGACCTTTGAAGTATAAAAAATACACCAGAAAGTATAGCCAACCCGACACTAATCAGCTGTTTGAGTCGGAAAGAGATTGTTTAGGACACTGTGAAATGGTAACATTCTGAGTGGGAATAAGATCAATCTCGTATAATTATTTAATGTAGTATAATGAAATGGAGTGAAAAACAATATGAAAGAGAAATTAACTTTCAAAAAGCAATTTAAAACAAGGCTACTTAAAGAACATTTATTAAAATGACAATTATTAAAGTTGTAGGAGGTTATTTTTCAAATCTTGGTCTCCTGTGGAAGTATTTGAAATTGAAGATGTACAAGATGAATTAGCAGCGGAATTCGTCAATTCAGAATGGACTGAACACACGTGTGTACTCATTAAAGTATTTTCCTGAATAATTTTGGTAGTAACATTCCAGCATATTCTTTATACTCTTCACCATTTAATCTTCGTATATTAATTGCCTAAAATATGTGTAATTTCTTCATTTGTAGATTTTGCTCTCCATTTGTATTTTCTTTCTTCACAAAATTCTTGAAATTGCTTCCAAACGCTTTCTCTGCTCCTTTCGCTGTTTTTCGGCACTGAATCCTTAACAATAAATTCGTTTTAAATATTACCAAAACGACACATTTTAATATGATACTGATGCGCACAAGCTATTTTGGACCTGAAACAATTGCTATCGTTATCTTAAAAGGGTAAACAAAGTTTTTACAGCGGTAAAAAAGGTAAACAAAGTGATGGCGATAAAACATCTGGGATTGGTTTAATTTGACTATATCGTTGTTTAGCATTGGTTACTTACGACACGGACAGACATGAGTGAAATAGTCATTATTATTATTGTTATTATTATTATTATTTAAATAACTTAACTTTATAAAATAGTATTTTATAAATACAATCTATCTTGAAATTTTAATATTAAATTTTATACATTATATATTGTGACATTAGCTAGCAAACAATCTGCTAACGGAAGTAATATTTATTTGTTTATTTAACAGTTTCTTTCCATTGAAGTGGACCAGGAAGCATGAAAGAGAATCGTCTATGCAATAGACATTTTTACTTCCAAAACTCAAATATGGCTCGAAGCTCTAACCACATCTCATCGTATTACTATTCATTTCAAGAGTTTCTCTTTTCACAACAAAATCGCATTGATACCACCAGAGATCTTAATAATTATTATCATTGTTATGATCATAGTAATTATATCTTAATGAAATAAAAGTTTAGTGTTCTTGCTATATAGATAATCCACCATCTATAAATACGACTTGCGATTTTTTTATAAAATTCTATTTTTACCAAGGTATATTTGCCAAAATATAAGCAAATGAAATTAAAATTGGAAATCGGAAAATTGGAAGTCATCTTGATCTTCAACATAGATTTTACCTTCTAATACATCCAATTAAAAGAACATCATTCGATGTGTGACGATCTATATTCTAATAAACTTTGAAACAAAAATTCACTGTCTCTTACAAATGCATTAGTGTAGTGATCCAGAACAGCATCCCTTTGGCACATATCCATTTTCCATCAGCAATGCCAATTATAGACTTCACTAAAAAGACAAGAGCTTGAGCTGTCTTGTTACAGAGCTCGTGGAGAGTGTTACGGAGCCCGCGGAGAACATCCAGAACAACATACTGGATTCTCGACTAGGTTTATCAAAACCTTTCAGTTATTTGGCCTTTTACAACTTTCGCCATTTAAAACTGCATTACAATTTTTGATAATTTGGAAAGCGCATTCTGGATTGCCATGCAACCCGCAACAGACGTCAAATCATGCATCTATTTTTTTAGATACATCGATCGTTCATGAAACTCTGCAAATGTGACCCTTATAACCCTTCCCGGTACGTTTCTTAGATATTTATCTTTTAAATAAGTCTTTTCTATATCTTGAACAGCATTTTTTTGTGAGAGTTGATTTTCATCTCAGACTCGGGTGGTCAGAGACATGCAGACATTTTAATTCTTTAAAAAATTATCTTCAGTTTTTCAAATCGTTACGATTTAATCTCAGGAGCCTAAGACTGTGTGGGTCAATAACTTTTGAAAATATTAAAATGTTTACAGGTGCACATTTTCGCATCTACAAGATGAAATTCAGGGTCCTTCACATTTCCTGTAATCTAGTAGTCACCAATCTTACCCAAGAACATAAATTATGATCAATTAAGATTAAGAGTTATTTTCATATTGCAAAAATTACGATAAAGTGCCTATTTTATCTATTAACCTCCCAGAAATTCTTGACGAAACCACTGCTTATGGCCATAAACAATAAACTTTCATTCCAACGAGAGGTTCATACCTAAAGCACTTCTCCCAACAGCACACCATCTTACAGCTGAAAAATACGAACTGGGAATTTTTCGTTAGACGAAAGAATCTGAATATTGGATGGCAGTCAGAAATATTTGTGACCATGACATCACATTAGGAGAGAGTTATGCAGGGCTGTTTGTAGAGATAGGTGATTCAACACTAACATATTAAAGCTTATAAAACATTCCGAGAATTGAATTACAGTAAACTCTCGCTAGCATGATCTCGCTTAACACGAATTTCGCCGCTACACGAACAAAACTAGGCTGACGGACTGACGTTTTGCCGGCAATCGCTTTCTCGGCATCAAGGACCCACAATACATGGAATCCTATCGACCCAACGTGTTGCAGGATGTAATTTACTATCTAATAGGAACACGATTTATCTACTTTTTCGTTACCAGGGTCCAGCAATAAAAGTTTTTGTATCGAAAGTTCCCCGTGCTTTCCGCCGCATTGCAATACTTTCTCTATACTATGTAAGCAGTAGTAAGAAAGTAAAAAGTGGGATGGAGTGAGAAGAGGGAAAATGCTGGGCAATTTACAGTATAATAAATTTTCCATCTTTGATAAAGCCTTAATAAAGGACTCAAACGACGGCAACTTCCTCTTCCTCTTACTGACTTCCTCTAGGACACTTTATCATAATGGGAAAATGCTGAGTTTACAGGCAATGTTGCTTTGGAAAGAATACAAGTAGTCTACCACGCATTATTATTTGTATTTTATAACTAGTTAAAATACTGTATGCCAATTTGTAAAACATGAGTCCAATGTAGACATGTTCTTGAAATTCTCCAATTACACTATTAAATATTTAAACTTGTATAGTTTTTAATTATAATAAAACTTTTAATAACATTGAATTTCCGAAATCACTTACGCAAGATGCACATGAAATACGCTCAGCTACCTCAATGGTATTCAGTCTCTACCACCATCAACTACTAATTTTGAACGAATATACAGCACCAGTTTTGAGGTCCACTGGCGTTGTAAGCCATTCACGCAAAGATCGCGTCGCAAAGCGGAGGACGCGCCACTACTGCAGCTGTTGCTGAGGGCGCTCGGCGGCTGCACTTGAATTTCAAGAGAGCACCCCGGGCACCAGACACAGCCGCCGGCCACCGGATACAAACCGCATGCACACAACGCCCACCCCACCTCGCTCTTCCTACGAGCGGCCCTTCAAAGTTAAATTAACCTGCTTTGTTTCTCTATTGAAAAATAAGGAGGTGTTGTTGCATTGATAAACAACATGAGAATTATGTACAGCCTGCCAAAACCAACATATGGGCTACTTTAGCCCCCAGGTTGACTCCTCTTTCTACGTTTTAAAGATTTTTATCATGTAATATATTAACGTAGGGTTCCAAACTCCAATTTTATTGCTCTTGGAAAGGAACATGCTAAGTGTGCGAAACGTTGAGATGTAAATAAATATAGAAACAACAATTTCCTGATATCTACTTATGGATTGATTCTGTATGGTCCGGACCTGCATGAAACTTCCCATCTATCAATATCATTCAACTAGGATAAGCAGGAAGAACAACACCAATTGCTAATATTAAAATTATTATTGTTATTATTATTATTATTTTCATTTTTTTGGTTTACAGAAATCCCACATACACAAATCAAAATGACTCGTATCTACATATTTGAAACCGTTTTTGTTTAGAAAGATTAAGCTTAAGCTTTCTACTCAATCAAATTTCGTGAATTTTTCTTTAATGATAGATAGAGGCTTCTTGAGATTTCACTTGTCTTATATATTGGTTCTACAGCAAAAACACTAAATATTTGTATTGTATTACAATTACGTTACAAACACACACGTTTGTAATACAATATACAATGTAATACAATATAATTAAACCTTATCTGCCGTCATTTGTTCTTTACGCCATTTTGAAGACCAGCTACAACACAATATTGTAGTTGATTTTGGTAATTTTGTTTAGCGAGTTGCAATAGAAAGGAGTAGACATTTCGTTATGCGTGTGATTATGAGGTTATAAATCATGCAAAATTGTCCTTGTGATAGTTGCCGAAGTGAAGTGTCAATGTACTTCGATTCACGTCGCGATACACACGAGTGCCGGAAAAGCCTATTTTCACCGTTCCTGTCCAAGGCCATCTAGAAGAGACCTGCTCCAGCTCCAAATGACGTCACGATGAGTGGCTGGCAGGAAATGTATGCTGTCCAAGCAGCGTACTCTCCACAGTTTTAAACACAGATCTTGTTCTTAAAATCGCATGGAAACTCACACTTGTTTAAAATAACACGAGGAAACATTAAGCCTTCTTGACGCTCTAGGAATTTATTTGAGTTATTTATATTAAGGAATTCCAGTATTGTACAATTTTCGTACACGCAAATTAACATAATATTGAAAAGAATTAAATTTGTGTACATACTACATTATTTATAACATAAAATTTAGTAGAATTCATGAAACTATTTTTCTACCATCATTGATATTCATATGAGATTAAGTACCTTCATGATAACAATTCTATTTATATTTTTCCTGCTCTATTTTTTTCAAGTTTTCTACTTTAATTTAATATGGTAGTTAGTAGTACAACTAGTAGTAAAGCATTTATCAAATATTTCTCTCATGGACGAATTAGTAATGTAAGTAATTAATAATGTTTGATAATATTGTAAGGGACAGTAAAATATTCATAGGTAAGTTACTTAAATTCAAGCTGTTCAAAAATATGGCTTTGTGTCCGCAACGTATAGCTGTTGACAGTCATTACACGGAATGGAGTATACCTCATTTAACTTATCGCCTATTTTATTTAATAAGAAGAGGAAGGATGGAAAACAATATTTTATTCAAGAACTACTCCAGCAGATTATGTAAGACTTTATGAGATAATTCAAAAGACACAAATCACAATGGGAATACATAAGAACATATTTTGGACTCTTTATATTGACTTTAATGTCTTCCTATTTTGCACTCAGTTTTGTGAGCACTCAGTCTTACATTCTTGAAACCATTTTACTTATCAGTGAACATTCCTAATAAACAGTGTTTATTTAATAAAATGTTTAACATACACAAAATACTACGTTCTATTAATGTAAGCAGCATTTGTCCATAACTCCAAACTGTGTTTTCCATTAATCGGATCGCTGTCTCTCACACAAAGTCAATACAGTTCTTTGATTTTCATGCTTCAGGAACTTAATTTCAACATTTTCTGATATCAATATCTGAAACACTTGGTGAGTCTTCGTGACGTAGTGAGGCTGTTCACTGAGATAAACGGGTAGGAATCTTTCACTACAGTCGGATACGTTCGTTTAGTAAATATCTCGACACCATCTCCTCTTATTCCCTTGTGCTGGTAGGGAATAAATTTTGAGTCGAAGTGTTTTACACACACACACACACATATACAAAGACAAGTTCTCTGAGAAGGCAAAATCTTTCCTATGTATGTTTTCGCCCACTTCTGTCACAGAGCAGGATTGTTTGGAAATTTCAAAGTTGAAAGTGCTCTGTCATTCCATCGTAATTCGGTCAACAGCATGGCACACTTCACTTGCTTGATATTTTATCATATATCTCTCCTTGCTAATTTTCAAAGTACTTGCCTTTAAGAATAGTTTGCAAGTACTCACTGAAAAAATGCGGAGTATAATAGTATAACCAAACATCCAAGTGCAAGCAACAATACATATTACATAAAATATTTCATAATTGCACCACATACTTAAATCACTCAATACTAGAAGTAGACATACCCTGCTTACTTTAATATAACGGCCAAAGAAATTATTTTTATGCATTTTATAAATACTACGTAATAAATTATTGTAGAATTCGTAAAAACTCTTTTTTTAATTTAATTTACTGCAATGGTTTACGAAGATACTTTAGTTCTTGTTCTTGAGCAGTATGGTGCTATATTGTATTGAGCAGAATGGTACTTTGGAAAACCATTTTGTATTGTTTTGTAGAGCAGCATTTTTGCTGCTGCATGCCAATGGTATCTTCACTGGTACTTGTAATCTGCGAACGCTTTAAGTTTTCAAGCGATGTAATTTGTAATGGGCGGTAAATGTCTGCCTCATGCGAAATATATTTATGCTCATTTTCTTGTAAGTCTACTGCATGAGTAATTGCACAAATTATGTAATCCCTAATCTAGCGAAAGGAACATTAAAGTATTTGTTGTTGATGTTGTTTGTGGTCCTCACAACTCATGGTTTCAATTTAGTGCGGGTCTGTCTGGACATCTTCAATGTGTGTTTAAATGATCGTAGCGATAAAATATTGGTTATAAATAGCGTGTGGCTTCTAAGGATAATAATACAGAATTATCCAGGTCGCGTCGTTATACTATTCATGTTAGAATAATTTCATCAATTAAAAATTGAATATTCTTTCCGTGCAGGTAGTCTGGCATACGTAAATACCACTTATACAATTTATCGACCTCTACAAACTTTCTTCTACACAAAGATACAAGCAAAATGAAATATGAAAATGAAAATTGGCAAATGTAATTTCATTTACTGTTTTCACCTTCCAATACATCTAACTAAAATTATAATTCTAAACTTGCATCTTTTGTAAATCATCTGTAATAGTGCCAGGTGAACTGAATGATAATAAACATTAAAAATGAAAGTTTTCCGTCAGTCTTTCGGGAGACCCGCAGTCCAGTGAACATGCTTTTCTACGCGATCTACCTGCTTGAAAAGGGTGGATGTCGACCGAGCAGTGACGGGCGGCTAGCAGCCGCTGGGTGAGAGGCTACCTGCTACGGTGAAATTATTTCAGGGAGGCCGCTGAAGATCGAGGGTTCAGAGTTACCAGATGAGTCCATTCCTCAAACTTATAGGTACAGGGGGTACAGCATACCTGCCCAACACGAGTTGACAGCCCCTCTCGATTCGTGTAAACACTGACCGTGACTTTTCGTCTCCGCGAGGTGCAAGCTTTCAGTTGCGTTTCCCTACCAGAGTCAAGGATGTGTAAGCCTTCAGAGCGAGAAGTCGTTGCAAAAGTGTATTAGTTTATGAAGAGAGAAGCACACGCTGTTAAAAGTGTCAAAGCAGTTCATAACGGAGTGACTATAGGTGTTTCGTAAATATCTATTCGCAGGATTAATAAGGAAATTGATTCTATTGAATCGAGTTCATTTTCAATTACTACTAAAGAGAGGAAGATGACGAACGTGTAATCTACTCTCGATCTGCGGTTTCAATGAGTGATCCGCACAATATTTTAATGGTACCAGTGACAGTGGAAAAAACGTGAATGACGAGAACAGAGTCGGGCCATCACGTGAAGTTGGTGTTTCTCCACTACCGAGCGAAGACTACAGCAAATTAATTTAAAAGCACGCTAGACATGTGGTGCTATAGGCTAATGTTTTTGGTATGAGCAGACAAGCCAGACACGAACGAGCGCCGACTCCTGGCTCCCTCCCCACTTCTTTCAGCTTCCTCCTCTATTCGCGAATCCCAGCGGTCACCCTAGAAAAATTAAGCTGCACGTTGCGGTTTGTCGGTGCGCTGCGGTAAACTGTCTGTTCGCCTGTGGTCATCTGTACATTGCGGTTGTATAGGAGCTGGAGCCCATTGCTAGTGGTGATTCTTTAACCAACGACCAAACGAAGTAGATGTAAACATTGCCGCACGGGCAGGCATTCGCTAATTGTCTGCAAGCCCGCGATTCACATTCTTCCATGGAGTTTTCCAAGTATTCCCGTAATAAAATAGTTCCGGAAATTTTAAGTAAATGATTGCAATATTCAGTAGAAAATCGGATGTAAGAGTCTGAAATAAGTGCAAATTTACCTTACATGATGTATGTTACTTCCAAGGAGAGAAGTAAATGCAGATTCCACCCGCACAACATTTCTTGATATTCCACAGCGAGGAGTGCGAGGAGAAAAGGGCTCTGGTAATGTCAGGGCTTGAAAGGGCATACCAACTGCAGGCATGAACGTTACGTCCAAAGCGTGTTATTATAAATACTATGACTTTTTGAAGATACAAGGTGTTTCTGCCAATATTGTAAATTTGTATGTACTGTTCCGAGTCCGACCTATATATTTCAACGGCCCGCACTTTTCAGCGCTGGACAATGACTATGAAATTCATGTATCAAGAAAATTTGCACGATCAATACATAGCAGACGAATTAAATTTGATGTAATGGCAGACCGCATACTATATGTTCCTAAAGCGCAGTGAAACTATTTGAGCTGTGGAGATGAATGAGGGAAAAGAAACTCGCATCATAAGGTAAAGATCGTTTGTCTAAAATTGTGTGTACGTGAATGGGTAAACGTGTCGATTGAGTGTATTCTGTGTAATGCAAGGTTCAGTTAAATGCTATGACTAAACAATCATCTCCATAGCTGTCAACATCTGAATAAGTAAAAAATTGCCGAGAAAAACATACATAATGTGGCGAAACAATTATTTTAACCGTACTTTAATCGTGTTAAATTCAATACGCACGAAGAAAATGGAAGTTGCAACTGATAGACAATAGAGTCATTGTCAGATTCAGAATGAACAACTTTTTTCCAGTTCATGTAAGTAACGAATAAATTTCATGTTAAATCAATGATAGATTACCTCACTGCTCTATCAGTTTTTCATTGACATGTAATAAAAATCGCAACATTGAATTGAACATATTTATAACTTTTCAATATGCCAAATGAATTTTCCTTTTTAGTGCTAAGATTCCGAAATTCGCAGTCCCCAGATTCTGATACGCAGCCTACACATTGAGATAGAAGGGTATTGTGCAACGTATGTATGGGTTCGCGTTCGTCAAAAGCCAGTGGTGAAAGCGGAGCGTTGACAGCTGGTAAGGTGACAGCCCAGTGGCCCCGGAACGCGCTTCGACAGGGGATATAAACATTCCGGTTTGTTTACATCCACTTCATTTTCTCATTAGATAAACAATTGTGCTGGATGCATCGGTGATATCGATGACATTGTGAATTGGTGGAGTGGAGCTAAATCCAGATCCCCCTTCTAACGTCGATTTTATTGAAACCATCAACAGAATTCACAAGGAGTTAACGGAAAGGCTGGATCTTTAACAGAATAGGACAGCGAGAATGTACCGCAGATTTGTCTGACAGCTATCAAGAGGTTGGAGCGCAAGGGTGATTACCACGAGAGGAAGTTTCATCGTAACAAGATTATTGTAATCGCTGAGCAGCCTCACGAGACGTCAGGGGACTCTGAGATGTCTATACTCAAATTTACCGAGAAACCGTGAGCCAGGGTGGAGTTGCACATCGAACACGCGCACAGGATCGGACGGCGGAGCGAGAGGCAAATGCGTACGATTGTGGACAAGTGTCCATTTAGGAAGAGGCAGGAGATTTAGCAGTCCGGGTGCGTTTCCTGAAACTTCAATGTGAGCGAGCGTGAAAACTTGTTCTGAGCTGTAACATGCGTAAGGCTATAATTCCTCACTGTAGTAGGCGAAAGCCAGTGGGAGACAGGAGTGGATTAAATTCGACACGTTTGCTGTGGCGGGACGTGGCTTTGTCCCTGGAGAGCTGTCGGTCAGTTCGCGGGTGCGCTGCGAGGAGAGTTGTGAGAGGGTGGAGCCCCAGGAGAACGGAGGCCCTTTCCGTCCTGCAACATGGCGCCTTGTCGCTGGTTCTCTGACCCTCGTCTGCGGTCGTGGCCGCGCCTGCGGTCGCCCCGATACCTGTATTTCCGCATTTCCCGCCGCTTCCACGATACCTCTATTCCCGCATGGATTGATGCTTCCGGACTCATCAAGTCCTACGAATGTGGTCATTAGTCACGCACGTTTGGTCATGGTATTTCTCCGAAGGTGACGGCGTTCCTCCCTCGCTGGTGAGATACAGCGCCGACCTATACGGCAGCTTGCTGTGTTTCCCCATTCATGTGTATCCGACAGGTGGTGCGCCTCTCCACCCGGGGCAATCTCCAAGCTCATAACTAGGTTCTCGACATGTGTGGTAGTGTAATGCATGTAAGTGTTGGTGTGTGTATGCATCTGTAAGGGGAGATAAACAAGGAAAAGAAAGGAAATATGACGCGCGGTACAAGGCACGTTCGATAGGGAACTATCCGACATTTGTCTGGTGTTAATCGGAGAAACCACAGAAAACTACCGGTCAGAGCAGCCGAACGCTAGAATTCTCCTTCAGACAGCGCGTGGATTCGGAGTGAATCGGAGATCTCGAAGCGAGCGATAACGAGACCAACGACAGCAGCAAATTTCCAGCAGCTGGGATCATGTTCAGTAGACTCGCAAATAGGCAGTATTAGGTTTTAAGATACGGGAAAAAACTAGCTCAGGAACGAAACTTTATCTCAGGTGAGAATTTCGTTACGTACGGAGAACGAAAGTTTATTAGAATTTAGTTTCTATCCTGGGATTTCAATCATTATTTAGTTTTGTTATTAACAATTATGACATCACAAAAGGATTTAGTTCGTACTCGGTGGTAGAAGATGTAAATTAAGGATTTTTTCCCCGCCTTATTCAATGTTGTACCTCAAACGAACTAGAACAGGTAAGTGTACGAGCATACGTACACCACCAGAGGGGTCCTTTATGAAAGGCGCAAGCTAAGCGTCTATGGAACGTTGAAAGAAAACTGGCTTGCTTGTAAATTTTTTGGCGAAACAAGAAGGTAAAGCGTGTGAACTCCGCCACTGATGGGTCGAAAAAGATAACTTTTTGCTAATAAGTATGCAAAAGTAAATTTCGTATTTCCGAATGATTCATGTCATTTACCCCTGATAGTTATGCAATTCGTCATTCGTATGTGTTTGGTGTGTCACATTCTGACGCAGTCGAAGATAATTCGTTTATCTACCGAACTCCAGCACTTGAAGCGTTGTTTTACAATCAGGGCAGTTGTGTAAATTCGTTAAATGAAATTTGTTACATGTTTGTCGAAAAAGAGGAAATATCTTCGACTCCTACACATGCCTTAGAAAATATTTTGAGACACCCTGTTTGTGGAAAGAACAGATGGATTGGCTAGCATTGGAGTGAGAACGTAAGAGGGAAAGAAGTCCCACAGTGCATAGCCTCGCGCTTTACAGCGTGTGCAAGATCGCGGCGGCCATTGAGGCCCTTTAAGGCCGGAGTCGGGCAGAGTAGGGCTTTCAGCGTTCGATGGCCCAGTGATCGAACGAGATGGCGACCTACTGACGAGAGACCGCTGACATTTTTTCGAGGTCAGAGAAAGCGAATTCTTAATATTTTAGTAGGTCGTATATTGTAATTAAAGACCGGATTGTTACGAAACTCCATCTGTTCTTTGTAAACTTAAAAATTGGATGAAACCTTGATAGAAATTTGAATTATAAAACCGACATTATTTCAGCACTTGTTTTATTTTGCAAACAATTTCACGTTTTGAGGTTTACTGCATGATATTGCAAGTTTTAGGTCATCTGCGTGAAAATTGTATATTTACTGGACGAATTTCCAAGATTGATAAAATATAATTATCAACTTGTCTTAATTTATATTTTTTAACGTTCGAGTTGAGAAAAAAGTTTTTGACATAGATCAGCAATGCATTCGGGTGATCTGAGAAAACCCAGTGCAGTTTAATATGCATCAATTCTGAATTTTGTTCCCCTAAGAACTCGAATAGATGTTGCCCTGCAAGATACAAGAGAGAATGAATTCAGTTTTTGTCCGCTTGTCTTCTCTGATTTAAACGTAGCTGCACTTCAGTGTCACGAGCTGGAAGGAGGGGAGTAAACTGTCATCCAATCGGGAGCTTCGTTAGGACTTAAATGTTTGGTATTGGAGCTCCGGGTTGGATAACGAAGTCCCCCTCTCCTTCCAGCTTGTGACCTTCTATTAGAAGATTTGGGGTTTGAGAGTCTAGCACGACGTCCTATTGTGATATATACTGATAGTAAAGCAGTATTAGATTGGTCTAAGGATTTCAAGATAACGAATAGAAATAAGCACATGGTTCGAAGACTTAACTTCGTGAAAGAAAGTCTATTAAACAACGAAGTAATGCTAGAACATGTGAATTCACAAGATATGGAGGCAGATATCCTTACAAAGCACCTTGATAAAAACACACTATCCAAACACATAAAATCTCTTAATCTGGTATGATGGAGAAACAATCTTCAAGAATGATTCGTTCGTAAATTAATAAGATAAACGATCTACGAACGAAAAGGGGGGAATGATAGATGAAATTATCTCACAATTTGTTTATTACATTGCAGATCGTAGCAACGGGGACAGCATTTCACAATTTGTTTATTACATTGCAGATCGTAGCAACGGGGACAGCATCTCCAGGTATTGTTGTGTTCCTGCGAAAAAATAAAATGATAACGCTGGTTGCTATGTATGATTATTCGATTGAAATATACGTTCATGTATTCGCAAGAAATAAAGTCTGTTCATCTACAAAAGTGTAACAGTCGATATTCTTAACAACTGGTAGCAGAGCGCGGTTTGATATTAATTGGACAATGGCCGAAGCAAGTAATATGTCCTTTGGGAAAATCGAAAAAACTCAACAACACGAATTATACGTTGTGGAGCATGCGAATGAAAACCCTGATAAAATCACGTCATTTATATACCGAAATAATCGAAGAGGAAGAACCGAAGAAAATTCCCGGAGACGAGGTAAGCGAAGCACGATGGAAAGCGTGGGAATTTAAAAATGATGAAGTGATGGGCCTGTTAGTCATGACGTTGTCGAACGAACAACTTCTCGCTTGCCGGGGAATAACAAAAGCTAGAGATTTGTGGAATGCTTTGCAGAGAAGACACGAGGGACAGGGGAGATATAAAATAACCACTCTGAAAGCTAAATTGGCAAAATTGGAAAAGGGAGACAACGAACTTATTGGGGATTACTTGATTCGAGCAATGGGCATCGCTTGTGAAATTAATGAATTAGGCGTCAATATAGAAGACAGTGAATTGATTTATCACGTGCTAAACGGATTACCTAAGTCGTATAGCGAAATTACGACGGCTTTATAGACAAATTCGGAAACCAGTTTTGAAACGATGCGGGAACATTTGATAAATTACGAGAAAAATATTTAAGATCTTCAATGATCAAAGATACGATCGCATACAGAGTTACAGAAACGCGCAAGATGACTTGTTTTGTATGCGGGGAGATGGGACACAAGGCGAAAGATTGCTGGCACAGGAAAAGTGTAGCAACTTCTATTCAAGACAGTGAGCGAGGGAATTACTACAAAAAGAAGAATGCGAATAAAGAATATTCAGGAAGCAAGAATGTGTTAAATAACAAAGGAAGATATTATAATTCTGATTATGGTGGGAAACGTTCCAATACTAACAACAGAAAGAGTTCGAGATGATTGCGAAGAAAGATCACGTTAAAGGGTACGTGGAAGACGAAAAGGAGATTTCGTGGTTGCTAGATTCGGGATGTAGTGTTCACATGACTTCTCATAATGAAATATTGAGAGATCAAAAACCAGCGACCGTCGAAATAACTACTGCCGAGTCAGGAAGAAAACTCATTTCTGAAATGGAAGGGCGTGTTAGTGGCTCCTGCATTACTAACGAAGGGACATTGTTTATTACATTGCAGATCGTAGCAACGGGGACAGCATCTCACAATTTGTTTATTACATTGCAGATCGTAGCAACGGGGACAGCATCTCCAGGTATTGCTGTGTTCCTGCGAAAAAATAAAATGATAACGCTGGTTGCTATGTATGATTATTCGATTGAAATATACGTTCATGTATTCGTAAGAAATAAAGTCTGTTCATCTACAAAAGTGTAACATTCGATATTCTTAACACCTTCAAGTGCAGTTATGTTTAAGTCGAAGTACATATAGCTGGGTGAACACGTACGTCAGTGTGAGGCTCGGCACAAAGACAAGTGCAAATACAGAACTAAGTTTTTCCTATTCGAAACATGTATTAGCTGAAAGAAGAAATAAAAATTTGTCAGAAAATAATTTGAAAAGGAACATAATTGTAAATTATAATGAAAATAATTCAGAACTTGTAACTAACTACTGTACCGTGTAAGTTAATAATTATTTATTTCTAAAGGTATATTAGTATTTTTCAATTTTTGTGTTTCCTTTTTTGTATTTTTATACTAATTTAATTTCGAGTGCGCATAATATTTAAAATATCAATTAAGGTTTGTTTAAACAATACTTGCAAACTTAATTATAATAAAATCACATAAATCATATTTCATTTACCTTAAATATCACATCGAAAATTTAAAATAAGTTGAAAGTGGGTTAACTGTTGTTTTAGGCTTTATAATACCACTTTGCAAATTTTTATCTTTTTATTTCATGTTTTTGCACATTTTGGTATTTTTACGGCATGTTTTAGAGTTTTACTGCACGAAAATCAAATATTTAATTATATATTGTCAAACACATTGTATCATACCATGTGTCTACACTGAGGATCATTGTATAGTGAAAAATCAACATTTTTAACTTTATCGAACAATGGTACTTGCACAAGGTACTTCTTTCCCAAGGTGAATATTATTGTGATTAACAATTTCTGTATCAACAGATTATATTTAGACCATAGAATTCGAAATATTTATTTATTCGATTCAGCCAGTTAAAATTTATTTAACAAAAAATAGTCACAAGTCATTACAAGTTTTGGCTACTAATTTGGAACCCTCTAATTAGACGTGTGTTAATATGGGGTGGTGTTAGGTTGCTGGTTTTGTGTTTACATATTTCTTGGGTTTCTTTGTATTAGATACATTTTGTTATTTTCAAAAATCCTATCATTCTGCAATTTTTTCTATGTCAATAATAATTAGATAGTTTTCCTAGTATACCTGATGAAGTTTGCAAATCAGCAGGAAACATGTCTTATGATTTTGCTTATTTTTTTTAACATTTGTGCCTTCCGACTAAATAATAAAAGCCATTTTAATACATGCGCAATTGCCACTATTACTATTTGTTATTCAGCAGACCTCTTATTACAAATATTAAACATATCACATGATACTATGTGCGAAGATCTTTTATACTTTACTCATACTGAAATCTTACATTTTTAAACACACACGAGGCATTCAAGGTACTTTTAAACAAAGAGAGAAACCTGCCTTCAGGAGACTCAGATAATCGAATCTGCTAATGCCACTTAGTTAATTTCAATCAAGCCCGAGCAACGGAGTAACGCTCGAAAAAACGATCACCCCAAGGAATAACAGCACATAATCCGTGCCCACCTTTTTTCTAACCTTGTATTCTATATTTACTGAGTATCAAAAATAATATAAAAATTAAGAACTAATAATAAATCAAATTATTTTGGACCCTTAAATATAACTTGATTTTTAGGACTTTAATTCCGAAAACAATTATCAGGATCTACTTTAGAACAAATTTTTCCCTCCGGGAATTTGTTTCCAGACCACAATACGAAATGCACAAGCGTTCTAGAGACGGGCTTCTGCATACTGCGGTGCTGTCCCCAGAGAGAGCATGCCACGCGGCACGTAGTAACTGCGCGGATGCGGCAGTGCGGGCTTCACGTAATTGTGGGCCAGCCGCGAGGAAAGAGAGAAGGGGGCGGAGAAGACGGTAGAGAATAGGGAAATAAGGGAGAAGAGGTTGGGCCAGTGATCGCCGCATAGGGTTGAGGCATGGGGTAAAATAAGTGGTGGGGCTAGGAGGCAAAGACGGGGAGGGGTCGAGGCAATGGGCTAAGGTACGGGTGGGATAGGGAGCGGGGCAGGGTTCAAGGCATGGCGATGGGATAGTGGACAGGATGGGGGTGGGGGCAAGGGTGCAGGAAGAGGTAGGGGCAGGGAGTCAGACAGGGTGTGCGACAGCGGATGGGGGTGAGAGTGAAGTTGGGAGTGCATGGTGGGGCAAGAGTCGGGGAAAAGATGGGGGCAAGGGATTGAGGAACATGGAATAGGGAGCGAGGCATGAGGTGGAACAGAGGCCGATGTCAAAGAGTGGAATTAAGGCGCAGGGTGAGATGGAAGGCAGGGCGAGGGGACAGGGTAGAGAACTGGGTAGGAAATCGGGGAATGGGGTTGAGGTAAGAGTTGGGATGGGAGCGGGCAGGGTGTAGGGCAAGGGAAGACGCAAGAGGGCAGAACACGGTGTATGGTGTAGCGGGAGAGGGAGGCCGGGACTGTGATCGTGCCCTAGGGGACCGGACGAGCCGTGCACGCCCGATCGCACCCATTACATGCGCAGCGCCCCCTGGCGGTACTTCTGCTCGTTTCCGGAATGTTGCCACGCGCTACAATGGCCGCCGCGGCGCGGCCGCGCCCCCTCGGGCACACAAAAGGGCCTTCTATTACTCTGCACGTTGCGCTCGTTGGGTTCCAACAAGAATTTCTCGACATAGCCAATTATTTCAACATTTATCGCGCGAAACTGTGAAACTGCATGTTGACCTTTGTGTACTCACCTCTTCGCTTTGCACAAGAGCATACAGTGAAATTGTAATTCTTATTCAGCGTTATATGATCTGTAGAACGTGTTCCTTTCATGTCCGATTTTCGCCCCCCATTAAATCCAAATAGTTTCCCCTGTTTTCACGATTCTGATCAATACCGCAAATTGAGATCTTCCAGCGCATGCCACATTCGACGCTACTGGGTATAATACAAATGCGTCGGCAGAAGCTATCCTCAAAGTAGCGACGAAATAACACCAAATCGTGGAATAAAAATTAAATTGTAATTAAAAATACGCAAAAATCAATAAAAACATTTTTTTAGTTTTTCAAAGTATTTTCTTTGATCCTTAGTGAGGTAGTTCATACTTCATTGTCCCTTCAGTATTTAAACTGGAGTAGATCTTTTAAACCCGAGAGTTTTTCGAGGTCATGAGCAGTCTAATTTAGACACAAAACTGGAAATACGATATTTATATAGCGGAATAAATATGGTAATAAAGATAAAATAAGTTATTTTTAAGATGTCACCTATTCGGAAAAGGTTTTAAACTGGGTCAAGGCAAACATATAAACATACGAATCTACGTATGAGCATAGAGAAGAAAAGAGTTACACGAGCATGTGCGTAACCGATGTAATAGAATAGTTAGTGCATACAGAATTGACCAAAGAATGATTCTTGGCTGCATCACGTATCTTTATTGTTATGATGAAAACGAAAGTGATTTGAGTAGGTGAAAAGTGGATGATGCGAGGCACAACCCAGTAATCGCATGCAATTATGTACTGTCACAATTATGTACTGTTTTAAATTTCGACGTAATGAGAAAACAACAAGAAATTCAAATGTAAAGCGTGCAAATCGCTAGTTATGTCTATGATCCGTGAAAAGCCTGAATAGCTAGGCGGGAAGTAAAAGAATAAACTAATAAGAATAAATAAATATAAGGAAGGAGAAGAATGGAAGATAGGATAGATAAAAGTATTTCAGTAGATCCTTAAAAAAATTAGTTGCGATATATTATTGCATAAAGATTCGCTCATTTTTTAAGCAATGATGACATGAGTGACGTTGATTTACGCGCTTTTGTGGCGCTCTGGAGGTTTTCCTTGACCTCATAAACAAGCTTTCCAATCCTTCCTGATATGTTATTTCCCAATAAATAACAACAAGAAAACTCACATACAAAAAGGTTGTCCGTCAATCTTGTAATTTTACAGCGAAATATGGGTTTACAACGTTCCAACTTTTCATACAGAATATACTATTCTTCTTTATGAGACCGCGGGTACAGTAACCTTCGGCCCGATTTTTCTAGGTCGCACGCTATATGTATTGACAGGCAACTGACCGGAAGATATTAATGTTCGCGCTTTCCCTCAATATTTACATGGCGAGCGAATCGCAGAAACTTTGAAAGTCGAACGAAAGGGCTAGCATTCTCTCCATTGGCACGTGTCCAAAACATAGGATTACAAGGTTTCCTAGGCCATAGGGCTTCCAGCCACGATCATTCCACGTCGCGCCCTATCTATAGTGTGTCGTTTCGCCTTTCTAGAACGTGACAAAATGTAACACGGAGAATAGTAGGACCTAAGCAGCAATTTTTGAAATGGTGAAAATAAATGTGTTAGTGCTTTGAAATAGCATGATAGGATAGGGAAAACATTTTGGAGACAAAAAATTATACGAAAATACTTTATGAAAACGACATTTGATCTTGTTCGGAAACAAGATAAACCTACGCAGCACATGACGTGGACTGGAAAACGGAATGTCAGTGCAGAAACGAATTAAATAATTATATGAATTACGATATTGCTGGTCCGTTGGTCTCTTATTATTCGAGTTTATAATTCCATACGAGCCAACCACGCTCAGATCGGTCCGCGCCGCTTCGCGCAGAAATCATGAAAATCAAAGAGAATGCAACACAGGGGCCGACTGTGGCCTCGCTATGATAAACTCCCACAAATTCTCAAGTTCTGATGGGCCGGTTCATCAATGCCAAAAATACTTGTACAGCAAGTGTTCGCTTTCGTCTTCCAACAAACAAAAAACGACTTAAAGAGATTTAATCGAATTAGACGTGACGTCATAGCCGGAGATCAGTGCTGCGAAGTAACTGAACGAATTCATGATCAGAGTGCCGCCCGTCCTCTGTTGGACCCAGTACTTTTTATACGTCAATTCGCGCGATTTTGGGACATATATCCGAAAGGGGCGAATGAAGAATGCTTGAGCTTAGGTTCGATGAGGGCCTCGGAGAACATATACAGGGTTTGTCAGGAAAGTAATTTCAATGTCTTCAGAACCAAGAAGTTATTGATCGGATCGGTATCATCTCTTAATACTCTTCAAAGTACTCCCCCCTGCATCTATACACCTGTGGCAGCGCGATTTACATGCGTCAAAGGTGGTGTAAAAGATCTTTCCCGGAATGTCCAGGGTGCGTGTTGTAGCCACCTTAATGTTGTCGACCGACCCGAAATGCAATCCTTTCATTGGAGTTTTCAGTCGTGAGAATAAAAACAAGTCTGGGGGGGGCGACGTGCGGGCTACAGGGAGGATTGTTGTGACGCCTGTCTTGGCCAGGTAGTGGCTTAGAACAAAGCTGGTGCGCGCGGGTGCATTGCCGTGATGCAGCTTCCTGTCCGCGGCGATGTTGGGTCGGACGCGTTGGAACTGAAGTTTCAACCGCTTGAGCACCTGGACATAAAAAGTGCCTGTCACTGTTGTGCCTGGTGGGTGGACGATCCCTCGGATATCGAAAAATACCATCAGCATTGATTTAATATTTGATTTTGACTTCCTGTCGTTTTTGGGGCGAGGGGCATTAACGTGTGCCACTCGCCACTTTGCCTTTTCGTCTCCTTTCCGTCCTTCGTCGTTGATGTCTTCTCGAACTTCTGTAAGGGCGTTGACATCAATAAACTTGCCTATCCCACAAACTATCATTGCTAAAGGCAGTCTTTAACATTGTAACAGTCTCAGAAGTAGTCTTGACGATTTTAACACAAAACTTGATCGCCATGCGTTGCTCGATGATGCGTTGCATTTCGGACTCTGATGCATCACGAAAGCGTCTCTCAATAAAAATGCTGTCCTAACCCTGCGGCGGCTCGAAGGTAACTGGCGTAAAGACGGCTTTGTTTCCGAAGTCCCCCACCCCCATTCCCGCGCTAGCGGAGCGAGTTGAGACACAGTCGCGTCGGAAAAATGTCATTGACATTACTCCCCGGACAAACCTTGTAATCCGACGACCAGAGGCAATGCGTCAAAACTAAAATGCAAAATATACTTTGTCTATTAACAATAGGTATCAAGTAGTTGAGACACTGAATACCATAACATTCATTTAATGAGTAATTCAAAAATATGTGTTGAGGTAATCCAGACTTTATGATTTTTATAGATTATAATTGCAGGTAGTTTAATAATTAAATTTCATTACGAAATTCCCGTAGTGTAAAAGTAAAAATCATTCTCTATTAATTAGCAACGAGGTTTATTAACAAAATAAAAGGTAGACAAAAGACCAAAAATAGGCTTACTTGAATGATTAGATATTAGCCAATCACAAAATAGCTTAGAAAATTTTAAGTAATAAAACATGATTTGATGCCTAATGGAAAAAAATCTGTATTAGGTTCGTCTTGCGTACATTCGTTGAATGTTTCATAACGTTAAATTTAAGTGCTTAGAACACTCAATCAGCAGACGAGGTGACAAAAACAATGTGTGGAATGTTCCCGAGAAGGAGTAGTAAGGCAGCAGAAGTTCGATAATGGAAGAGGGCAATTCAAGTGCCGAATTGGTTGCGAGCCATTCGCAGACGGAGAGAGCGCATGGACACGATGGTAATTACGTCGTAGAAAAAATTTACGAGCTTTAACTTGGGTATAAAGTTTAAGTATCAGTAAAATGGACACAATATTTGGGAATATTAAGTGTGGTAGAGAAGCCTGACGGAGTTCATCGGCCAAGTGTAATTGTCATCTCGACGTAAAGGAAAGTAAATTCAACAAGATTTGCTACAAAAAAAACACAACAAAAACAAGATGAGGTGCACGTTCCTCTTTCGTCTTGTGCGTTGATAGGCTGATTTATTGTTATTCAGCAATTGTATTGGCAAATCAAATAATATAAATATAAATTTAACGTCGTTACTCAGAATTTTGTTGTCAAAGTTTTTTAAATAATGTGTCGTAAATGTGATGTTATAAACTTTGCAGTTGCCTGAGGAAGAGGTCAAGTCAACTTAAAATATGTCAAATCATATTTAACCAACCGTATTTAATATAATTAGTTTTCTTTATAACAGAAACTTATCAAACCCAACTAATAAAGTATTTTTTCATGCTTTAAAGATGACAAATTTTCAAATCTAAAGTATGCATCGAGCATGATCAATATAAACCTGATTGAGTGTCATGAAGTGAGAAAGATTTCATATTTTAAACTGTTATTAACATTAGTGTAGTGTAATGCTGTGTGATATTAATTGTGTATCGTGAAAGTAAATATTAATTTTTTTGGGTGTTGTAAAATGTCCGATACACGAAGTTTTTGACGTGGATTAAATGTTTAATGTAAATGTCTTCTTACAACTACAATATTAAAGATAAATATTTTTTATTTTCGCTTTTATTATTTACGTAGTACACAGAAAGTTTTTTAATACTACCTGGAGCCATTCTAATATAAATGTTATAATCGATAAAAGGATACCTTTCTATGAGTTTATAAAGTGGTCAATCATTGTTATTGAGAACATTACTGATAATTTTGAAGAATATTTTGTGCAATATGCGTTAGCGCTATGACTACTTCAAGGTTGCCTATTGCTCCCACTAAGGCAGCCCCTGGAACTAAAGTGGTCTTTGGTACAAATCAAAAGTGACTTTTAGACCGTGTAAGAATTCACTAACATTAAAACCATCTGCCAATACTCAATACCAATACTCTTTTATTATGGGACACCTACAACGACAAATGACACATAGACCACTTTAGAATGTATGGATGTTCATCTGTTCAGATCAAATTTACCATAATCTGGATTTTAGCCAAAATGTTTTGTAGACCACTTTAGTTCCGGGCCAGCCAATTGTTCATTGTAGCCTTACATAGGGTTGCGACGTATTGCGCAAATAAAATGTTCCTGTTTCCATCTGAAGAAGCAGCGAATTAGTTTACGAAGCGTCGTGTACTGTAATATGTTACGTAGTAATTTTCCTTACTTGGGGAAATTGTTTTGATTGGCAAAGAAAGAATATCTCTCCTCGAGCTTATAGGGAAAGTTGTAGAATGCAAAGTTGTAGACAGCAAAAACTGGAAATTTTTCGGCAGAAAAGTCCGCCCCGATCTATCCCGCCACGCCCCTGCCACCACAATCCTGGCCCGATACGATCAGGACCGCCATGACGCGCCACTCCCCTCTCCTCCATACTATATCCCGCCACGCCACGTTCTATTAAACCAGTGTTGTCAAAGTCGATGCCGCGAGCGGGAGTTTGTGGTACAATTGCCACGACGAAATCGCCCTTCCACGCAGTTCATCACCCCGCCACTAGAGACAACGTCATCCCTACTGTAAAACGGCGGGGTTACTACTACTCGTAATAGTTCCCTTTGCTGACGCTAGTTGCGCAGAGTAGCTCGTGGCATGGCACGGTGCCGCGAGGCGTGCCACTACCATCCGTAGAAGACCTTGACACCACTGCTTTAGGGTTTTCTCCCGTAGAAATTATCCATGCCTAAAGTGCCCCTTCCACCCTTGGTTTTCTGTTAAGGTTTTCCTTCCCTTAGCCCAGCGTTCCCGTTTTAAGGCGCTGGAGACTCTCCCTCGCCTCATTAGCTTCTCTCATTAGCTACTCTCAGAATTTTACCTCAGAGATCACCCAGGGGCCACCACAAGGAGGAGAGGGACTGGGCTTGCTGACCATACTTCGCTCTTGACCGCTGCTCTCAAAGCTCTTCTGTCTCTTCTGTCGGTCCATTGCAGGGGGGGAATCTACGGCATTTAGTAGTGAAGGCCTATGGGCATTGACCTACCCCATTCACCTACCCTACCACCCCACTTGACCACTGTGCTGAACCTATCACCACCGCCCCTCCCTACCTTGCGTCCCGATGCCCCGATTTACATTTCCTTCCCGTTCTCCCCTCTTTCACGCCTGGCGAGGAGTTAGCGCCTGCCGCTCCGCGCGGCCACGCCGAGGACTTTGCTAAGTGAATTACGAGGACTGCGACGCGCCCCGACGACTATCAACTCTACTCTGCACCATCAGCATGCACTGCGTGGCATCCCGCCTTTTCTGTCTACCTTTGAGACTGCAAGAGAGTATGGTTTCGAAAACAAGAGAGTTCTAAGGCGCACCCGGATGGAAAGTATGCAGGGATCTTGCTAATTCTCAAAGAAAAACTGGTAGTGTAACCGAATGGCACAGACACTCTCACACCAGTTAGTTTACTAATCTCTTCGGCCTAGACTATTTCGGTATTTCCCCAGCTGTTACCTATCGACTCCTAAAAGACATTTTTTCACATCAGTCGTTAACGTTGTACACAGATAGACTTTTTGCTATAAGCAAATTTCTCGGTTTCAAGATCCTACAAAATATGAACATAATGTCCGACTGCACAACTTTCTCCACATTAGGTCCCTACAATACGAATTTTACTCCTCCAAATCACAGTTTTCTGATGCAGATTTTCATAACTTTAACTTCGTATTATTATTTAGCGTTGATTAATATTAGGTAATGCTACAGTATGTAGTATGAAAGAAAATAAAAGTCTGAGAATCATAAAAAAGATTAAAACTAACACGTACTTCGACTCTTTTAAAGGGGGCAAGAAATAGGGAAAACTATTTCGTTGTACAAACAATCGTAGACCTCACACTGGAGACACCCATGTCTTAAATGGAAATCCATTCCGAAGACTTCAGGTCCCCGTGGCTCCTTCAATTTCCTCTGGTACAAGTGGCGGACATGGGTAGATATTGAATTCAAAATGTGTAGATGGGTACTGAAGGCAAAAGGAATATATATATATATATTCCTTTAGATAGATAGATAGATAGATAGATAGATATAGATATATAAACGGATAAAAAACAAATATTCGAAAAGATGAACATTTTAATATGTAAGGGTTACTACAGGCATAACGGCTTTAGAAACTTAAAGCATCGTAAATGTACAACTGTATACTAGCTATAAGAAATACACTTACACTTTTCTTATTTTCCTCCATCTCTCTAAGAGCAACATAGTCCGTTTCGGTAGCTCGCTTTATAACCAGTGGGAAGTGCCAGCCAAAGAACTTTGTTGCACATTCTCCCAGATTATTGAGCAAGTTCGGAGAAGAGAGCTGTAACTCAACCGTTCGTTCGTGCGCGTTCACAGCAATTGGTGGAAAGTAGAAAAATTCCGAGAGGATGCTTTACTCGACTCGCACCCCCACAGAGTATTTGTTCTCTTAAATGCACCGCCACGGGTGCTTCCTGCAGACACGCCAACTAATGCACGGACGTATGTTTTCTTGTGCTCGGCATACAAAACTGCAAACAACCAGCTAGAAGAACTATCAGCTATTTGCGACCGCCACATTCGAAGAATGGTCCCGAAATATACAGAAAAGATCTCCCTGTCCACACATCTGTTTATGACCTTGTCCTTGGCACAAAGCTTGCATTTTACGACGGACCTGTCAGTTTTCCTCATGTTTATTTCGTTCCTATTTTTTGTCGTTGGCTACGAGCATTGGGGCCTACGTGCCTCAACACCGCATCAGGGGCAATCGCCGACTTCGGGAAAAGAAAATTCTCTTGAACATCGAGATTTAAGCCTTCCCTGTATTGCCTGAAAGAATGTTTCATTATAAATGGCAAGAAAGTATTAGTACTCCCTTTAGTTCAACAAGCTGACTTTGTCTCTATTGGAACAAAAGGTCACATATAAACAACAGCCTTTCTATTCATCTTGCTTTTCTTGCGTACAACAAAGGATATACCGGAATAAGATCGGTAAATTTGGCTCACGACCAAACTAAAAGACGATAATATTAACTTATTGTACTCCCAAATAATATAGAAAACATTTTTATAATGGTTTACCTTACTACGGTGATGTAATATCGAAAAAGGTATTTTCCCCCTTTCTCATGGTAAAGATGGTAAACTTTGTCATGTGGAAAGCGCACCTGATATTTTTTATCTTGAAGTATATATTATTTAAAGGCTATTCGTGCATTTTTAGCTACCAAAGTTGTCTGAAGCATTTTTTTAAAATATGTTAACTGATCATTTTTCGTTTGGCACACCAGTCAAAATACTGGGTAACCCTTTGCACAGATGCGTCAGCGCCGTGTGATGCCGCCTCCGCGCCGCGCCTCGGCTCGCCGCCATGGGCAAGGGGGTCGGGATCCCTATTCCCTTTGTGGACGACTGAAATGCTATCGACAGCCGGAGCGTGAAATATCCTATGCAAAAGCGATTGGGATTCTTTTTTTAGGAACGGCTACAGTGTGTAAGTTACTAACTTCCGACAACGGAAATCTGTTTATCGCAAAATTACAGAGAAAACAATTGTTTCATGTCGAGCCGATTTTCACATATACCAAAGGGATAGTATTTTAAAATTACAATCACTCATCCATTATCAATTTTCATCCCCAAGATTTAGGAACCTCATTAGATTTGCATGTTACGTCGCTCAGTATGACAATGAAAGACCTGCATCCTTTGTGACACCTGCACAATACGGCTGCCATATCATAGTACCATTATGTGAAATTGATTTATGCGAATCATCTTCTTTTATTAAATGTTCGTGGTACAAGAAAAACGTATTTCAATCATTATTCACTCACATTCTTGTAAAATATTTAATGAATGAAATTTTAATTTTGAAATAAATGTGATGGGGACATTACTGTGCTCATTCGCAAGACACCACTGAAAGCATTTGCAAACATTCGGTCTGAGGCGACGAAAGCATTCGTTTCTTGCCCTCGGAGCGATTCACTGAGGTGAGGCGCTGCGATACAGACTGACGCGCGGGTGACCATGAGACGTATCTTGTTACAGGAATGTACATCCACCTATTAGGAAAGAAAAAACATTGCCAAAAATATGGACGTTTATTCTTTTATACAATGCTTCCAGGAAGCTTTGGCAGCTAAAATCTTGTATCCATCCTTGTTCTGACACTAACTTTAAGGAGAAAACATTAGGCAGGGTTTCGACATGACAAAGCTAAGCATTCCCTTGTTAGTAAAACCAATGTAAAATAATACATTTTTTCCCGTAAAATAATCTTAGTGTCCTTTTAGAACACGAGCAAAAGACCTATTCGCAGTATTTTGCACATTTCGTATTTATATCTTATAAATTGTTTTTTTTATTTCGAGTCTCTTTTCTCAGAATTTTTCCGTCGTTAACATAATGTTAACGGTTTCCTATGCGACTACCTCGTACAATGTATCGCTCCGCGCCACATAACCTGTTATGATTCTGAGAAGCGATGGGGAGGTGACTGGTGACAGTATTTGTGGAGGTCAGAGAGCAAATGCGGGAACGGGGAGAAGGCGGATACATAAAGGCGGGAGCAATGGGAGACGACGGAAACGTGATCGGAGTGCGAAGGCGGAAAAATATGCGTGGGCCACAACGCGAACATGTGTATAAGCGAAGAGGAGCGGTGAGGGCAAAGGGCGAATACGGAGGCGGAGGAGAGAGGTGAGGATGGAAGTAGAGTAAGGAGGGAAGCGTGAATTTGGTTTGTTGAAGGTTAATCGCGAATTGGCGTCTCACCGGCGTAATGATTCTGAGAAGAGAAGCTGTAGCGGGCGATATATAGCCCGTATCCTCATCGACCCGAGGGGGCACTTGCAAGTCGCAGCCTCCGCGCGCGCTGTCTATGTCATCGACCCGCCCACGCCGCGGAGCCACTGAGGAATCTAGGAGGAGAAACTCTCGGTCATCCCAATAGAATAGGCTTCGAGCGGCCGATGCTACCGTAGCTCATGCTGCTGCGCACTGCGACAACTCTATAGCAAACTAGTGTGCCAATAACAGCACATACTTTCTCGCGCTATTTTTTTTAACTATAGAAAATTAAAGGAGTTCAACGAAAATAGACCGCCAGTCTTAAACGTCTTATGCTGTATCTCAAGAAACATTGAAATATAAAATTTGGAGCCTCTTTCAGAAAAAAAATTGATTTCTTTTAGTCCTTTTCTTTTGTAGGGCTTTTCTCAGCCGACAGCCGGTTACCCTTTACGTCGCGATGGGACGCATATTCGACTGTACACTAGACACCAACACACTTGCGAGCTCCTCTGATCTGAGAGCAGCAGATCGCGAGGCTCTCTACGACAATACATAAATGAGGGACAAGGGACAAACAACCATGGCCAAGGCGGGACTCGAACCCAAAACCCTTTGGACCGAAGCCCCATGTCGGTCCACGCTCTTAGCCATCACTGCCATCCAGATCGGCTAAATTGCTTTTTCATAAGCCCAAAGTACGTGGAAATATTTTTTTTTCAAAAAAAATTATACTATTGTTTAGTGTCTGCAATGGTTGCAGATACTGCGAATTCTAAAAATAAAACAAATTGTTTCCTGAAGATTTAATCAAAAGAAATCATTTTAAAAATCACTCAATGTCTCTTAATGTTCATATTCTAAAATCTCGACACATCGTGAAAGTAAATCGTGAGTATTTAGTGTGCTGAAAACATGTCAGAAATACACACAAATGAATCTGTTAATCCGATTGAACATACGATTGCCGAAGATCATTTCTAATGGACTCCATAGCAAAATGCTAGTTTTACTTTCAGGCTCTTACTAGATAATACCAGAAAATATTTTAGACATGCATCGGAAAACTACGATTCTTTTTACAGAAAAACTCGTATTCCCTGGCCCTGGCAACGGAAAAGTGGATGAAGATTGTTCCTTTATACAGTAAATTACTTCAACACATTGTGCAGTCAGAATCCATATTTTGTGGGTCCTTGATACCGAAAAATCTATTAACGGCAAAAAGTCTGTCTGTTTTACGACCCCTCTGGTGTGTGTGTGTGTGTGTGTGTGTGTGTACCCATGCACTCTCTCTCAGTCAACCGCTGCACCGACCCGGCACATGAGAAGTCAGCATTCTCTGTGTGCCGTAGGGACTTCTGTACAACACACAATGGTTTACTACAAACAAGGTTGTAGCATCCCCTACGATGGCTTATGGCCCAAATTTTTAACTTGATCATCATAAAAAATGAAAAAGAACAATATCAGGGAAAAATGATTATAGGGGAAAGACGAGAACAAAATACCTTAAAATCTATTTAAATATTTACACTCACATTACACTTTCTAAAAAAAAGACGCAACAATGTAGAAAAATAGGCAAAGGCACGTACACAACAAAAGTAATACCCTTCAAAAATACACTGTATGATATTCATAAGATGTAAAACATGTAAATTCACTAAATATTCTTCCTATTTTTCATACTATTATGTAAAATTATTTTACGAAAAATTAACTTATGAGATTGCATAACTTTTTCCCGCAACATTCACTCAAATTCAAGTTACTATAAATTGTGTTAATATTAAGGTTGTTAGCATACATACTCATATAATAACCAAGAAAGAAAGAAAAACTACAATATACAATCCAATATTCAATTACATATTCTGAAAAATATTTCACAAGTTTTTTTCTTTAAAATGAAATTATTAATACAATTTTCTTTACATTAATCGGAGCTCCTCGTGATACGTAATACAGATAATTGCTATCTTTTCTTTATAGCACATGAAGTTTCTCTTTTAAAAATATGTTTTACTGTTGAATGTTCATCTGACCTTCGTTCTACTAATACTCTCCCGTCCTCATCATGTTAGCGAAGCACACAGTGCATCCTTGGCCTCGCGTTGGACGTGGGCAGTGGTATGTACCCCTCCTTGAAATATTTCGGAATAAAATTTGATGCGAAATCTGTCAACAGAGTGGAACGACCTGCAAAGCTAGCTTTTATCGAAGGCTGAGCGCTTTTAGCGGGCACTGATACGTTGAAAATACCTCCGCCCGAAACCAAACGAATGCTTCGACGAATTCTTCTCTGTGGAGAATCCCTTGTGTTTATGACCAAACCTTGTCTTATACCTTCATGTTTATCGGGCGTCGTTGATTCCGGCTTCGCCTCCGCAGGAAGAACCTAAAGATGCAGCCCATGAAGGCCGCAATGCACATACCTGGGCGACACGCATAGATACCTCACACCCGCGTGCCAGCTCGAAAAGGTATATATTTTGAGCTCTAGTCATGAATTTGTTCCAATATGATTTTTGTAATTTCCATTTCCTTTAACGTATAAAGAAAGTAAATGGAAATTGTGGTATTAAATCCAAGATAGAAGAATAAATAAGAAAAAGGTTGCAAAGAAGAAAATACGGTATGAGAATGTGGTAATAACGGCTAGTGCTAACTGCACTCTTTAATATGGCATAAAATTTATTTTGAAGTATTTTATTGTTTTTTCAAAATTTACACAAATGTAATTTTTTTGAAAGATCTCTCTCACCTTTAATATGCATATTACCAGCAATTTGTAAAGACTATTAAATTTGTTTTAATTAAATTTTTAATAAAGTTTTAAGAAAACTCAAAAACTCTGTGAAAAAGATCTTCGAATTTCGCATTTTTAGTGGCGCTTAAAGGCCATTTTCTTAAAAACTGTTCGAAATTGTTCAAAGAAAATTGTCATTCAGGATGAGGTTTTACTGTTCTTTAATAATTTAAAATGAATGTTTCCGTTCTACATTAGGAAACCGAAAAATTAAGAAAATGTCGACAGAATGTAGTTTGGGCGGCGATAGAGCTGGCAAGAACATGTGGCAAGTCCGAATCTAGCCGAGACCATAGGCAATAGAAAACTAATACAGGAAAGTGTATGATATTCTGTAGCACCACTAATTTTGATTTAAATTTGTTCTCGGGTTGTGTTAAAAACGCTTAAAAGAATGGCGCAGATCGTATCATCATTTAAATTCTTGACTTTTGGAAAATTGCATAGGTTCAAATTTTTTTCGGCAACTACCTACATTTTCAAAATAGAGATATTTTATAAATAAAAACTGCTGTTGCCGGACGGATCATAAAATAAAGTCATATATCATTTTTAAAAAATGTTAGTAATTTTCACGGAATTTTGCGTAAAATATAGGCAATTTTTATTTTGTTTCTCATGAGTTTCTCTCACGTTTTCTTACAATTTTCTACTCGTATCAAAGGATGGTGTAAAAAATTAGGTTTTACTCCGCCCATCCGCGCATTTTCGGCATACTTTTTTCTTCACCAAAATCTGTGATCAAATCGAATGCGATCCTATCTTCTGCCATCATATCGAAAAGATAAAGGAAATTCTCGGAAGTGAATTAAACATTTTAAAATACCATTTATTTTCTACCAAATTGTTTTTTATTCATTCAGATAGCGCAATTATGATTTAATTAATTGAATGTCAAAATTGTTACTGAAAGTTTGCCCGTAGTATGCAGCAATGCATCTATTTACAGCTGCCACGATGGTGGTAGCAACGATAATCGTAGCAATCATGGCAGGTCAGTGCGAGGCAGGGCCAGGTGATGTAAATCGAGGCGGGTCGGTGCACAGCAGCGTGAAAGACGGAGTAAAGCAGGGCAAAGGAGATGGGGCCGGCTGACGGGAAGTGCAGATGAGGTGAGGCGTGGGTGAGGAAGGGCGGGACGTGGAAGGCGGATCAGGACGCGGTGGGGTGGAAGTTCGCTATAAATATTCATTCCTTTACCAAAATAATAGAGCAGGAATGTCAATGTCGCCAGCAACGTAACTAACTTCCCAGAGTTCTTTGGCACTGCGTCCAGAGCCACTGCCGCGAAATTTAAAAGTGAAGGTTTTACAAAATGTTCCGGGGTGGCGGTACGACACATGATCCCTGGCTCATTACAGTTTTTTGGAGAAGTACACAGTTACTGCCCCAAATTCAGAGAAAGAGAGAAAGTAATTCGCATTCTCTCCACTAAAGCAACAAAACTGTCCGTTAAAGGGGAAAAAATTAAGTGCTTTTGAACTTACCAATTATGAGTAAAATTGAACATTTTGAATCGAAAGGATCTTGATTTCGTAATTTCCAGTTTTGCACTCTTAAGTGATAACATAACAATAGATAACTTCTATTGTTCATGTTAGGAATATATGTTATTGCGTGTTAAGACAGTTGTTCGCACAGAAGAGTGATATAATAAATCTAAGAGTACAATTTACTAGATATGTATAATGCTAGAGGACTATATAGAGACCCGTTAATTAATTTCACATTATTGATAATACAATAAATAACATCGGTTAATAAAACATAACCCATCGTTAAGAATATTGATTGCTTGCTTCAAAATATCTAGCAACAATTTTCAAATTAAGCAACACTTCGTCGTGATATTTCGAGTGCGTTTGTGCTTATCTTCCCTGCTACCGTTTGCACGTGTACATCACTTTCTAGATTTGGAGAGAAAATGAGAGCGGAGTCTGACGGTGTGACCCAGGCATGCACGAGCGACGAGCTATCCAGGCGGGTATCTCGGACGGACGCATTTGGACACGCTAGCAATAGAGAATTCTAATTAAAAAATAACAAGGCAACATAGAGTAATTTGCTAATAAATACACAAACCGAAATTCATACCCTTAAGATGAGCAATTAACTTTCCGTACATTCTTAACACAAATGGACACGTGCGGGAAATGAAATTTAATATTATAATATTTATTAAACATCAAACAAATTATTGAACATGTTGAATTTACATTCTCCTTTAACCAATGAAAAACTGTTACAATCCCCCAAGATTCAGATGAATCGTCAAACCGCAATACCTCCGAGACACTCTATGTGTTTCGTGGTAGTTGAATGGAATGAAAAAGATAAGAGGGTTGGATATGAAACTACCTCTTCTTCGCCTATTGCAGATTCTTCGACCATCTGTGCTGCAGGGTCCCCGAAGGCCCTTAGCAGCGAAAGAAAGTTTGCTGGAAAAGAGAGCGGGTGAGGAAGGGATTCAGGCTGGTGGGCTGGTGGGACGAACCCAATTCAACCTCCTCCACCGCAAAAAGAGATGAGGGCGATCAAAGCACGGTTTCCAGAAAACACCGCCAGCGGAATAAAAACTACCGAAGGAAAACGAGAAACTTCGAACCTGTAATAGAAAAAAGAATAGACGCTCCACGCAATAACTAGATGTCAATGGGACCGTGAGGTGCAGGAATTTAATGTTGGGCTAGTAATTCACTTTTATGATCAATGCAGATAAATAAATAATTGGATTTTGAACCAATGTAAAGAACACCAGATTTAAATATTCTCCAGAACAAATGTTGATACGCACAACACAAATACATTAAAAAATACACATATAATAATAGTTTGAATAGGAAATATAAATACTTGCAGTCAGCAACTAAAAATAATAAAGTACAGATGAAAGCACAGCGTAAGAGCGTTGTCAATATCGTCACAGAATGTTACGCATTAAAGAAGTTCCCACCATTTTATTTGCAACAACTAGTGGTGGTACATCAGCATGTACTTCTACCATTATTAGTAAGGGTTATATAATAAATGGTGTTGCAAAATGAGATTAGAGTTGGTGATTTTTTGAGATAATTTTGTGAAATGTAATAATTAATGAAGCATATCTGCATTTTATTATTCCTTAAAACATTGCATTACTTGAGAACGACACCCTGCTCTGTTTCATCAATGTTATTCAAAGATTTAAATCAAAATGTCTTTCTGTCATTGAGTTCATGATATTTATGTAGAGTATAATTATGTTTCTATGAATTCATGTGAAAACATGAAATGATAACCATCGTTTTATATACATAACTTTCTCTACTCCGTAGCGAAAAAGTAAAAACTGAAGTAGTGTAAGTGAAATTGATCTTTTGACTAAGTGACCTTGAAAACGTGCTTTGAAATTTTTTTATAAACATTTATTTCCTGTTCAATTACAATATAATTTTTTCAGGAGTTTGAAAAGAAGACTTTACAAATAACATTTACGAAAGATACCAGAGCTTTAAAATTTGGTAAATTATGCTTTGAAATATTGTATCTAAATATCTCACTGGCTTTGGACACCATTCGTTGCCTTAGCAACAAACTAAAAAAGTTACTTTAAAATTCGAAACTATGAACATTGCATTCATTAATGAACAAGTATTTCAAAATCAAATTAAAATTTTTAACCCAAGATAAATTGTGGGATACAATATTTACAGATTATCTCAATTAACACAACTTTTATTCTTTTCTTTCCTGTAATATGTATATTGAGGAAATAATATATGATTACAAATCACGCACATTATCTGAATTGTTCTTTCCCCAAACCCTTTCATTGGAAAGAGGCTCTGATAATAGTTGAGATTCATCACTGAATTTCCTGTCATCTTTTAATGACTTTCATTTCCTTCTGTCTCTGTCTGTCTGTCTGTGTCTCTCTCAGAATCTGCCTTGCAAAAAACACGGGTGAAAAGGCTAAATAGGCAGGTCCGGGACTACAAAATGCTCATACCCTTTTTGTTATGTTTGTCGTTAGATGAGTTCATAACTATTAATGAATAAATAACTCTCGTCTGTCATACCATCTTTCTGCTAGCCTACAATAATAAGCCACTATATAAACTAATATTTACTCCAAATAACATGAGTTTATTTATCCCTAAAACACACCATATTTGTAAAATCATTCCACAATTTGCCATATGAAAATAGCGAAGAAGAGGAACAAAAGCAGATAAGAGACTTGCGTAAATTAGAACTTTAACATACAATATATCTTTTGTAATGCTCCTTTACGAAGAATAATATATGTAGGGGACGGATTTTAATGAAATGTAATTTTTTTTACACTTTAGAACAATGCCGTTTAGTATAAAAAATTCATTTTATGTCGTGACAAAACGAAATTACCCAGTTTTATATAATTTGTTTGCATTTTTCGTCGATTTCTACTAATAAGTCATTTTTAATTTTTTACGTAATTTTAATGCATTTTTTTACTAATTTCATCGATTTAAATATCATTATAATGGTACCTGCTTCAAACAATATTTACGAGATGCAATAAATGTTTCACCACAGAATTCCTGAGTAGCCCATTCGATTTCTTCGCTCACGTATAGTAATGTCAGCCGTTGTGAGTACTATGTAATCTAAAGTTCTTGTGACGCCAATCGGCGCCATTGTCGGTTCGGCCCATTCCGCGATAAAGGCAGAAATTTTCTTTTAAAAAACACTCCAAACCACGTTTGCAAGCTGAGTTCACTTGAACAAAAGTAAGAAGCCTCGGTTACATCAATAACATATCCAACAGCTTGTGGTATTTACTTGAAGAGGTGTTGATACTTTTTTATGTATTTTGCATTGTTTTTAGGGCATTTTTGAAACACTTTAAGAACATTTTATTGATCATTTTTGGCTATGTTCTTGGTCATCAAAATACGCTCCCTACTAATAAGTAACATAAGAATTAAAATTCAACGTTCATTATTTTCTCGCAATTCTATTCATTTCTTGCTACAATTTTATCAATTTCCAGCTTCAATTTTTTCTTTAACCCAGTTAAACACAATGTTTCCCTTTCTCAGGCAGTGAAGCAAAAACCATTCGATGAGTGACCTTGGCACTAACTACTAGCTACTGACACAATGCTATATCCAAACAACCGCTGCCGCGTGTTCTGACTCGCGAGAATCCTACACTATTACCCCGACAATATTGTCTACATTTCTGCGGAGTAAAACGAAAGTGTTTCCTGTAAGTTGTCCTAGAAAATTCGATGTCCGTTGTGTTACATAAATTTACCAGGTTATATCAACCACCCTCTCACGGATTCCTTAAGCGGTCGTCTCCGACACTTTGTTTGCCCACAGAAATTCACTCTCTCATCAACAAGCAATCAAATTATTATTATTCTGAATGCCATGTTTGTTGTATTAATCTAGTCCTGAACCCAAAAGCTGAAAAGATTCATACATAATGGCTGATCCAATCATGTTTACCATGTGTTACTCGTACAATGTGCGCAAAACGAAGTTGTTTTCTCACTATTTGCACACAATTTCAATTCCAAAACATATAAACTCATCTCATCTTTATTTAACTTATACGTCAAATTGGCTCTTACCTCTTATTAATCAGTAATTAAAAGTCCAGTTGTAATCCTGTTCGCCCGCGCTAACGGATGCAAAATCTCACACTTCCCGAGACGCTTTCTCGGAACACAAGAGACTCGACTTCCAGGTTTGCCTCGCAGCGTCGCGTCGTCTCGTTCGCGTCAAATCGATTTCTGCATCGAACTCTGCGATCGCGCGGGCATTTGCGGTAGCATCGCGACGAGCTCAGCCACTCAGATACACAAAGCATGCATTCGTAAAAGTACTGTTTTCAAAAAGCTGTACCGCTACAAAATTTCATTCACAAAATATTTGACCTTGAATAATGTAGTAGTTGTAGAAAGAGTCCAATAAATTTGAACATTAACAATATTCAAAAATTCAGAAGTTGTAATAAAAAACGGTTTTGCTCCCTTTTTATAAACTTTAAGAAAAAATAAAGAAAGGATGCATCCGGTACGGAGGTAAAATGTTCCGTAAAATCAAAAAAGATGTGAGAAGTTAAACTATTTATAACATGACTTTTAATATAATAAGATTTTTAAAAGGTTTCTTAGCTCTCTCTTCTATCACCTCACCCGTCGATAGCTAAAAACATCTTTTAGTTTATGTTTTGAACGCCTTAACATTAACTTGAAATGAAACATGACACATGAAACATAAAAACATTAACATGAAAAAAATATCCTATCAAAAAACATTTTTTTTATTTCGTCGGCGCCAAATTCAAACAAAAGGAATATTTTTGAAAAAATAAAAAATAATTCGTATTGTGTCTTACAATGCGGGAATAGGAATGAAAATGTATCCGATCATGTCCTCACAACGGCAGTTGTTGTGAATTGTTTGTCATAACTGGGTCATGGTTAACAAAATAAAAATTATTTTTACCCCTTTTCCTCCTTTAAAAGCACCTATTGCTTGAAAATAGCTCCAACAGTTCTGAAAATTTATTTTAGTTTTATTATATATTTGTATATATTGTTCTAGCACCCAGTAAATGAACATTTTCAGAAATTAACTTACTCATTATCTAAAGCCTGTAGTCTCAAACTCATCAACAACGCTCCTGGTTTCAATTTGGTGCGGTAAGTCTGGACACATCTATAGAAATATATAAAAAAGCAATTGAATTGTGTAATTGGGTGCGTTTTCATGTTTATGTTATTTTTCTTTGTGAACAAGTATATTCTTTCCTTTTGTAAATAATATTGTCATAAGAGCTTATTTTAGAAGTTCCATTGTTTCCTCCCTGGACATCCTGTAATGTGCTTACAACCATTTACATGTAAATAGTGGCGTACCATAGGGGGAGAGGCTTCAGCCCCGTTTAAACAACCCAATTATACATATTCAAAAATATCCTTTTATTCATTTTCTATACTCTTGTTTGCATTGTTGCTATGGAAACGAGTTATGTAAACTTTATTCAGTCACATAGATTCAATGTTAAAAAGAATATTAAAGACCCCACAATCCCAGCTAGTAGTAACAAAACATCACGAACTCTCTCGCCAGTAATTTCACGCAAAATTACGCGAAAAGTACTCCAATTTTCGAAAAAGTGTTCATGACCTTATTTCAAAATCTATATTTAAGGAACAGATTTCATTAAGACAAAAATATCTTCATAACTGTAGTTGTAAGAAGATGCAGAACATTTTTTTGTAGTTTTGCAATTTTCAAAAAATTAGTTTTCAACGAAAATGAGACCTACACCTTTCTCTTAAACGCTAAAGGCATTTGTTTTGAAAATTCCCCAGAGGCTTAATATAAAGTATCCCCAAAATTAAAACATCGGTTTCAAATTCAAAATGCCGTGACATCAGCCAGGTCGATTGGGGAATATCAATTTTGGAGAAAATCGTCTCTGGCTGAACAATTTAGTCACTAGCGTTATTCACCGACGGTCGAACAGATAGGCGTTTTGCCGTCATTCGACCCACGATCAAGGACTCATGGATTCTGGCTGCACCATATGTTAAGCTGCGTTTACACGGGACACTTTAATGCCGACATTTGACACTGGAGTGTCGGACACAAATGTCACTCGTGTTCACACGAGCACAAAAATTGGAATGAAATAAATTGCAGACACCTTGTGGGACACAAACGTCTAGGAAAAGTGTCCAGAAAGTGCCCGGACCGTTCACACGTAGACATACGAAACATACGGTACGCTGATACACAATCTTGCGATACGCATGGATCCCTATCAAGTTGCCGCAGCAGCGATTGACATTGCAATTATTCCCAAAAGAAGGGGGAAAAGCGTTTAGTGTCGACAAAAGAATGGACGTGAACAACTCGGTGCTTATCATTCTTTACTAAATGAATGGCGAGTGAAAGATCCATTGCAATATAGAAATTTCCTACGATTTGATTCTTCACAAATGTAATACTTGGCATTGTGGAGTGGTTTTGGTTTACCCAAGAAAGACAGTAATGAGGCAAGTTATTCCTGTCCAAGAAAAGTGGGTGGTGACACTTCGCTTCCTTGCTTCAGGAATGTCAGTAAGGTGAAGATTTTCTAATTGAGGTTAATAACATGAAAATAATGCTTTAGAAAATTCAAATCAGTATTCGTGGTAAAAAATAAATAAATATTTATTATATGATACACAATTCTTTGTTATATCGAGTATTTTTTTAAGTTTATTAAGCATATCCATGATGATGATTATTACATGCTATATATGTTAGAAATTATGATTAATTGTCAACCTTATTGTCGAATAATATGATGTATAAATTTTTGTTTTAAACATAAACAAATATTAATAACAAACAAATAAACACTTCTGAAATTTCAGTGGAAAACTCCTCTGCTATGTCTTTGCGGACACTATCTTTCTTCCCCCGATTTTTCTTTTCTTTGCAGTGAATATCCAACAAAATTGCATTATTCTCATAAAATGAAATTAATTTTACGAGCTCGTCGTAGCTCCAGAGCTTTATCTACTGGTTCATAATGAAAAAAGGTCAAAAATTTGCTACATACTTGTAAAAATATTCAGCGACTCCGAACATCAGACACTGAATGTCGGGCAGTTGAGTGTATATGTCTGCGTCTGTTTACACGAACAAGTGAATTCCGTTGTCGCGAAACATCAACAAGTGTCTTGCAACTCAGTCCGTGACTATTTAAACGAGAATATTTGGTTCCCAATGAGTGTCGAACATATTTTATTTAAAAAAAAGTGTCCCGTGTGAGCGCACCTTTAAGATAATTTTTTTAATAAATTTAGCAACTGGATTTATCCACTTTTTCGTTACCAGAGCCCTGTTAAGAGTTTTTATGGTAAACATTCGCTGTTTTTTCGCGCAGCATTACATAGCTTTCTTTCTAATGCGGAAGCGGAAGCGAGAAAGTTAGTTACATTATTAGTTACAACAAATTTTTGTTACAAAACCGCCAAACATTTTCAAATAGTACGGGCAAGTGATTTGATCTTGTGAGGCACGGTTTGAGAATGGTGATTCCAAGAATGTGGACAGTAAGGCCGTGGCTTCAAAACGCGGATAAGGCGTAAATATTTTAAATTGTGTTCGTGTCGTGAGAGAGGAAGCATTCCCTCGTGGGCATTCCTCTGTCCTAATCCATCCGTAATTGCTTGGCCTGACAAGCAACTGTGCGTACAATTGCGCAATTGAGAAACCGTATCCCTGCATGAATCCTACCCAGATTCATGAAACAAGCACACAGGTGGGAGCAAGGTAGGCCAAGAGCAAGTATGATAAGATCGAGATACGCCTATGATGATGGAGCACGAAGAAGCTCTTTTGTCTGCAATGTTCAAGGAAACATAAGCCAACTCGTGGCTCACAGCGAAAGCTGCTCTTGCCTTTCACCATGGAGATACGAGCTCGAACAATCTCATGGGAATATTTTTTTCCGACAAAACGAGCGTGACTGCTTCGCAGAGGCTAGTCCAAAACTCATGAAGTGTCCTAAACCCCTACCACTGTCTAAATTCCTTCCCACTTTTGGCCGCCGTCTAGTGACAGGAGCGCGTGAAAAGAGGCGCGAACGCCGAGATGCTAACTGAAAACTACTTTCACAGACATCCTTACTTTAAAATCAATGATGTGGTCCCTAATTACCGTAAGATTAATGCGACCTTAAATAAATAAAAAAGGTAGCCCCTACGGACGAGGAGAGGAACTGAAGGGTATTTTTAAGTGTCAATTTACATAAGCTGGGAAGTGGTACAAAACCGAAAAGACAGTTCAGACTCAAGAAAAATTAAAATAATTAAAATAAACAGACAGTTCCTTAAAAATTTTTGACACTCAATTTTTTTATTTTCCTATGAGTAACAAATTGTATGCGACCAAGTTATATGCGACGACGTAACGTTTCGGCTGTAGCTCAACAGCCATCCTCAGACATCTGGTTTAAACATGAAAATATGAACATTTAAAGAGTTGGCAAGTTATAAATCAGTTACAAATATGATTGTAAGTTATTGGTTACATCTGTAACATCATTGTTTTTAATTTTTTTAAATAAATAGTACTTACGTAAGTTGACAGAAGCTTACCTTTTTAACATATCATTGGTAATAATTAAAATAAACAGACAGTTCCTTAAAAATTATTAACAATGACATTCATAGAAAAAGAAGAAAAATTAAAATAACTTGTACGACAAAGTCTGCGCCATTCTGTACCACATTTAGTTTTGTTGTGACATCTGCGATATCTATGTTGAATATTCATATTTTCCTTTGATCTTACGTCTTCCTACATAAGCCGCAAATGCAATTTGCCCATCTCTCTGCTCTTTGCTTTAAACGTATTCAAAGGCCGAGTAGTATATTCGAGAATCCAGATTTTTTCTTAAGCAATTTTTCGCGACAAACGGAAACAATAATTTCGAAAACTCATAACGTATGATATTAGTTTTCAGGACAGATTGTCCCTGAATATCACCAAAATTGAAGAGTAAAAACTGTTTTTCATGAAATGTATAGTATTAGTAGTTAAAAATATTAGAAATTGAATTAACTAATGTTACTAATTATACAAAAATAATCACACAAAAATAATAAAAAATCTTACTAAAAATTAATTACTTTTATCTGAGAACTACAACCTGACAGGTAATGGAAAATCCCATTAAGCGAATATTTTGATATCTGAATTAGCATTGCTAAAATACCCTGAAAATATAGGGCAAAGTTAATAACCAGGAAACCTTCAACAAACTACTTTCAAATTGGAAAATGGACAATAATTACTTACCTCAAAAGCTAGAAAAAGCATAAACAATATAAAAGATTTTCATATTGGCATAATTTTTAATTTCCTGTATTATATGCGTCCGTACATGTACGAGTAGTTCGTAGTATAGGGAAAGTAATGTAATGCTGCGCGAAAAAACGGCGAATTTTCGGCAGAAAAACTCTTATTACAGGGCCCTGGTAACGAAAAAGTAGATAAATCCAGTTGCTAAATTAAGAAACAAAATCCTAACACGTGATACAGCCAAAATCTCAATTTAATGGGTCCTTGATACCGAAAAACCAATTGAAAGCAAAACGACTGTCCGACCATCCGTCCATCCGCGTGTTTGTCTGTGAACAACGCTAGCGACTAAACCGTTCAGTCAATTTTCTCCAAAATTCATAGTCTCCGATCGATCTAAATTATATCGCGGCTCCTTGAATTTGAAGCCCATATTTTAATTTTGGAGGGTACTTTATATGAAGCCCCTGGGACATTTTCAAAAGTTTCAAAAAATGACGACAACAATTTTAACTAAATTTTGTTGTTGCATTGTCTGAAGGTCATTTAAGAAAATGGCGTAGGGCTCATGTCGGTTAAAAACTTTGAATTTTCGAAAATTGCAAAAGTTTGTATTTTTGTCGGCGTCTTCCTCCAACTATAAAATTGCGGATAGAGATTTTTTCTCCAAATAAAATGTCTTCTCCAAAGAGAGTTCTTTCATTAAGGTCATGTAGATTATTTTGAAAATTTCAGTAGTTTTTGCACAATATTGCTTGAAATATGTGCAATTTCAAAAAAATTACAAAAACAAGATTTTCTCAAAAAGTTTCTCAAGCTTTTTTCTTTAAACTTTTGATAGGGATAGTACTGAATGTATTTTATGAGATGACACAAACTCCATATTGCTATATTGTTTTGTTTTTTTCAAAAATGACAAAAATTAAATTTTTTCGACTTGTGTCGCACGTCGTAATATTTACATTAGTGGCAATTTTTTTACATTACTATATTTACGAATGCTTGGGCTTTAAATAATTTTCTACAAAGTTTCTCGAGAACTCAACCGTTTTCTCTAAAAACTAGCTCAAAATTCCGAATTTTCAGAAACGCACAAACGCCATTTTCTCATAAATGGCTCGAATGTTTTTCTTCAAACGTTTCGAACGGATAGTGTTAATTGTACTCGTTAAATTGACGTCAAGTTCATTTTGGGATTTGTTTTCAAAAATTACACAAATGTAATTTTTTTCAAAGGTTTCTCAAATCTTTAATATGCAAATTACCAGTTATTTGGAAACATTATTATATTTGTGAATTTAAGCGCTTGAAAGGACTTCATACGAAGTTTTTGACAACTCAAAAAGTTTCTGTGAAAAAGAGCTTCAAATTTTGCATTTTTTAGTAGCGCTTAAACGTCATTTTCTTAAAAAAGGCTACAACATTTTTAAATGAAAATTGCCATTTAGGACTAGGGTTTTGTGTTCTTTAATATTCTAAAATTAATATTTCCGTTCAACATTAGGAAACCGAAAAATTAGGAAACTCTCGGAAAAATGTACTTTGGGTGGCGATAGATGGCAGCTGGTTTCCTCAATATTTATCAAGACTACATCTTTAAATAAGGTCATGCTTAATTTTTTTGTAAATACGAGTAGTTTTTCTATAATTTCGTGACAAACATATGAGCCCACTGCAAATTTACTGCGCTTCAAACAGCCGGATGCTTCGTAAATTAGAATTTGCAATTTTGTATATTATTTTTGTTCGTTTTTACATTCGACCTTTTGTTATACATTTACACATTAATCTAATTCATAATCGACATTACTAGTAGTTTGTGTCATAAGAGTGTACATTGCTGTTATAGTTATTGTCTTCTTGGCAGCTTTCTATGCCGCTCTTTAACTCGAACTTAAAACTTGAGGCTGAGGAAGAAGCAGAAGCAAAAGGCAACCGACCCCTTGCAAAAGAGTCTTTAAAAAAGAGGCTGCCTGGAGAGGATGCGACCAGCTTCAAAGTCCGTCGGATCGAGCACCGACTCGAAGGGAGAGAGGTCGAAGTGGCAGACGTCCAATTGACAGACGTCGAAGAGACCCCACATAACACCCACCCAAACAACAACAGGCATGGATTTGGCAAACTTAGAGTTATCAGATCGTCATAATACGAAAATAACACACCTTATATTTAAGACAAGAAGATGGCATTTCGTTGTTCGTCAGGAACGACAACCTGTGATTTTGCTTCAAAAGTTGCCACGTTAGATCAGTGGTGTCAAGGTCTTCTACTGGTGGCTGTGGCCCGCGTTGTGGCACCGTTGCATGCCACGAGCTACTCTGCGCAACTGGCGTCGGGAAACGGAACTATCAGTAACCCACCTTTTTACAGTAGGGGTGACGTTGTCTCTGGTGACGGGGTGATGAACGGCGTGGAGGGGCGCTTTCATCGTGGCACTCGTGCCACGGACTCCACTCGTGGCATCGACCTTGACAGCACCTTAGATAGTCTTTTTAGCAGGGTGCCGCTCTGGTGCACAAGCTCTGCAGACGTGTGCGCCACTCTCCGAGGACCGTGGTGCCGCCCCTCCGCCAGCAGCTGCTCACTCTTCATTGTTTCTTGCGGCCGCCCGACCGATATCGCCTGCAATACGGGGCACCGCTCCTTCGTTCGGCCGGCACTGGACCACTGGCCGCCGATCGCCTCCAGTCGCCGCGGGTCACTGACAAGCTTACCGCCACTGCACAGGTGCCGCCTCCACAGCTCTTTTTCCTCCCTCGGAAGGGTGAAAGAGTACCCTCCTAGTACCGCCGCGACACTTGCAGAATATTCAAGAGCCACTCAACCAGGACTTCTTAATTTAGACCAGCGGGCCTCCTTGTATATATTTATATTTTGTTTGTCGAGGTTTCTTTAATTAAAGTGAGATGTGTATGACAGTGAAACTACCATACTACACTGAACTTCTGTGTCCTGTGGAAAAAACCCTTCTTCCATACCCTTCTTTCCTTCTTCCCACAGCTTCCCTTCCCTTGTGTATCCTTCCGACACAGATACTTGAGCAAACTCTGCTCTATGGCACCAATCCCCTCTAGGCATTATGAGTAATGCCTCTACTGCTTAGGAAACTATCCGTAAATTATCGAATCGCGTAGCAAGAATTTATCTGAAATTTTTCAAAGCGTGAGTGATATTTAGTGTAACTATTTAGCGCATAGTAAGTATAGTAAGAAAACTTTAATGGAACAATAAAAACAACGGAAAGAAAGCAAAAAAATATCACGGGGAGGAACATTTCGACGGAAGATTAATTTACAAAAGTATTTGATTGTTTAGGAGGAGACAAATGCAAATCATGATGCATGATTACTCCAATAAGAAATTTGATGTAGTTTGTCAAGAAACTACGCAGTTTACCGATGCTTCTGATAATGAGACCGGTTTATTTGCTTCTTTTCTCAACTCAATGTGGCTGGACCACATTCATCCCGTACGTGTACTAATATCAGTTGATGTCCCTTCAAACCAGCATGTCTATTAATTTTCCATTATCCCTACCGCAACTGTAAAAAAATTAGCACAAATTCTCCTGTCGATGTTTAATGTATTATTTATATCTATCCTGAATTATAACCCCCTCGCAGAATCCACCTTTCAATCCCGACTGTACCGCAACGGCAACTGTACCGCTTACCAATGTCCTTTGTACTTGACATCTGAGTCACGTGGCGATGTCGTCGATGGTGTCCTAGAGACGAGCAGTATCATTGGTCTCTCCGACTACGTAATCTACCCTCGGCGCCTGCCACTAAAAGGGAGCAAATAAAGGGGATATACTGCGATTTTCCGAAAGTTACCCGTGACGTAAACCAGCTGTTTCGGTGTCATGCAATCGGAAGGTTGAACGCCACCATAGTGAAGTCACTGTAGTGACGTGTAAGGTCCCGTTTGGATGGCACCGTAACAGCAAATGACCTCCCAGAGGCAGCTTTGAATAAATCGAAGTATAGTTCAAATTTCGCTTTGTTGTGAAGTGCTGACGCGCGGGCTATAATCACGAGGCACGGGCGATAATGCACGGCAACATTGCTCTTGTGATTCACAACTCTCAAAAACAAAGATCGGTAAGCGGTATACACATTACTTACTCCATTCAGTCAGAGGTGTATCTAGATATTCAGGTGCCCATGGCAAGCGTAGAATTTGCGTCATGTCAAGATACTTCAAATTAGGGGTGTTGTTATCTGTTTTAAAGAATACTATTTTAGCGGGAAGGGGGTACGAGTTGTTTATACTCTAGTGTAAATAAGATTTTGATAATTTTCAAAACGTTTCGTAACCAGTTTATCTCGAAAAATTTGAATTTATTTCATCTTTTGTGTAATGTTTAATTTCATAATTTATAAATAATTCATTCAATTTCTTTTTCATAAATGTCGAAAGATAAATAGCGTCCCTTGTGAGTGGCGCCCGTGGCATATGCTGCGTCTGCCATACCGCAGAAACTTCGATGCATTCAGTGTCTCTAGTTCTCACAAGCACTACTTTTTTGATCTTGCTGTATTGATTCCATCATATTTTTGAATTGTTTTCCATTTGATCGACCACTTTTCTTAATAATAATTTTTTATGCAAATTTTAACTTGTAGAACTGGACGTCCTATCGCTAATTCTATATTTCTAAGATTATTATTAGAAGAAAAATATTAGATTAAGAATTTAGAGAGTATTTAAATTTGAATCAAATTATAGTCATTAACGTCATCAGGTGATTCAGGTGATTTAAAACAAATATTGTGCGCGGTTAAATATTGTTAAGTGCGAGGCGATAACAGAGATTTATAATCAACCAAGTCTGATATTTGTGATACCGGCCGTGTGTCGGTCAATTCTTTTGGTAGTACCCTCTTATTATAGAACAAAATCGTAGAAATAAATATATTAAATTTGAATAGGCGTGGTCCTATGCCATCAAATATAATGACTACGTAACACAAATATGCTGACATCAGTAAATCTTTATTACAGATTTTTCACAATGTACACTTTCTAGCACCGTGTTTTGAAAATGTGTATTTATTGCAAAAATGTACACTAAATATTTGGCACATCTTCCTGCCTGTTGTTTAAATTTCAGGTCCGGCTATCGTTTGAAATTCTTCGAAGAACGCCGTGAAAACGAATTATCCCGTCAATGTAATTTGCGACTCACAGCTGATGTCAGAAATTCGCCACCGACAGGACTCGAAAATTACAATTTTGAATTACACCTCAGTGAAAGGGTATTTTGCTAGCCTTCTTTTCTAAACCGTACTTCTGTGTGACTCCTACCACGCCTGAGCTTTTCGTAAGTGACGTCTCCCAGATGGAAAAGTTTCCCTGTCTAGCCGTAATGTGAATGGATTTTTTTTCTTGCTATCAACGCCGAGAGTGAACTGCGTCAAATCCCAAAAATAGCACAGGATTGGATCTGAACGCTCCTGACAACCTACGAGAGGTGACTCGTAATGCTACAAAAATAGCCCTATAAGCTTCTACCCGGAAACGCCTAAATATTTTTACAAAAGAAAATGAAAAACGATCTTTCAATTGAAGATATAAGACAAGCTTTCCACAACACATTACCCGCTATTCGAATATGTTAATTTATCTATTTTAGTGAAAATGTGGCTTATCTCGTTACTTTGTATGATTTGTTTATATGTACGAAAGACTGGGAGAGTAATAAGACGAGACTTATATCTAACAAAACGTGTTACTACCTCAACACAGAAAGACGTATTCAATAACGAGATAAACCACACACTGACCAAAATCGAGAGATTGGCATTTAAAAGTAGCGAAAGGTTTGTTGTGACTAATGGGGCTTATCATGATACTGCCCCAATTCTTATGCAATGAAGGGTGAATATTGTTGACGACACCAATATTGCTCCTATTAATATTAGCCCTCTGAAGCATTGAGGTTCGGGGCAGGCTAATGAATGGTTGTACAATGGGGGAATAATCTTGCTCGTTTAGTGCGTTTTGGGGTATAGGTGTGGAGGATCGCTCCTGAATATCCACTCAAGGTGCTTAGGTCTGCGCACGAAGGGGGGAAGGGAGGCCGAGGCTCTCTGCAAATTCCATAAAGGGCCCCGTTGCCCTACGTTATACAACATTATTTCATAAATATGATCAATTCCACATTTCCCTCTTTTTTAAACTGTTGTTAAAATTTTGTCGGGAAGCCTCCCATTTGATGACTAAATTGTTCATTGTTCATTGTTCAATTGTTCATTAATTGTATTTATTAATTCTATCATTAACGTAATTATTCCATTCTACTTGCAGTATATTTTATTTGCTTCATAGTAAAATTTCATGTGTATGTACAGTCGACTCCGGCCATAGTGAACTTCTGGGAATTAACATTTTTGGTTTACTGTATCAGAGATTCACTATATCCGATCATGTCAAAATTAAATAGTTTTCCTCGACAATGATTGATTTTATTAATGTGGAGATACAGCAAAATACAGTATCTGCACAAACTGGAAATTCCAATATCTTAATTTGTTCTAAAAAATCAATTATTTTCAATTGTTTGCTTCGTACATTTTCCGTTAGTAATTTCTATAGATCCTACTCCAGAATTTGTGGTCTCTGCATTCTTGATTCTGCATTATCCCCTGACTCTAAATATCGTAATGCAGTCTTAACATCTTTCAATGTCTCTTGCACTGTTGGAAGTCCGACTCTTGGAAGTCCCTTTTACTCGGCTTATAACATATGAAATCTTTTCGATAGCAGGATGGTGCAAGCGGCTAATGAATCTGATCGCTTTCCCGCGCGCCGCAGGGGAGGGTGTAACCAGGCTGTAGCGCTGTGGCAGTCGCGCGCTTCCTGTCGCCTACGTTGATCACTGTGCTTTATCTCGCGGAATAAAAAGAAACACTAAGCTTAAAACTAAACCATATTCCAAGTCCGCTACCTTAATCTCAGGGGAGATATGACCTTTGGCTGACGATATTTTTTCCAAGCTGCCTGGTGTTGGAATGTGTGGCACTCAGGTGACATATTTTTTCCAGGAAGGAATTAGCGTTTAGGACGTATCTCCTACGTTCACTGTAGCTAAGGTTATAAGGTTCACTATAACCGAATCTTCTTAGGGACCTGTGACTTAAGTTCACTATAACCGAGTCCACTATAAGTGGAGTCCACTATCGTTGCCTCCTCCTTGCTTTAGCCTGCGCAAGCCTAAATCCCAGGGGCTTCGTGTGAAGTACCCCCAAAAATTAAAATATCGGTTTCAAATACAAGGGGCCACGGCATCAGCCAAGTGGATTGGGGAATACCAATTTTGGAGAAAATCGGCAGAACGGTTTAGTGGCTAGTATTGTTCACAGACGGGCGGATGGACAGACGGACAGACGTTTTGCTGTCAATCAAATTTTCGGTATCAGGGAGCCATAAAACATGGATTCTGAATTACCACGTGTTAGAGGATTTTTTTTCTCTAAATTCTGCTTTTGCGTTGCAGCACAACGGCAGCCACTTTTCTGTTACGAGGGCCCTGTAATAAGAGGTTTTTCGCGCCGAAAATTCGCCGTTTTTTCACGCAGCATTACATACCTTTTCTTCTCAAAAAGTTCCTTCGTAAGTGTGAGAAAGCAATATTTCGGATACAGACCGGTTCAAAAAAATATTCTAATATATATTGATAAAATGTTTTTCACTTTTTTTGGAGTTTGGGCCGAATGCCGAATTATCTGCATTATTTAGGAAATGTAATACATTAAGTTATTATATATATATATATATATATATATATATATATATATATATATATATAAAACTCCAATTGTGTACAAGTTATGGGCAGTCAAAATATTATTTAATAATATTACACATAACACAAACTAAATCGCACGACGGTACGTACCACTTCATTCCACTGCATTGCATTGCATTGCACAACGCTGCACTTCTCCCACCCCACGTTCCAACGCGTTCCCACCACATTTTCAAATGATTAAATTTCAACTATGAAACAGATGAAGTTAGTTAATGTGTTGTTAAAATAATTCGAATTTATTTAACAAACTAAGCACTTTGAGATTTTGTAAATGATTGAGGCCCTCCTTCCATGAGTATACAAGGACGAATAAACTAAGCAATGTGAAGAGGTATTAACGCGTTTTGAAATAGTTATTTACGATATAAAAGAAATAATGCTTCTAATTAAAATTCAAGATTGGAAAATTTCGAAACTTCCAGTGATATGTCATAAGTTTGGTGTGTAGAAAACGTATTAATTCCATGTACGAAAAATTATGATGGGTTAGTTTTCTGGTAAGGCTGAGAAAGAAAGAGTAAGGAGTCTTTGTACTGCGTGACTGCGCCCAGTTTCATTGAATGACAATATTGTTGTATAGTAACTTTACGTTAGCTAGCGTTTTTGAAGAGAAGTGCTGGTTGCATTCCTAGAATATTTTTCAAAAGAAGAGATGCATTTATTTTTAGGTGGTCACAGTCGTAGCGATTTGCCGTTGACTCAACGCAAAGAACAGTTCGGGTGATTATACGTATCAGATCATGCAAAAGAGAGCACTATTATATTTGAAGACAGATGCGATTATCTATATTAATATATAAAGACGGAAGTGCATTGACTTAGAGCGCGATAATCTTTGAATCTACTGAACCAATACTGATGACACTTTTGTGGTAGCTTTCTTTAAGGGTCTGGAGTACTATAGGTTATGAATTACAATCACAAGTCTTAATATATAAACAAAATAATGACTTTTCTGGACTGTTTCCGCCAAGCATTACATCACAGATTCAAAAGTGTATCAATGTCAATAATTTAGTAGGCGCCACCAGAAGAACGACATCTGAGATCTATTACTAATTTCATCAATGTATAGAATTGCGTATTTAGAGGACTGTTTGTTTATTTCTCACAGTCAGTTGTCTAACCCGAAATAATTCTGAATTTTTTTCCGCTTTATTTATAAAAGTAACTTGAATATTGATTTTAATTGCGTTTCGACGTGGGTGCATTAGGTGTACAAGAAACTAAATATTTGGAAGAGATAATTTTCTGATGGGTGTGGAATTAAGCATAATCATCTCCTGTATTATTTCAGTAGTATACCTTTGGGTTCCGGATCTCACACGCAACCAATCTTTATAAATGAGGGCTCTAAAGAAAGAGAATTTCACGGAGACTTGATGAATTCCACTTTGTCTTTAAAAATATGGATGATTTCTTTAAAAAAAACGCATTGAAATATTCATGTAAAATGCAACCCGCATCACATGTCAACATACATCGGCAAATAACTCATAAACAAAGTTTTAGACCCTTAAAAAGTAAAATTTTGAGGACAAAAGCCTCAAAGAAGCATTTTTCACACCATATTATACAAGATGAGACATTCTTTGATCCATTCAATTAACTTTTCGGTACCACGCTTCAATACTATCAAGGCCCCCTCGATATTTCAGCCCTTCCTGCTGGTAGCAATTTTTGTGGCGACACGCTAAGAAGGCTTAGATTCGACACTCTTTATTTACGCTTTCCGTTAACACCGTAGTTCGTGAGAGCGTAGGCTTTCGCGGCATTACGCCCTGAGGAAGGTCGCAGAATGGCGACCGAAACGTCGGCACCTTTGCCATGGACGCCGCGTCACCCGGACAGCCAACTTAATACCGTAGTTCGTGCAGTCTGACGAGGTTTATTTGCATAATCATTAATTCAAGATTTGCTCTCCAGCAACAACTAGAAGTACTATTATAGTTGCTTCATACCTACGAAGATTGTTTCTTATTCGTGTAGTGAAACTATTCAATTAACGTTTTTTCATGGTCTATAAGTGCTGCGTACTTAATTGTGGAGTGATGTGGGTGTTCAGTGAAGAGTGAAGACTGTGTTTGTGTTTTACCTGTACCAATATTTTCGTTATCATTCGATGACATTTTCAAGTCAACGAGTTCAGACACGTACCTTTCTCAAAAGTAAAAAGCTAATACTTTTGTGACTATCACGAAAAACTAAAACCTAACTGACAAAGAATATTGAATAATTACTTCAAATTTCTTTAGGAAAGTGTTGGAAATTGTTCCAAGCAAATTCTCCATGATATTGAATAAATATTTATTGAAAATTTCTTTTACACATTAATTGCATTGTTTATTTTATTTGTAATTGTGTTAGTACATTGCAAGTTACTTTATAGATTTTAAACAAATAAACACGTTTCATTATCTACTTTTCCTCTTAGAATGAAAATAGAAGGACAGGGATGAGTGTGGGGTCTAGCATGCGAGTTCTCGCACGAGTACGCAGAGGTAGTGGGGGAAAACTTGTGCTATGGCACAACACAAAGAACAAACTTTTTAAAGTAGATAAACTAAAATAGCTTGAAATAAATGGAAAACAAAAATCAAAACGCGCTAGCCTACAACACTACGTGAATCAATTAAAAAACAACTAAATTTAAAATTATACAAAGAATAGTGCAAGTCACCCGACAACTGCCAAAGATCGCAGTCCAAACGCACGATTTAAATGTTGGCGGTATCTGGAAGTATGTACACCAACGCCCAGCTGCAAACTCATATCGTAAATAAAACACCGTTTGATATTAAACTCAAGGTGTCGGATCGTTAAAGTATTCAATATGCAAACATCGTTTGAGCAACATTCCCATGAACCGAAGTGGGCTACCTAATGCCTACTAAATTGTTTCTAATGCTAACAAATGGTATTTAGTACTCAAAGGTGAAAGTATTAGTTTGATTATTTTTTGGCTAGGAAATGCTTTTCTTGAGGTACGTAAAAACGCAGAAAATAATCCAATACTTTTTAGTATACAAATAATTTTTCAATTTTCTCACCCCAGCAAGCTGGCACCCTGACTCTCCAAAACCCACTCGGTTCTTCATAACAAATCAAGGAAAGTTAAATAATATTGCAATGAGTAGGTCTGTTCTTGCCCGATCCGGTATTTTCACACTACTTTACTTGACTTTCTCAAGAGTAAAAACCTTTTCTATTATTTGACTATCAAGGAAAGCGAAAAGCTAACTCTCAAGGAAGATTGAAAAATTTCTTCAAATGTTTTTAAAGATGTATGAATTATTCCAAGAATATTTTTCTATAATGTTGAATAAACGTTAATTGAAAATTTGTTTCAAACATCAATTGCATAGTTATTTTGTTTGGTATTCAGTAAGTACATTAGTAGTTCCTCTCCTTTATGGAAAGGATAAACAAATGGATAGGGAAAGGGTGGGGTTTAACATGCGAGACTTTTCGCACGGGTACGCTAGTAATGATGTATTTGCAGATTGAACAATCGACAGTGCGATTTACTGGTATTCTGAAACTGACGGAGGGATGCATGTTTTAGAGATGTGTTTAATATAGTAGAGAGTACCTTTGGGAGTTGAAGGAATGATTAAATTGATTAAAGTTCGACAATAATATAATGTTTAGTAAAATGGCAGTATAATTGAAGTAACAGCATTACTAAATGGAGGAATTTCATGTGTGAAAACGCTGGTTTTGAAGGTTGTTATTCTAAATAGAAAGTGTTGTCAAGTGTTGTCGGCGATCTCGGATTTTTGGTGATATTATAATCGTATAAGTGGTTAATGGCTCTTTTCGGTCACCCACAATGTATCACGAATCCTAGAACATGTACTAGAATTCAATTAAAATTACTTCAATTATTTCTGAACGTCAATTGATACATGCAAGACCAATTTCAAACTTTTCTTTATAAATACGAGAGAAGAAAAAAATATAAAAAAGGGTAAGTTTTATAATTGTCAATTGATTGAAAGGGTTGGTATAATATATAAAATTTCACAATCATAATAAACGTAAGTACATGCATTTTATTTTTAAGTTAGATTTGTATTATTTTCAGTTACAAAGAGAAATGAGTTTGAGGACAGGAACCCCAGTAGGACTAAAATTTAAATATTTTTAAGTGAAAAATGTTTTAGTGTTAACGGAAGATCAGGTATTTCCATATTGGAGTAAGGCAGAGAGAGGCGGGATAGAGCGAAGGAAATGTACAGTAAAATAGATAGAAGTAGGCTCTGCCATAGGGCGTGAATGGATGGAATTCCTCTTTTCGTTTAATACAAAATTACGATAAATACCCCGGCAACGCGGGGTTCTTCAGCTGGTAGTAACATATTAAAAGATGAATCGGTGCTCTTCCATGTTGCGTGCTTAAAGAAATATTATGCTTCCTCTTTTCGCATTTAATATGTGACTGGTTATTTTGTGTTTCCAGAGGCGTTATCTGATACGATCATTAGTCACGTAAGTGTCGTGCATGTTTTTTATCATGGCACGTGGCGGAGTTCTTTTCCCGTTGGCTAAGGAGAACCGGCGGCGTGGTACGTCGGCTTACGGGGAATTTTCCCCAACCAAGTGTCTGACACCAGTGTGCTCCTCCCCAGACGGCTCAAGCTCTAAGCTGTCTACATTTTCAATGCTCGAGCGATCCCGGTATTGTTGATCTCGGCAGTTTTCTCGGCAATTCTGAAATGAGGGGGGCGGGGGGAATGGATTAATTCGTGAATTCAAGCTGCATGCATAACGTCAGGCATAAACACTTTGAGATGATTTTAAATTTTGAATTTACTAGAAAAAATCCTTAAATCCAAATCTAACCTGTTTTTGTATAAAAGAGGTGTTGATCCCGGCAGGGCGCGTCCGCTAGGCGCACGGTGTTCTCGCTATACATGGATGGAAGGGACTTTCACTTTTAACTAAAAACACCGAAGAACAAATTTTAAAAGCTGACGAATATCTTGGTATATAACACTTAATATAAGATAAATAAAACGTGATGATTCAAAATATGCAAACCATTTGCCTCTGTCACCCACCGTTTTTTCAGAAATACTATTTCAATTATTTACACTTCACTAGAAAAATATTGTTGCATGAATTACTAATGAACATGTAATTAGCTAAGAAAATAGTGAGAGTGAATCACAACATAATAATATATTTTTCAAGATATAATGCACACAAAGTCCACAACGCACAATGACAACACATAACCTAAGGTGTATTTGCTTTGAATTTTTTGACTACGTATTTGCGTTTGTGCTGAGCATTTGGCATGACACGCTCAAGTATCCAGCATTAGTCAGTCAACATTCCTGCATTCCATTGACCCTGACACTGTGACTCCATCACAGAGATATCCTGACGAAAACGTTCGTCACTGACTGAACCTAGGTTTTCGAGGAAGAAGTTAAAGTGTGAGGTGTGGAGAAGAATTTTGAGGTATATGTTGGCACCTAGCTTTTTGTAGGCACTGATGCACTTATTCACAACATTTACATAGTTCGCAAATTTATAATTTCCACGGAAATTGACCACAACGAATTTGAATGCTATCCATGCACTTTTTTCAGTATCATTCAGCCCCGAGGCTTAACAAGAGACCTTAAACGTCTGCACAGTAGCATACACTGTCACTCATTACAAAGAATTTCACAAGTTCTTTGTGACTGCGGCAAAAATGTGAATTTTGTGTTACCGGTGCAAGCAAATTAAATTCTTCAAGACGAGAACCAAGCCGTTCAGCTTGATCTTTCGTTAGTGGCAAGTCTCGTATGAGATCACTAAGATCAGAATTGTCAATTAAATGATTACATTTACCAAATTGATAGTCAGGATCTGATATGTTGCTGGAAGATGAAAGAGAACTTTCTTCTTGGGTTTCTTCATTAACTGTATTTTCTGTAGGAGCCATTGCTATTGGACAAGAGACGGGATCATGTGGAATTGATTTAGAAACTGAGCAAACGACTGGATAATTTACAGAAGCACGAGTTTAGTAGGAAAATCCGGTGACATGACAAACATAAATAAAAGCCTGTGGTGTGATTGCTGCATTCGCGCCATATCATAGGACGCCATAAAATCTCCTTAACATTCCGTCACTCACATCGGTGGGTAGAGTGAAACAGAATTTTCTTTTCTGGTTAAGTATGTAATGCTAGCCTTCCACGGGTAGAAACAATGCTTGTATTTCTTTAATGGTATCTGACAAGGATATCGATGAAATTACCTTTGCTGCTCAGTTATCCACACGTAGCAACTCCCTGAAGTGAAATATCTGTGCCTCTATGACAAAATCCAACATCCGAGCAATGGTACGTGGAATGTGTTCTTGCATTCTTGTTTAACATAATACTTTTTTCTAATCTGAGATAGTTTTAATATTTCAAATATATTGACTAGTGTTTATGCGTTGCTCTTTGATATTGTGGAAAAAAGTAAACTTTAGGAAGAAGAAGGAAACTAAATAATGGGTGCGTTGGACGTAGTCCAGCACGCAAGTATTTGTGCTACGATGGCGTGCGCGAGTGACAGAATACTGAAAAGAATAAAGAAACAAATGAAAGATTAGTAATGCGATATCGAAAATTCTTTAAAGTATTATTTTAAATATAAATATTTTCGTAGATGACGAAAATATTGTGTCACGTTGCATAAAAAACACAAAAAATTGGAGATAAAAAAATTGATAAACTGTATTTCATGAAAATCATTTTTGTCGATGTATTAAAAACCTGACTTGATAGAAAAACGGTTTCCAGATTTGAAATCAGCTTAAACAACTACGTTGGAGAAACTAAATACCATGCTAGATATCTATATCTGTTTATGTAACTTATCTTGGGCCACCATAAGTGCCACCGCGGTCCGCCAGTTGGACAATTCTGATTTAGTATGCGTCATGAAACACTTAATGAATGTATCTCAAAGTACATTATACGAATACTCGACTCAACATCTTTTCACAACAAACAATATGATTTTGGGAGTTAGAAAAATTATTACATGTATTTTCGTCTGCCCACAGTGTATCATTATAAAACAATACTAGGTTTCTTCTACAATTATTGTAATACCGAATCATGCTATTATGTTACTGATGTAGTACTTTCGTTTTGAAAAATAAGAGCAAGAACATAAGAAGAAATTATGTACATAGACTTTTAACATCCTCGTTAATACTGAAAAGGTGGAAAATTCTTGTTTCTATATGTAATAAATAGGGACCGGAAAAATATGTAGTATTGAACGTCAAAATATATACATTAATATGTAATGAAAACAGTAAGAATATGTAATAAATATGTAAAATCGGATATAATATGTAATATTAAAATTCTCTCATTAAAAACCATTTACATAGCAAGAAATTACACTTAGAAAAGCTGCTCACTTTACATCATACAACTTCCTCGTCAGTATTAAAACCTTAATCTATTGTAATCCAGGACCGTAGTTTAGCAGCCGGACTAATCGAAATAGAAGCTATCGCACAAACTGGCGAGATATACGACCAGGAAACATACACTGTAACATCTTCATCGAAGTGTTACACTTCGGCGATCGCAAATTTTTCTCGGAAATTAAGGTTACAGATCACAGAACGCAGTGTCAATTATATTTTGGGCACCTACATTTCCCCAATAATGTAGGAAAAATGCTGATTTAAAAAAAATACATCTTTTCCTAAAAAACTATGGAATTAAATTGAAGAAAATTGCTAAAATAAGAAAATATATTGTGAAAACTGCAAAATATGTAAAATATGTAATATAGTACTAAATGTGTAAAATAAATAAAATAAAATATAATTAAAAATATATGTGTAAATATGTAAAACGAAAAACTTTGATATTGTATTAAGAGGGCGATGATTTCACAAAATTATAATACTGAGAACGGTAAGTAGAAAGACAAATAGTATGTAATTACATAAAAAACCGGTCTCTAGTAATAAATGTCAAATGTGGCAAAACGTTTATTAACAACTCTAGCTACTAAATTTTAAAATATTTGCCGCGATTTCCTGGAACTGGAGATCGATTGGAGATAGATATTTTCTTCGAAATAACATATTTAAATAAAGGCAAAACATGAATAGTTTTTACGTAATGTTGCGTGAAAAAGGAAATTTTAAAAATAAGATTTTCTTAAAAATGGTTTATTCAATATTTTTAACGGATAGTGCGAGGTACTCTTATAAAAATGACCCCAATTATGATTTATATTGAACTCCGAATTTTCGAAACTTGCAAAAGTTACAAACAATGCGAGAAAAAAATGTGTTGTTCTAACATCAGCACTGTGTGTTTCTTCTGTCAAAAAACCAGACAACATTTCATGTGTCCGTGCACCAGTTGCCCAGACGAGGCCAATAGGAACGGGGCTGAGCGTAGCGTCTCGGAGCGGGGGTGGGGGTGGGGGCGGGGGCGGGGGCGGCGCCGCCGCAGGGCGCATGCTCCGGGCGAGGGCGTCCGAAGCGACCGCCGCCGCCGCCGCCACGGATCGTCGCCGCGCCTCGCCGCCCCAGTCGCCGGAGCGCTCCGGCCCCACTCGCCCGCGCGCCAGCCCCGCTCCGCTCCGCCGCCCGGCGCCACGCGACGCGACGCGACGCGACCCGACGCCAGCGGCGCGCGCGCCGCCCGGCCCGCCCACCAAGACGTCGCTCGCCGGCCTCCGAGGCGTGACCCGTGGGGGCAACACTAGCTTTCGTCACGTTCACGTCAAGTTTGCACCTTCACAACTGAATATAGTGCTTGACTCGAAAGTGTTAGGTGGGAAAATATCTGTCACTCATTCTCCCCTAAAACCAGAGATAGTTAATCGTAATACGCAAACAAGTTATAATTAATTTTTGCGACTTTTTCTTGACGATAATTTGATATTTTTTGTGTACTATTTAGCTAGATTATTGAGTGTTTACCCCTGAAACTATAAGTGAAATGAATTAATAGAAGTAGAAAAAAATAACATTTCCGTCTCAGAAGAATTTTGTGGGTAAGATTTTAGTCGGTGTTGCTAATAAACTTTTAGGTGGAATAATGATGTACAATATTACGTCAGTATTCAAACAAGTATTTAATCATAAGTCAATTGTGAATTTAGATATTATAATTGCTTTGTGAACGAATAAGTGTGCTTCAAGGCTGCATGCTTCAAGAAATATTATGCTTCCCTTTTTGGCATTTAGTATGTACCATCAAACTCCTAGCAGTGTATCATAAAGGAAACGTCACAAATACTGGAGTACATTTTACACTACAACAAAAATATTGTTTGGACTAAAGAGCAGAACTCTTGCGTGTATCTAAGTCTTTTCCATACAGTATTATTGTCTAACAATAGTAGGTTAGTTCGAGAATTGTGATATCTAATTAGTGCTATTATGTTAACGGTGTACTATCTTTAGGGAAAGTAACATCAAGAAATGATTAAAATATGCACGTAAGTGACTAGTGTTTCAAGTGTTACAGAGAACTCTATCTCAACTATCTCTCGTACCATAAAATATTCAAAAGATCTTCAAGTAAGACGTATCAGTGTTAAAGGTAGACATTAGTTTCTTCAGAAAGTGGTCATTTATTAAACAAGTCACAAGATTTCGAGTCTATGGAAAAGTGCCCGTGTTACGTTGAAATAATCTTAGTGTTACCACATATTCACTGTAATTTCTTTCGAGAATAATAAAAATACTTTATATAAATAATAAGATGTGACATGTGACTGATTTTCGATCAACGTAAAAAGTTAAAATATACTGTGTGTATAATTGTGAACCACAATTTTTCAAACAATTTGTTGCAACGCAACAATTTCCGTAATAAAACCGTGTCTCAAGCGTCGTGGAGAGTGGTGGTGGTTTCCTGAGCTCCCCCGCCATGGACGCGCCCGCGACGCTGCAGCCCGACGTGGGCGGCCTGGCCGAGCCCGCTGCGACGGAGCTGTACGATGCCGCCTACGACCTCAACGATACCTTCGGCGCGCACTCCAACCTGTCGCGCCACTGGCAGGACCCGCAGCTGGGCGAGCAGTACGAGCCGGGCAACGCCGTCTTCGAGGAGTGCTACCCGCTGTTCGACGTGCTCGAGTTCTTCCACTTCTACTACATCCCGGCCATCATCCTGGTAGGGCTGGTGGGCAACCTGCTGTCGTGCGTGGTGTTCCTCAACACGCACCTCAAGATGCGCAGCTCCAGCTACTACCTGGCCGCGCTGGCGTGCGCCGACTTCGGCTTCCTGAGCGCGCTGTTGCTGGTGTGGCTGAACACGGTGGGCGTGACGCTGTTCAACCGGCACGGCTGGTGCCAGGCGCTCGTCTACGTCAGCTCGGTGTGCTCGTGCATGAGCGTGTGGCTGATCGTGGCGTTCACCGTGGAGCGGTTCATCGCCGTGCAGTACCCGCTGCACCGGCCGCACATGTGCACGGTGGCGCGCGCCAAGACGATCGTGCTGGTGCTGTGCGCGGTGGCGCTGCTCTCCCACTCGTACACGCTGTGGACGGCTGGCATCCAGAGCGGGGCCGACGGCAGCGAGGTGTGCGACCTGCTCGACGAGCACCACGACCTCATGCGCATCATCAACATCGTCGACAGCCTGGCCACGCTCATCGTGCCGCTGGTGCTCATCATCGTGATGAACGCCATGATCACCCGCAACCTGCTGCGCTTCGGCCGCCGCTTCAACGGCTGCGGCGCCGGCAACCTGGCCACGGTGGCCAGCGAGCCGCCCGGCCACGACCGCTCCGACATCAACCTCAACCAGATCCCGGTAAGTGCGCCCTTCTTTTCATTTTCCTTGTTCGACATTCTCTTGCCTTTCAAGGTTTTCAATAGTACATTTACTACATGAATACTTAATAACATTTAATATTTCTTCTCGCTCCACATTCTGTTGTCCCTCCATAGTCCTTCCCCAACTTTCTGATGCATTTCAGGGTTTTGAATCGTGCACTCACGTGAACGCTTAATATTTCTCGTTGCTCAACTTTCTGATATCTTCCAAAGTATAGAATATTACATGTACATGAAAACTTAAATAGAATCATGCGTTATATAAGAATACGCTTTTTTTAATAATACAATCATGCCTAATAAATATATACATCAAAATTACAACCCAAAATAATGACAATAAAATATGAGGTAATCGTAAGATAGGTTCTCTAAGAGATAGTACATTTTTAAAATATTTATACCTTATATTTAAAGAAAGTTTGGTGGTTTAACACATTTGGAGGATGAAACAAACCTATTGAATTGCGGTATTTTATTCAAGGAGGTGGATGAGTAGGTTGACCAGTATTATACATTGTACGTAGTAAGTCTCATCTTACGACTCAGCTTACAACTATCTGGGTTCAAAAAACGAGTGCGATAAGTTTCGCTCCCCGACATTTTCTCATTGATAAAGAGCAGGATGTTAAATGCAAATGTATGACAGTGCTGGTTTGCCCTTGGCAGCATGATTTACTCGAAATCTTTTGGTTCTGACTCCAAAAGAGTAGGGAGAACGCTACGCAGCGGAACTCGCATTTCGAGAGTTGTTTAATACATTTAAAATAGCTTGGGCGTATAGTTTCATTATCAGAAGGTCATAATAATTAGAAAAGGATTTATATGTTTAAATAATTTATGATTTATGATTTACGGACGGCGAAATCTGCATTTTAGAAAATAAAGAATTCGAATATTTTGATTACCAACGTTGAATTTCACAGAAGAATTTGCAAGGTTATTGTTAAAAAAAAGCTTCGTTCAAAACAATCTCATACACGCTGGTGTCCACAAATTTTGCGTTCTGTCTAAAGAATATCGATTAAAACAATCTCTTACACGCAAATATCTACAAATTTCCTCGTCTCATTAATATGTGAGAACGTTTTGATATATGATAACAAATATGCGCAGTAATTGCCTCTGAAAAATTGAACATTGGCTGACTGCAAACGAGAATGAAGCGTGCGTGACGAAAAATTAAAAATTATAAAATAGTGTACTTCTTTCTGTGGTTTTATGTCGTTAAAAGTTATTTCAAGACAAATCCGATTTTTTGGGAACAAAGTATACGAATAACGTATACGAATAATACAAAATTTTGTAATATTATTACGGGAAGACTTTTTCTATTTATGATAAAAATGTCAACGTAGTTAATTAAATATGGAATGTAACCGAAATTGTTAGAATTCAGTAAAAGACACTATTGCGTAAGCCATCGACCGATATCTTCTCTCTATATAAAAAGCTAATAATAAATTACGGTTTTCGATACTTTATAAGAAACTATCAACAGAAAACTGTAAATGTGGTATTTCTGTATAGGGAATTACTCCACAGTCTTGCATCCAACTTATTTAAGACAAAAAATTTTAAGTTTGTAAATTGTGAAATACAATTCAGATTACTACAACACAACATGTTTGTTTATTTTCCAACGCTCGTCCTTGGCACGCTAGCCATTTGGTGACTCGCTGACCAGGGCAGTTTCCCTCAGCGTATTGGGATATTTGCGTGCGGCACGTTCACAAAGTTCAAGCGCATAGGTTGCGAATCACTGTTGCTCATTTAGCGTTACCCAGGGGACACGTGTGGTAGACCACGGACGCGAGCAACTTTATCCCCACTGTGAATTATTATTGTTATTGTTATTATTATTATTATTATTATTATTATTATTATTATTGAAGCGATAGGGTGATGATGAGAAGTGAGAAATCTAGGATGATGGTAGGTCGGGTAGAGGGAGGTTAGAGGTGTTCGTGAGATTTTTGAATCATCCTAGCTTTCGCCTTATGACCAGGGGAAACCACGAAAAAAAATCCGGAAAGGATGGCCAGCCCGGAGATCGAATCCGGACCTCCCGATTGCGAATCCAGCGCGCTACGCACTGAGCCACTTCGCTCTGTACTACAAGAAAATATAATCACGCATAGCTCGGAAATCACGCATCCTATTTCCATATCATCAGATTTTTGTATGTGTCAAAGGAACGCAATGTTGTGGGTGTGTTTTAGTGACAAGTGAGTTTTGGGGGCGGGTAGGAACGAGTGGGGAAATGGAGGGGCAGTTGTTGGGGGTACTGGTGGTAGGTGGGGGAAATTAATGATGCATGACTGGGGCAGGTGAGGGACATTTGGAAAAAGGTGGAGGACAGGTGAGGTCCGAAGTACGTTTAAGCAGATTCCTACAAAATTTCCCCTTTTGAAGCTTCTATTACGTTTCTGGTGATTTAGTTATTTTAAAGGTCCCACTCTATAGCATATAGTATATTTATAAAAGTGCAGAAATGCGAAATTTATGGAAAACCAAATTGAAGGAAAATAATCAAAAATTATCTTCCATCACAAAATAAAGAGAATATATTTGATTTTCTTCGTAATTTAATCTCAACGCTCAGTTCTAATATTGTGTTTACTCTCGCACAGTACCTCCCACGTACTGGCGGACCGTTTGAAAATGGGTAAGAATATTGCGTTGGACAGCCTTTTGTTGATTGATCGTAAAGTTCATAAATTATGCGAAGACGAATTGACGTGGCTGCTCTTGAAACCAAATTGCATATTCCTTCATTCTAGACTGTGCAGATTCAACAAAACGAGAGGTTACTTCAAAATCTTGCGCTAGAAAATAGAAATCGGGTTTTAACTACTGGTGAAATGTGAGAAAGATAATTGGAGACGTTTTAAGCGTCGCGTGGTTAAAAATTAGTGATGTCTCAAAAGATAAAGTTACCAAATTGGAAAGTATTGTCCATTTTGGTCCAACACTTAGTTTTACGAATCCTATAGCCTTCTAGAGGGACTTCATACTTTCACAAATGCGATATTTAAGACAATAATCTTAAATATTTCCAATCAGAAAATTTCTGGAAATGACTTGTAACTATTATTGTAGGTTACAATATACTGTATACATGGTAATAAAGATAATACAAAAACTTCTGAAGGTACACTGCATAATATATTGAAAGTAAAATACGAGTCTTAGCTGAATGCCGTTCAATAGTTATTTTCAAAGACTAATGAGTCGAGAGGATCACACATTTTTTTAACAATACAATCACAATTCACTGTGAATCCAAAGTTAAATATGTATGTTTCAAAAAATGTAATTGAAATATTTTCTATTTACAAATATCTGAACATGTAGTGTGTTCTGGACTAAAGCAGAAAATTCTGCTATCTACTATAGCTTTTAAAGACATAAAGTGTCACACATAACTATAACTACTGAATGAATAACTATTTTTTCTGGAGTCATATCTTAGACCAGGCTTGCACATGGGCTCCAGCAACGCGCCCTCACGATGGCGATGGCAGCCCTTCCGCACCCCAACGGCTTCTAGTGAAAGACTTTCACTTTTGGGGCGAGTGACCGCTGCCCGATCCTTAGGTGAGAGGAAAGCCCTGGGGCTTGGAAATGCGCCGAATTATGTTTAATTTGACAACTTAAGTCTTGAAATGAAGATTATAGTTTCTGGAGAATGGAGGTTTAATTTTGTATACTATTATTTCAGATTCAATTGCTCGACAGCTTCCACACATTTCATGGTCAATCTTTACTGTTGAAGCTGATTTTGAAAATATTTGTAATAAACTACAAGAACAGAAACTTTAACGATCTGTCATTGTTAATAATAATACGCACTTCATAAATTTAATTCAGAAACATCTGGTTGTAATACACTTGACCATAGTATTTTTAATATTGTTTTTTTACTTTTTACTCTTACTTTTCTCTTACTTTTTCTCCGACACCATCTTCTTACATACGAGACACATTGCTGCTCCATTTCTCTCCGTGAATAAAAAATCGTGCTCCCAGTTAGCATTGAACCGACAATTCGCAACTACTCGATTTTATTTGAAACCTGCCATGGAGTGCACCCTCTGTTCAACCTCGCGACTGACCATTTCTGAAAGAAAAATCTAAAGATCGGTATTGCGTTCATGTATATCTGTATGTTTTTTACATATCACTAATCTTAGCACTTATAAATGCCCATTAATCGTTGAACCTAAGAAAACTCGTTGCACAAAACTCAAAACCGACTCCTTTCAAAACATCTCTTGAATTCGCAAAACAAAACAACCAAGAAAATGAATTACATGAAATGTAGTAAATCGTATAAACGAATAATGAAAAAGTAAGGGAAGATAAATCTATTAATATTACGGTATTATTAAAATTGGGTTTTACTGTAAAACGATATAAGATCAAGTTATAACATATCTAGGGCACACTACCTTTCATTTAAAGCAGAATGTCAACATTTTGTTCATTAGAATGCTCAAATGTATTTATAAACGAAAATCCTTTGTGTTTTAAATATATAGATTTTCTAAAGGTCTAAACATTTTCTTCCTATAGAGTTGACAATAAAATGAGGAGAACGTTTTCGTGGGAGGGTATATTGAAGAAATCAAGAAACGCTTTTCAAAGGCTACTTTTCATTGAAATTGCAATTCACATGTTTATGCTATTTATTTTTCGCATAAGGGCACTTAATATGCAAAATTACATTTTCAGATGTATCTTGAAACATTTTAAAATGCAAATATTCGAGGGAGGAGAAATTGATGTCACTTATTAAGAGTAGTGTTAATATTAAAAAGTAGTATGTTGCACTAGTGGTGCTAAAACAGTACGTACTTTCTTGCCCGTACTTCCACGCAAAATCACGCAAAAAGTACTCAAATTTTCGAACTATTGTACATGACCTTATTTCAAAATTACCTTTAAGAATCAGATTTCATTAAGAGAAAAAATCTCTATCGTCATAATTGTAGATGTCGGAAGGCGCCGAAATATTTTTCAAATTTTTGCAATTTTCGAATCGAGTTTGCAACAAACCTGATTCTCTCAAACGTTTTTTACACTATCCAACAACAAATTTTAAGAAAAAATTGTGCCTTTTGTTAATTTTGAAAATGTCCCAGGGGCTTCATGTAAACTACCCTCAAACATTAATATCGGTTTCAAATTCAAGTAACCGCCACATCAGCCAGATTGTTTGGTGAATATCAATTTTGGAGAAAATCGTCTGAGCGGTTTAGCCGCTAACGTTGTTCACAGACAAACACACGGACGGACGTTTTGGCGTCATTCGATTTTTTCCGTATAAAGAACCCCAAAAATGGATTCTGGCTACAATACGTGTTAAGGGTTTTTTTCTAAATTTAGGAACTGGATTTATCCTCTTTTTCATTGCCAGATCCCTGTAATAAGAGTTTTTCTGCCGAAAATTCATCACTCTTTCAATTAGCATTACGTAGATTTCTCTCTACTATGCAAGCGTTAGCAAGAAACTAATAAGCAACCTATACTGCTTTTGTTTGAATTGTATTTCTAAGTATGTGTTTTGATACTTATTTTAGATATTTTAGATTGCAAAAGAATATGCGTTTTGATAACCAATTGCTCATTTTTAAATTCTACATCCCCTTGTTTGGTTCAATATGTAGTTTACACAAAGTTTTGTATTCGTTATTAATGAGAACATAAATGTCATTGTTTGATTAAAAAATGTGTATACAATGAATTTCAAAGCAATTATTAGTGACAGACATAATGCTGAATTCTAAAAGTCAAAACAATTTTCTCACAATTTTTATGTACCAGTTGAAAAGACCACATAATACGCCAACCTCAAATACACTCAACTAGAGTTTCGGACTCTTTTTATACCCACGAAACTGTATATCCAAGTTATTCTCTCTGAAAGTTCTCAGTACCCTTCACTCGGTTGAAGACAGTTTCAGAGGGTGGACTCCGACTACGTCTGATTGCTTTTCTTGGAAGTGGCATCAAAATACGCGGTGGTATTGTTTTCGGCCCAGAGACTCCGCTTGCCTTAGTATTTGTATACTCGGAGCAGAGGAGTGGGCCGAACTAAAGACCTAATAAGAGGGCTTTGGCGATAACTTGTTAGGACCTCGAACATTTGAAATGAAGAGCTTCTGAGTCTGAAACACAATTTTCAAATTGATGGATATTTGAAATGCCTTCTGTCCAGGAGAACCCCTATTTCGATATTTTCCCTCTTTCTTTTGTTCGGTTTTGAGGTCAGGTATTAGCAATGTGTACTAATTTTATTTGATGGAAATTTTCAAGAGTTGAATCTGCTAGTTGTGTCTGTTACAGTGCTCAACAGTATATCAAATCTGACCTTCTATTCTTCAAGTAATATTTCTTATATTTTCAATGTCAAGCAATATTATACACACATAATGTTAACATTTATTAGAACGCTCTGTTATTTATTTCATTACTATTTAGGCCTTTCCACAACTAGACTGAAGAGTATTTGGGGGGAAGCGATGCAAATGACCGTGAATATGACGCAGTCCTTAATTATAACTCTGTGCATGACACACAACACAAACAAGAAACGGACTCCGCCAAATTGACGCCAGAGCTTGCCGAAAAGCTATGAAAACATTTTATTATAATTGCATCAGTGTTGACATATTTCCCTTTAATTGCAAAGCATATACTCTCATTTTAATTCATAAACAAAATTTCAAATTGTCAAAAGTACCCTAAGCAATTGTAAAATTATTACTCAACCTATTACTCCGCTGTTTGGTACATCATAACTGACACAATATTGCTGCGTAGGAAACACATTGCATCCATTCCGTTTTTTGAGACCACAAACCCACGTAGAGCAGTCGGCTGTGACAATCCCTCCGCACGAAATTAAGGGATGCAAATTGGAATCCCGCAGAAGGCACAGACCTTTTCAAATTGTGGGACATGAAAGGCGCAACATATCCCGTAATATCAGCTTTACCGTCCGTAATTCATTACTGATCAAAAGTGGTCTAAAACATTCCAAAGGCTAATGCACTAACCAATCAATCACTAACCAATTTCCAAAATAGCATGGACGGACACAGCAGTACAGAGAGAGGGATGAACGACCAGGGAAGAGAGGGAGCAACGAAGTAAAGAGAACTCGTCTCTGCAGAAAAGAATTCAACCCCGCGCCAGGCCGTGAGTTACCCAGGGGGGATAGGGATGGCGCTGGTTAGAGAAGGAAACAAAAGTGTGCTTGAAGACAGCATGGTGTAATTAATTATATATATTGCACATACTATTTATTGTGAACAGTCTTATACACTGTTTGAAATGAAATGATACAATACGAGTGATAAAAACGAAAAAAGTGATGATAATAAAATGTTATACACTGGATAAAAGTGCAATTTGCATTTGTTAAAAACATGATATATAACTGTTCACAGTTGAAGTTAAAGTTCTTAGTTTTTGAAATGTACCTCACGGCATTGTTGAATGAGTGGATGCGACGTGCATGAACATCAGGGGTGCTCATCCGGGTTTCTATAGATCTCCCATACAATTAACCAGTTACAGGGCGCGTATATGATCCTGTGACTGGACGAAGGTACTAGACCAATTGCTCTCGTTTGGATCCAGACAGCAATAGCATGCCCACGGCACACGAGATCCACGTGCACAGGCAAATAAAATCTGTACCGCAAGGCTGTTGACGACAAAGACAGATTCACCGCAATTACCAAAGGCAATATCACGTTCGGTGCCTGCTCGTCGAAAACAAGGTAGCGCACTCGATTCGACGATAGTCGAACTTTAAACACGTGGTAGTTATGATGAAATTTTCGAAGCCAAACTGTTTGACGAAAACAAAGCGAACTTGTCGAGAGCAGCGTTGTCACGTACGCGCGAAGGCAATTGAATAACAGGAAGAACGAGAAGAGGCAGCCGGGTCGTAGGAGGAGTTTATATTAGTTCTGGCGAACGTTTTCCTTTTGTGGCTGTGGGTTTGGATGGCGGCAGGATGTATTTTGGTTTTGAGAATGTTCTGCCTGCGCCTCCCGGCGGCCGCGCCGGTAACCCGGCGTGAGTGGAGAGTGCTGGGGCAAGAGAAAGGCTGTGCAGCGCAGGGAGCGGCTGTCCACTCGAGGCGGCGCACAGTTTGGCCAACTAGCTGGAAAATATTAAATTTTCGACTGAATCAAAATAGAAAAATTGTAACATTTCTGTGTAGTAGTATGTCTGAACTATGTGGGAACGTTGTTAGTTTTCTCTTGAAGGTCACATGGACCCCATGGTACATGTTCAAACACGTCTATCGCCGTTGCGACAGCGCTCAGCTCTGAATGGCCCTTTTCTGTCCGCGAAGTTCTCTTGGTAGGGATACACTACTTGTCTAATTCTGTGATTTTGGGGTTTACTATTAGTAATGTACATGCTTTTACGATTGTTTTTATGTAAATAAAATTTAATTATTTATTTTTGTTGTGCCTAAAACCGTTAATGGAAAAGTTGAGCGATTTATATTAAACTTATTACACGTTCTCTAAATTCAATTGGAGTTTTAGTGTGTTATACACCATTATACACCTTTCGGACCATATACATTTTAAAATTAGTACTTTTGGGTTCTTAATCGTGAAAAGACTAGCTGCTTATAGCTGCTTATCTAAATTATATATACGTTTTTATAGAAAGGCTCTGCAAGTTATCCGCTGGTTGTTATTTGATACATAAGTAAAAAATTCAATTGACGAGAGATCTGAAGCTGTATTAAATTTTTTTACGTGAATTAGGAATTGTAGAACCTCAAAAAGCATTTTGGACAAAATTAACTCTTATGCTAGATGTATTTGTCAAAAAATTGAAACCGGATTGCAAAACTCCGTAAGAAGTAAAGAATCGTTCTTGAAATATAACTCGTCCTCACTGTAAGAAACTCTTAACCTTCCTGCTTAAATGTTAGAGGCAGTTCCAGGTCCATCACACATAAATTTACAAATTAATAGAGTTAGAAGACCTAATAAGTCCTTCAGATACTGTGGGAGTAAACCATAAAAAGGGAACCTTTTTTAGACACTACTACCTCAGAAAAAATATCCATATCTATTGAAATCAAACTAAGGAAGTATGACAAAAGATGTGTGGCAGCTTTATATAAGAAGTTCTGTGAAGCCTCTTCCAATAGGAGAACTACAATAAGAAAGCTCGAAGATACATTCTTCTAAAGCCTGCATCATTGTCAATGGATCAGGCACTTGCTTTATAGGTGGATATCAATATTTCAACCAGTCAGTGTATATATACGCTATCAAAAAATTATTTTGAGTGCATTTTGCATATTTCTTATAGTTCAGAAATACGAACATGGCAAGTGAGGGGAGAAAAAAATTAAGCGAAAGTGACAAAAAAGAACTAGAAAAAACGTAGCAATTATGAATTTGCTCCACCGGCTGCTTATTGGCTCAGATCCATTCATGTCGAGCATACGCGCAAAAACTACAACTGCACCCAAAAAAGTGAAACATGAACGTTTCGTGTTATTAGAATTAAGGCAATAAGGCAAAAAGAGACGGTATATTTAGAAGAATCACCATCAGAAGAATACGCGAGTAGTGTTTCAAACTAATTTGTAAGTTTTTGTTGTACATTCTTCTCATTTTATTTTGTTTTTATTTTTTTTCATTTTCGGCTTTTTATTTTTGTATACTTTCATTTTATTTTATTTTTTTGCAATGTTTTGTAAAATTCAAATATTATGTTCAATAGAGTTAAACAAATGTAACGTTTGAAAAACAGACACTGTCATGAGGGTAATACAAGTATTCAAATTTCCTAAATAGTTTATAAAATATTTGGTAAAAATTTAAGTGTCACAATCAAATTTGTTTATTTGGACATTATTTACCCAACAGTCCTCCAAAAACTAAAATCAAAAGATAATCCAGATTTGAGTATTTTATGCATTTACATGTAAACACATTACAAAACGTTTCAAAACGTTTTCCAACTTTGGCAACTTCCTCCATCGTCGCGATGTGACTGTCATCGTCGATAGTCGAGTGTCTACCGCTGCTTTGCCCCCGCGGGCAAAGCTTGTTGCCCGTGCCTGTCATTTGCTGTCGTGCATGCCCATGTTCCGAGAAATACACACGACCATTACCGAGTGAATTAAAGGAAACATAATGAAACAAATATCGTAATGATAAGTATTAAAACTCTAGCATAGAGTGCCCAGTAGGAAGTAAACATCAAAGAAGTGTATTAATACCTTTCACATAAGTTTTATACATCACATTTTATTGCAAATTAAAAATTAACATAAATTGATCAACGTTATTGTTTATATCTCTTCTCGTACTTTTGGAGGTGTTAATTTCTTGACTAATTCACTCCAGATCAAGAGTTTCATATTCATAATGTGCTGTTTCAATGCGGTTTACCGTTAGTACTACACGCAGGTCTTCTCCGTAATCCACGTACTCGTACAAGCAAACGAAACACTAAAAAGAATAATGGTCAACAACAACTTATGTCTCAATGTTTAGTTTGCAAACGTTTTTGAGGTTGAGAAAAAATCCTTTCAACAATGAAGATGTAACGACTATCTTATAAAACGAGCTTCACACATTTAATAAGATAAGTACAAAGAGGACTCTTGGCTTACTCCGTTAGCGTGACATGAATTTTGTGGGGAGGGTGCTGTTTCCTTTCGAAATACGCTTTCAAAGCATCGAAAAGAAAGTTGAATTTTTAAATTATCAAAATGTTAGAAGTATTGATGAAAATTGGGCCTACGCAATACATTTAACCAAATATTACTCTTTCAAAAAATGAAGAATCACTTTTTATTCGTTTAAGACAAAATATTGTTGAAGTAAAATCGGTCTAAGGTGTATCTTGGATAAAGCGGAAATCTGCCGTCGTCGGAATACATTTTGGGAAAGGGATATTTTATATGCAAAGTACATCGAATACGTCGGAAACCCGCATAAACGGAAAGAATTTTCAGTACGATGGTATTAAAAATGCAGGATAAGACGAAAAACAATTTTTTAAATATTGAATGTCTGACTAGTGAGAGGCGCCACTGTACCACGGGCTTGTCCATTCGCTTTTCCACGGTATTCTCAAGCGAAAGTCACCGTTTACTTATAGTAGCATTGTTCTTCACAAACAAGTGTGTTGCAGGCGTTGTGTTAACCACATTCTTTATGGTGCGAAGCGATAAACTGAAAACGTTAACTCATTCCATGTCAAATCAGCCAAAATTTCCCGACCATCTTCCGATTAGACTGAAACTTTGTAAATTAATTCGGAAAGACAAAGCAGGACCGAAAATTGCTTTTCCGGCATTAAATTTCACTTTTATTAAGTTCACTTTGAAAATTATATAACTGTATGTTTTTGCATGAGTTTCAGAGGATATTATCAAAAAACTAAACGTTTTTCAAATTTGATTTTACTTTGCAACTTGCTTTGTATTTCTTATGTATACAAACGTATGTATCTTATGTTTCTTATGTACACCCTGAAGGTTTAAAACGATAAACCTACTTATAAAGACATTAATAAGTCCAAAGTAAAAAAATGTCGATTTTCTTTTCAAAATTCATTTTCTCAAATACTCCCTCTTAGAGTTTCGTTTTTTGCGTCAAATTGCAGCGGAGATATTGCAATTTATAGTAGCTCAATAATCTCGATGATAAATTGACTTTTCGAATGCTATTCGCTGTTACATTTTAATTTTTTCTACGTGGTGTTGGGTCAGTCCATTTCTGCCCCCTTCCTGGCTCGTTCTTCTGTTTTTTCATTACCAGCTACGACATGGCTGGAATCCTTTGGAGGCTGACCGACCAATTGTTCTGCAGTAAATGAGAGATTGCTTCTCGACAATAAAATAGGTTTGAACAGTCTGTTAGGGAGCTGTCGGCTATCGCAATTATGGCAGCTTTGAAGTCAATGAAAAATACAGCACATTGGTGACCTGGTGCGGAGTGATAGTTAACAAGTTTCTCTGCAGCCAGTAGAATCGCTTTTATCTCCCCATCAAAGCTGGCATTCATTCCGAGCCCTGGCTAATTTCAATCATTCTGAAAAAAAGATTCAGTTCCCACTCCCAAATGTGCCAATTTAAACTCATCGGTGTAAATGTGTAACCGTTCAGTCACCGGGTATAAAGTATATATTGTTTCAAGAGCTAATTTGTTTAATTCTTCTGGGTTTACGAATTACTTGTTTGTTTCAATGATATTATACTCTCTTCTTAGGTGTTCTGCGTCTTGTAAATGGGTTAGTTGTTTTTTTCAATCTTTGTATAACTGGTGTATAATTGATCCACCCTTTTTGAGCAGTGACCTACCCTTTTGGAGCATTCCTAGAACTTTAGAATGAATTTTTCACGTCTTACTTGAACTGCTTCAGTACCAGTTTGCATTTCCATTGCACTTATGGGCCTTATAAAGGCCGTGCAAACCAGCATGGCAGCAAAAGGGAAACAATGAAATTTTCACCTTTTTAGTTATTTAATTCTTCACAAAAAGTTTCGACAACTTTCATACATTTTCATCTTCAGGATTCTTTTTGAATATCCATGTATCAAAATTAACACTCAGACTATTTAAATAGGTGTATTTCAAATGCCACAACTGTGGACAATAGTGATACAAATTTTCGTTTTCTTGGATGCATGATAGTTACTTAACAATTCTTCAAAATCAAATCAGACGGACGGACAGACGGACGGACAGACGGATGGACAGACGGACGGACAGACGGACGGACAGACGGACGGACAGACGGATGGACAGACGGACGGACAGACGGACGGACAGACGGACGGACAGACGGACAGACAGACGGACGGACAGACAGACGGACGGTTGGACAGACGAACGGGCAGACGGACGGGCAGACGGACGGGCAGACGGACGGGCAGACGGACGGGCAGACGGACGGGCAGACGGACGGGCAGACGGACGGGCAGACGGACGGGCAGACGAACGGACAAACGAACGGACAGACGGACGGACAGACGGATGGACGGACGGACGGACGGACGGACGAAAGAACTGACGGATGGACGGACGGACGGACAGGCAGATGTTTTGCCGTCATTCAAATTTGTCAAGGAACCACAGAACATGGATTCTGGTTACACCACATGTTACATTACAGGATTTTTTAAAATAAATTTAACAGCTGGATATATCCACTTTTTTGTTACCAGAGCCCTGGAATAAGCATATTTCTGCCGAAAATTTGCCGTTTTTTCACGCAACATAAGTTTTTCTCAATACCGTAGCGGGAAAGTATAAAGCAAACTGACATAAAATTATGAAAATTGACAATTTCTTGAAGAAAATTATTAACAGCCGACTATTGACAGTTATGTTTCTGGAATTTGCTTTATTTAATTTCGGTGGTGGATTTTTGACACTGTTTTGACACTGGAAATCAGCGAGAGTCTCGTGGAGAATTCTGGCTGACGGCTGCTCTAATCGTTATTTTCTCAGTTTCTCCAAGTAACACCAGGCGCGAAACCGCGCAACACGCACGAAATCTTTCTCTTCTCTTTCTTGTCCTATTCTTTCCTCTCACTCACACCCACTTGCTCTTACATGCAATTCACGTGTCGGGAGGCTCTTCGGGAACCAAGGGTTTGGACCGGCTGGGGCAGTGCTTCGCTGGAGAAGATTCCTGAAGGTGGAAATCCTCCGTGATGCTATGTAGATTAACACCGAATCACACCGTCGAGCAGAGGAGGAACACCAGTACGTCACAGGATAAAACACTATACTAACGAGACTAATGACCATAACTGTTGACAAGGTCGGAAACATTTATTCCACTTTGAATGCTAAATGCTAATAAGATTTAGCATTCCCTCAGCCCCGTAGAATATAAGATTCACCACCATGTTTTGAGAAGTGTGTGTAAGTTCCTCTGAGGGGTGGAGAGGAAAGGTAAAGGGAAGTTAATGAAATGAGAGGAGAAAGGAAATGGATTTAAATTGAAAAGTATTAAGAAATGGAGAAAAAGACAGATGAATGGAGAGGAGAGGAAATGTGATGATATTAAAGGAGGGAAAAGAGAAAAGGAGAGGAAAGGAGCTTGTGTGGAGACATTGGGAGCGGGGCTGGCCTTTGATAGGGTTCGCTCGAGCTATGAAATTGCGCTCTTTGTGTATGGTAGCTCTTAAGGGACTCGTTATTGGTATCTCCTTTGCGGACTGTGTCTGGCGAAGAGCGGTTCCGGTGGCACAGACACCTGTGCAATAAACGTTCGCAGCCGAAGCCCAATTAGAACGAGTTGCAGGGATAACTTATCTCCCAACGAGTGCTTCTGAAATGTTGGATGAGTGGTCCTCAGCGAGCAGATTTTGAAAACACTTGAAACGCTTGAAATGATTTGATTCGTATGATATTGCACCAAAAACAACACAAGGTACGTAATAACAAAAGGAGAGGCCTTGGTAATCAGTTTAAAAATGGCTCCAACTCTAATCATTGTCATCGTAGCAATAACACTTATTGTCATGCGGAGTTACCTGATCTAGAATATAATACATTGGTAATAGTAATATTGTTATTTAGATTTAATCAAGTGACTGCATTTAATATACCTTACCTTTAAAATACCTTAATTAATTAATACCGATTTGCAAAAATTAAACATTGTGCATTATGCAAATTCTTGTGAACTAATATATTCTACATAAAATAGATTAAGTGTAACTGTAGAATATAATAATGTTATTTTTAAACATTTGTAATCCATGTAATAAATATAGACATTTAAGTTTCTTCTTATCCAAAGAAGATATTTTTAACAACTGGGCACACGAAATTTTCAGTGTGATTGAGATTTTTCTCAAAAACTTGGTCATGTTTTCCTCAATCTGGAGAACTTGTAATTCATTCAAACTCATTCAAAACAAAATTAAAATAGTGTGTACATTAATAACACAAGATGAGCGGTCTGTTCTGACGGAAAACAATCATTAAAGCAAGTACGCTTTGCGATGTTGCGCACACTGTAAAAAAAAGCTGTTTCGCACACGGAAAACAAGCAAGAGCGCACGGCGTGTTAAGAAAGTATTTTAATTAACTAAGAAATTTTAAAAAAATATTTTTAAGCACGTTGTTTTTGTAAATTTTTATGATTTTACTTTATTAAATACGTAGTAGAGAGAAAATTATGTATTTTTGCAAAGACAACTGATAATATTTTAAAAGAAAAACATATTTTGTGACCCCTGATTCCAACTAAGTGGGTATTGCGCACTGCATAGTAATTTACTTTCACCTATAAGTGTTTCAATCAAAATACACGTTTTGAGGGTCGTTAATATCGAAAAACGTTATTTTCTTAAAACTTATGTTCGAAGGTCCATGTGAACAAAATAGCGCATAAATCAGAATTTTTATCAATTACCATCAAACTAGTTGATGTCGCGCTCCCTCAATTTCGAAACAATTTTTTTTCAAATTTTGTAGCTTTTGAGTAATTTTTAGTCATATCTAAATACAGTTTTACTGCATTTCTAACCTGCGTAGTAATCATCCTTAAGAACATTGTTGTCGAATAACCTGTGTCCGTCCAACAAGGTTAGACCTCTATCGATCTAGACAAGATCGAGACAAGTGAGGTGTCATTAAACACGTATCAATTTCCTGGTGAGGAACTGATCATTTTTTGTTTATTATTTGAGAATATTCTGAGAGCATTACTGACAAAAAAGCCTTTTTGGTTTTATAACCTAATGAGTGTTTTGGTGGAGTTTTAAGATACCCAAAGAAATTATTCATATCTCATTCGATATCTCTCAAAAGACAATTCGATTGGCACGAATATTACTAGCTGATTTTTTTAATATTCTGAAATAATTCTGGAATTTTTGAGGGGTGCGATTCAAGGCATATACACTGATGAAACGCTGGGCATTACTGTGCAGCTCCTGATGTCATTGAACTAGTAATTGCTGTCCCGAGAGACTGGTGTTGTTGTTGTGGTAATTGCTGCCACCAGGCGCTGATTGCATGGGTATGCGAAACGCCGACCGTCCACCACCCGGTGACCGGCGCTATCAACACACTGCCCACCCATTCCGAGGGTCCGTTCGATGGCCTCCTAATGCCCGACCTAATCGGCTGCTTGTTCGGATCAATGACTACTAGTTCAGATGCAGCAACCGACTTAGATGGCTCAGGGTATAAACTGATGCCATTGCTGTGTTTTTTGACCGGGAAGTCCTGGGGTTCTAGTCCCGACAGTGGCAAGATTTTCGATTGGGTTGGTTGGCTGTTAGTGACACCGAGCGCGTCAACTCCTAAGATCGATAGTCCCACAAGTGTAGTCCATGAGTTTTCCTCAGAAGATGGCGGTCGTCTTCCTCCGCCGGATGGCGAGAACCGTCGACTAGCGATGTTTCGCCCAATCAGGTATCTGCCACCAGCGGGGCACCGCCCCAGCCGGAACAAGCTCTTAGCTCCCGACCGGTGTCCCGGCATGTGTAGTAGTGTAGTACATGTGAGTGTAAGTGTGTAAATAAAGGGTGAGGATAGTTTAAGGAAGAGGAAGAAAATTTCGCGCGTGGTGCATAGCCCGTTTGTTAGGGTACTGCTCCGGCATTCGCCTGGAGTTGATCGGAGATACCATGGAAAACTACATGGATTTGCGACACTAAGTTAGCTAGGTCGAGTTCAGCCGCTGTCTAGAGAAGAATTCTAGTGGCCGTTTGCTCTGATCGGGAGTTTTCAGTTATTTATTCTAGTTTCCCTAGTTTCACGATGGCACTCACACCGTTAGTCTCACGGTGGAGGCAGTGAGTAGGCGATTCTAAGCTTCTGGTTGTTCGTTTCAACCCGGAAACCCAGCAGTCGGGCCCCTGGTGCATCGACCTTAAGGTTGTGCAATGTAATTTTATATGAAATTATAGTCACTTGATTCTCTCTCCGCAGTGTTGAGGCTACAGCTTCCGCTGGCTAATCTAAACCTCGCAAATCTAACCACTCCGGCGCGTCTGAGTATCACTACTGCTAGCCTTCCCAGGCATTTTCTTTTTCTGGCGTAGAGTACACTCGTTTATGTATATGCCCTATAAATTAAATTATTCTCATTAAGCCTGTGAACTTAAAATTGCAAATCTTTTCAAATTGCAATTTGTAATTTTGCGCGCTTCACTCGCTTAAGAGTGCTTCACAAGATGTTTTAAGAATTAGTAGGATACAATATTAAATATAACGCATCCGTTATAAAAAAGAACGAGAATATGAGAAAGTGTGTGCTGGAGCTACACAAGTTTTATGGTCCTGTAATAAATATTCTGTCATAAAGCAGAGAAATTTCATTTCTGAAGATTAATAATCCGCAATTGCTCTGATGTTGAAGACCAGATCTTGCTGCCATAGAGCGATTGTGGCTAGGTAATAAGTTTAAAGAGCCTAGTAAGAAGTGTTTCCTTTTGTTCATTGTGGTTTAAACTTGCCGTACCGTACGACATAGGGGCCAAAACTTGTTCCGCTTCTTTTCAAACCTCACCATTAATATAATTAAAATCATTTAAAAATATTTACATTTATTTTCAATTATTTGTCAATTACAATAGTTATAGTTGTTACAATAATTAGTTAATTATAGTTATTACAATAATGCTATTATAGTTTTAAGTTCTTTAAACGCCATTACTCTAATTTTATTTCATATTGTCGTATTATATTCAATAGCTATGTGGCTTAATTTGTGAAATTCTAACTGAAGTTAATTTTCATATTTTCGTATAATATGTTCATCGACGGGAAAAAGTAAAGTTGGAACAACATTAAAATATTTCAAACAATTTAAAGTTTTCAAGCTTTGTTTTGTACTACAAATTTGCAACGCGTTCAGAAATTGGAAGAAAATTATGTATTGTTGCGTTACGTAACAGCAATATTTTATATTCTATACATATTTTTATATTCTATTTATATTTATATTATATTTATTTTTAACAACAAATATTTTACTTTTAAATAGATTTTATTTGTATTGATTCTACATATTTTACAGCTGCAATTTAAATGTATTTTTATTAATATCAAAATACGTACATATACACGGTATATTTTAAAACGGGGACAGGATATGTCATTTTCATTCTAATATTCCTTAACTATGTATATAATTGAGTACGTTGCGCGCTCTACTATCCTGGAAATATAAATCGTGTTCCAGAAAACGTGGTCGTGGTCGTGGCAGAATCAGTAAAAACGTACTAGTTGAATACCGTACCTCTTCACTTTGCCCTCAGTGGATCGAGATAAAACAGTCTTTGAGAGTTTAGAAGGCACCACTGGAATGTACATTCAGGTATCACTAAATTTAAGTCATATAATTTTATTTCTTGCTTTTCTCATTGCCAACTTTGGTTTAATTGATTTATTATCAATATTTTTTAATAAGTATCGCGCTTTGCGTATTCCTCCATACGTAGAGAGCTCATTATTTCTTTCTTTTGGTATATTCAATCCCTGTCTTCAATGAACTTCTGCGTCCCCCAGATTTTCTCGTAATTCCACGCATTCCTCTCTTCCTGTTCCCTGTCGCCCTGTTCCCTCTCCACAGTCGCTGCTTTCCACCGCAGTGCGCTCAATCGAAGCTCTTTGGATCTCGGAGGGGGGGTACACAGCGGCGGAACAAAGAAAGGGTTGGAGGGGCCGAGGTGGGGACGACTGATGTTCGGAGGGTGAGGTGGGTGGAGTAAAGATCTGTTTGAGGCGAGGCAGAATGGTAGACAAGGAGAGGGAGAGAAGAACCTGTCAAGGTCGTGGCCTTGCACACCTAACAGGTGAGGAGCATTGCGAAAGCAGGGTGAGACGGGAAGGAAGAGAAGCGAGGCGGGTCAAGGTCAGTGTCAGTGGAGTTTGGAGGCGGTGGGTAATAAGTGGCACGGCTGGGAGGCCGAGATAGGACAGAGAGGGGAGAGGAAAAGCAATGTGAATCGGAACGGGGAGGTATGTGTGGGGGAGGAGCACGGCATGGTCAAGTGGAAGAGGCAAAGAGATCACCCAAGATCAAGGGCAGGTGAGGACTAGTTCCAGGATGGCGCGAGGCGGAAAGTGTGGGTGGGAGGCGTTCAGTCATGCAGAGGGAGGAGGCGAAGCAGCTCACGGGAGTGGTGTGGGCCAAGCGCAAGGTGGAGAGAGACGCCATGCGCAGGGGAGGTTGGGGCGAGGCGGAAGCAAAGCGGGGTAGAAACGCGGGGCGGGGGTATTGTGTCTCCACTCGAAGACAGGGCGGTGGCAAGGCGGGGATAGGAAGGGGTGGGATGGGGCTGAGATGGGAAGAGCGGGTAGTTGTGCCATTCGGAGGCATCCACTGTGAACGGCAACGCAATATCGCGAGCCTCTTCCCAAACAGAGATCTGTCCTCTGGCGCCGACAGAGGCGGGGACGGAGTTGTGCGAGAGCTCATCCCGGAAATTGGGACCTGCACGCGGCGTCATAGTGGCTGAAGGTTAAGTCTATTTGGCAAAGGGTAATTAGAGAATATAGTTCAGATTAGTTGGAAGGTGATGTAATTTTATATTTGCGAGCATCTGAGTACATATGCTTGGTTTGCGTCTCAGTGTGGATTTTTAGCAAGTCAGTAGATTTTTTCACAGAATATTTACCTGTAGGTCAACCAAACTCTCAGCGGAGAAAGTCAGAGCAAAACACTTCGATAATTCGACGTTTCTTAGCGGATATTTTTTAAATTGATCTTGTTTGATGTCATTTAGTCCCAAATTTCATTTCCACACATCCTTTTGTTTGTGTTTGTTTTTTCTAGACGAGTGTTGTTTTACCAAATTCTGGCATAATTTTAATAAAGTTCTCTCGTTCAAACTAAAACATATCTTAGGTAAAATATAGCGTAGCTACTCGTGTATCTTTGGTTCCTATGTGGAAGTTTATTTATGTGTAATTATGCTGAAAACACAAGTGTTAAAAATGGCGGCCTCATGTAAATGACAATTATCCGGAGAAAACGAATTATAAAGCAAAATTTCCTGGGATGTCAATGAGTACGCAAATAATACATTTTATAATACCATTCACAGTTTTCGTACAAGAGTAGTATTTGTAGTTGTTTAATCTAGCTAAAGTGTCGTCTAAGTGGTTTGGGACAATTCACATTTTTTGCTGCAGCAGACTATGATATAACCAAGACATGAAAGGTAAAACTGTTTCCTATTCACCAGTGAGGTGCACTCTATTAAATAATTAGTATACTTTCGTAAAACTTGATTTCATGCAGAAAATGAACGTTATTTCAAACCCATGCATCGAGTATTAAGATACGGTTGCCTAAATGGGATTTGTGATTTCAAGATTTTTTTTAGTGTCTCCAGAGAGAGCTCTTTGATCCCAATGTAATAACAGAAAGGAAGTCCTGTGCAGTAAGCGAGCCGGAAACACACATAGAAATTTCAATACTGAACTCGTTCTCATTCGTTTTCTAATCCATTCGTTCCCATTCACTCGTTCATCTAACAACAAGCACTACAGTTATGGAACAATGACCTTAGCATATAGAAATTTCAATACTGAACTCGTTCTCATTCGTTTTCTAATTCATTCGTTCCCATCTACTCGTTCATCTAACAACATGCACTACAGTTATGGAACAATGACCTTAACGATTAACGCGCCCTGCAAAACTACTGAATCACTCAATTTAATATCTTTGGTCTGGGCCAGCTTTTCGGTTTTACCCACACCTCTCGACGGCTAAAGAACCTTTTTATATTTTATAAAGTGTTCTTCCTAATAGTAGAGTCATGTCTTTCAGAGTATTATAGATGAGAACAACTTGGTCCTGTATGCAAATTTTTGTTGACAAATATGGAGTCATTTTTGAGAAAACGTCGTTCCAGCAATTGTGAAAATGCGGAATATAAGACTCCGTATCACACAAAATTATCGAGTTATCGAGAAATTTCAATTGAAATAATTTCAAGCACTTCTACTCCCAAATGCAACAATAATGCCTAATGACATCCATGAAGTAAATGTTAACGACGTCATTTACATTTAGTAAAAATTACATTAGTGTATTTTTAAAAACATAGGAATTCAACAAAATTACTTTTATGTCATCTTATGCAGTACTTTGAGCACTAATCGTACAAAAAGGTTTGAACAAAATCGGACCCTTTTTTATCAGAAAATTTTGTTAGAGGTTTTCTGAAAATGTGGAATTTTGAACTCATTTTCACTGAAACGTATTGAGATATCGAGAAACATTACACGACGTCATTTGAAGCGCTTGTACTCAGAAATGGAATAATGTATACAAATCCTCAATAATATAAATATTAACGACGCGAGAGAGATGCAATTTTTTTGTATCAGTTTTTAAAAACAAAACATTACAGCAAAATGGTATTTACGTCATCTTAAACCGATCATTTAGTACTATCCCTACAAAAAAATAGAGTTGTATCTGAGAAAATGTTTTTAATATTTTTTATTATTGTCCATATTTCACTGCACATTCTAGGAGCACGCCTAAAAATATTCAAACTTTTGTAATTTTAAAAAATTCAGAGGTAACTGTTAAAGTTGAACCTCTTCCTTACTTATTTATAGGTGTATCTTTCTATACTCTTACAAGAATTTTTTTTAATTGGAGCAATTTTTGAGAAGATTTGGCAAATATTCCAAGGGTTTTATGTAAATACAAATGCCATAAAAACTGAATAGCAAATACATTCTGTGGTGTCAGCAGAGATCTTGTGGTATTTCATTACAAAATTTCAGAATAAAAGAGGTATCAACCACAATTGTAGCCACAATTGAATAGCAAATATTTAAAGGTGAGCGGCCTCTTCCTTGAAATGTCGCACTGAGAACGATCATTATAATTCTTTTGATATGCGTATTGTGAGAATAGAAGCAATAACACAAATATTAATTTTTAATCAAAATCGAAACTGTTCCATTATTTTTCGATTTTTCTTTATTTTCTAGAATTTAACGAAATAATAAGCAACTCTCTCT
>JAHLJT010002406.1:99215673-99508173 GCA_031308135.1 Acheta domesticus | reverse complement strand
GTTTAAGAAAAAATTTGGATTAATTTTGAGAAAAATATGAAAGATTTTTGAGATTTTATATTATATACCTCCAAAGGTTGAAAATTTTTCAAATCCAAGAGGCCGCAACATCAGTCAGACCAATTAGGAATTAACTTGTTCTTTTAAATCATGCTTATAGTTTAGTCGTTACCGTTTTTCAGGGACGGACAGAAGGACTCAAAATACGAATTTTGATTTACAGAACGTGTCAGAGAACGCAAGCTTACCATATATAGAAACAAAAATTATACATTTTTGCGGTAACAGGGATATACTCTACGAATTCTTGTACCGAAAAATTGCCGTTTTTCGCTTGAGCGTTACATAAACTTCTCTGTACTACGTATGTACTATGCGAAAAATTAAAAATCAGTCATCCGAACACCCCTTTCCCAAATCTCTTTGGATTATCGACATTCTCCTCTATTAGAAAGAATCACAGAGGAAATAAGCAAATGGGAACAGTAATATACTTCGGATTTTCTTTCTTGGCGCGTTGGGGTGGGTCATCAAAATGGAATATCTCACGGTATTTCGCGTCGTTCTCGGTTGTGCTTCTAGCAGTCGCATGATCGCCAGCATGGCTCGATACAGCCGGGATCATGCGACTCCTCGCGGCACAACCGAGAACGACGCGAAATACCGTGAGATATTCCATTCTGATGACACACCCCTGCCACGCGCCAAGAAAGAAAAACCGAAGTATAGAAGTAGAGGAAGCGATTGTATAACCGCCTCCGTTGCGAGGGGAGGCGCGCTGGCCGAGAGGGCGGCTAGGCGCACGCAAGCCACTCGGGCCGAGGCACGCGGGCGATACGGCCGGAATGCAGCCTGCGGCGGGCGAAGGGCTCTCGCCCGCCAGCCCACCAGTGGAGCCAAGGAGGACTGGGAGAGCCCACGATAGGAGAGCCAGCACGCACACAGTGCTCGAAACATCCCAAGGGCGGACGAAATTCACTTAAACACGAATCTCTCCATTTTTTTTCACAAGGATCTATTGAGCCCGCCCGCACTATCTGGCATCTCATACCAACAGCAATATGTAACTTTTTCTTTCTAAGTATGAAGCATGTGAGAAAACAAAAATCGCTATCGCTAATATTATAAATTTGAAATTTCTTTATTTTTGCAATTTACGAAAGTACAGAAGTTTATCGAAAATAGAACCTGCATAATTTTTATAAGCGAACTATCCTCGGAGTTCGAAAAAAAATACAGAAAAAAGTTAAACGCATTTTTCGAGAATTTTTAAACACATTGCCTTTAACTGAAACAGAAAGTACATAAAAACAACTCTTATTATCAAAAGACTATACATTACATTTTTAGATTTATTTTTATTGAATGTTTTTCATTATGGAAAAATATCTGATCAATATTGTAGTTTCGCAATGCTACTTTTTGGGAATTTCCGAAAATACAGATTGCAAAAGCTGCGAATAATAGCTTTGTTGATTTTTGTTAGGAGAGCTGCTTAGACGTGGTCGCAGCATAAGAACTGCGTGCTTTTAATTCATCCTGAAAACGACAATATTTACGAGTCAGAATTATTCTACGAAAGACTAATTGATTAGTGAATATATTGTCAGATTCTACCTGTGTTTTCGCACCCGGAACCAGTTTTTGTTAAAGTACATTCTTTACATAGCACAGGCGATTATCGCGCTTTTGTAGCTTCCAGTTTATGGAGAATGCAATTTCCAAATGAGCCTTCACGCGGTACCAACTTTCTCGAGTTAAATCCAATTTTCACGGCACTCAAATACACACGCACTTATGCTTGCTTACAAATACTGACAAGTCAACGGCCGGGAAATCACTGTTGTGGAGTTTTGAATTTTGTAACAATGATTCGGTCGCGTGTAAGCGGAACTCAGCGTCTTTCTAAGAAATGATTGTTACCATTGCCCAGTGTAGGGGAACTGCTGCACTCTTGTGGTCATGTTTGAAGGCATTTGACAGTTGAAAGCTAGTTTCAAAGAACTTGTCTCCCAAAGCACATCGTTTAAATAAATGACTCAGCTCTTTTATTGGTTTATTTTCAAAGGTTTACAATTCTCGGAGGTTTAAAATTCTCTTAGGTTAAAGTTCTTTTAGAGAAGCGGGTCACTAATTTTGACGCCGAATTACTCCACATATACGCATATTTTGGAAAAATTCAAGATGTCCTTATTTGAAGATCTGTTTTTGATGAGCATATTTGTGCTCCAAAGACATCAGAGTGCATATGTCAAACTGCCAAAAGAACTTAATAAAATACGAAATCAGAGCAATATCGATCTTATCTTGAGTTAATATTTACTGAACATCCCATCACCAATGCACTCTGATGTCTCTGAAACGACAGAAAATTCACCACTTCTGAGAAGACTCTTCAAATTATAAGCGCTGAAGTACGGTAAATATTTGTTTCAATCATCAAGAATTGCTCGATTTTCGAATACTTCTCAGGAAGTATTTAACTATTCCCCATACGTAATTCTCTTTTCCCATACGTTATATACAGTTTTTACTTTTTTTTGACCAAATAAATAAAATAAATAAAATTCCTGCTCAACCGATGTTTCTAGAAGAAGCTTCTTATTATACTTAGGAAGAATGTTTCTCCAAAAATATTGTTTTAAAGAAACTTTAAATGAGGATTTCGTCGAACTTCTTTCTTTTGATCTTTTACCTGTGCTTCTCAAATGTATTTATTCTTCGTCCATTATTTCATTCTTAAAATAAAATAATTATTTTTATATTTTACAAAATGAACCTAAAATATATAGACAATAATAAACCCCATTTAATATTTTTTGAGCGAATTTATAGATGTAAAGTCTTTTCCTTATTATCCGCAAAAATAATATATTAAAACCGAACTCAAAAAAGTAATCAATTTGTAAACAATTATGCTAAATATTTATTTACAATGGATGATAAATCATATTCCAATTACATTTCGGACTACTGAGAAGAAATTCAATAATATTAACATTTATTTCGCGAGAAGTTTTCCTTACACATTTTTTTACTTTACTGAAATTCTAGCATAATTGCATTGCAATACATTTATAAGGTAGTATGCACTTTGTAAGGTTGACTATGCAGTTGAATTATACACTGGAGTTCTGTAACAACATATGAATGTATCAACTGGATAATTCTAAAGGAAATGTGGGAATTGGCGTAAATAAGGATTTCAAGTAGTTTTTCAATACGATTGTACCCAATTCTTGTTTATGACATCCCAATTAGACTGACCATATTCAAATAGAAGAAACTTCCAATTACAGACACAAGTACAATTTACTTATTTTGCAGTTTAAAACGAATGATGTAGATGTATTGTATCTGACTCACCTCTTTTGACCAAACTACCTGCGTGGATTTCAAAAGAACTAAAACTTGCATGCCGTGTAAGCTGTTTTGTAGTTACTGTTACATTGCGATCAACGGGATATTGATAGGAAAAGCAAAGTTGTAAATTGTTTCGCAAGCCTCCGTGAGCTGTGGAGAAGCGAATCCGTTATTTCATACTCATTTCGGAAATCGACAATGAATATTAAGATTCGAGAGCGGGGAAAGAGGGAAACTATCCTCCAAAAAGCAACACCGCAATGCCATGCACCCAATGCATAGCACACCCAATGCTATAAGTGGCCCGGTGAGGTAGTATTTTGTGGTCAATATATTTATTTTTATTTCAAATAACTGACGATTTTTCACATCTGAAAATACTTTTTATTACTGAATGACGGGTAACTTTGTTCCAATGCTGATTAATTTGTCCCAAACGTAGTAGACTCTAAACATAGTGAATTCATTAACTGCCAATAGCACATTTCGTTTTGGAACATCTATATAAACATACAGTGGAACATCGTTGTAAGAGACATCTGAGAATATTAAAATGACTCGTAAGAGCGGGAACTTATCCAAGAGGGTACAGTTGTTAAAAAATCTTATATCGTCTGGCCTAAGTTGTCAGACGTTTTTATCATTTCGACTTCTTGCAATATGTTAGGAAATTGTGCATTAACTTCCCTGTCGGTGCCATTCCGATTGAGTAAAAAGAATAGACACGTTACCATCCTGCAAATAGAATACTTCACCATACAATCCACAATATCACAACGAGGGTGTAAAGCTCAAAATAAAGCCCACAAAGTGTAAAGATGCTAGGCTTTGTACTTTTTCAAATATTGCACAGATCTGTTTCCCCGCTGGCCTGAGCGTGATGAGGGCGTTAGCGTGAATGAGCTCTGGACAAAGACCGCACGCCTTAACGCTTTCCACGAAAGAACTTTGACAAAAATGATTTACACCTTTCGTAGAACAGTGGGATTATTTCTGAAAATTTATTTTGACGGAAGGAAATTCCTTCTTACATAGCTTTTCGCAAAGTTCTTTATGTCATAATGCTTATCCCGTGCGTTTGCAGTTTCGACTTCCGACCCTTACACGCGAAGGAAAAATGTTTAATCAATATTATGTCTACTGTAAGCGGGAACTACAAACGAGTATACTGTATTTACATTTATAGAAGAAGCTATATTACAATCAGCACTGGATTTCTGTTGGCACGACACGGAACGTCGTTCCCGCACCTCGAAAATAATTGTTAAATAATATTATAAATATATAACTATTTCCATTAAATTAATAATTAATTTGGGGTGAGTTTTGGAACCTAAAAGTTTATAAATCAAGCACCTCAAAACTATATTGATTGTCAATCCCACCTGGATTATTCTCCGCACGTTAAAACAATATAGACAGGTCCGGGAAATCAACAAATAAGTTATTTACTTATCATATTGATCCATTACCAATTCAGCGTTTGATCACAGGCCCTTTCCTCTTTCATCTATACGTATATTACCTAATAATACCTTCATTTATTAGAGGCGGTAGATTCGTTTTCTTTGCCGTTAATACAAACATACTTTGCAAATTGAGAAACAATAAGTATCAATTTTAAATTGACTTATGAAATCATTCCTAGATAGACATAGTAAAAACCAATTAATAGTAAACAAAGGAAAAACTATTTCAAAGCAGGTTTGCACTTCGAATAGGCAGTTGCATGCGCCACACAAGATGAGAAGTGAAAGCCTCCGCTCCACCCCCGCCCTGAATGCACTAATAAGGCTCGCAGTCCTTCAGAAAACAAAGAATATCGTTTCTTCGCCCAATAGCTACTAGTAATCTACGATACGATTGCTTATGTACTTTTCATAAAGTTGAAACAGAATTTTTAAATTATTTCACTTTGCTTCTGTATACAATGTATTTTGTTTTATTTATTCTTTTGTATAAGGCTTATATCTTCTTGTAAAAGTTTTCAGCTCTGATAATCGCAACGAAATAGTAAATTACTTAAATAATTAGATACCTAGATCATATAAGTGTCTCATTAAATATTTACCAGTTAAAACAGAACGAAGTGTTAACCGATTTTAAGCAAAAAAGTTAAGAATTTGGTGGAAATGATATTTGTGACATGTATGAATTTAACGCGGAAATGCACTGCCCAATTTTTCCAGGAAAATAAATGACTTACTCCCGAAACAATATTTAGTGGCATTATACAGATGAATTTTTGTGAGTCAGTTTCACGAACACTTCCTCTGCACTACAAAGAATTTCTAAATTATTGATAAATAATAAAATACTTTAGAGAAATTTAAAGATTGATACTTTTACCTTTCTGTACCGTAGCAACGAGTAGCAAAATTCCATCCAAAAACTATGTTTCGAAATGCGACGTATCCGATTTTCACTTTACAATCACCGTGTGTTTTCACAAGGCACATGATTCAGTAAGTACTTTCTTGTGTTTTTATGAAATGTTTCGAAAATGAAAACTAATTAATTTAATCAAACTGGTTCAGTCCAATTATTAATTCAAGAATAACATTAACTATCCTGTGAATAATTTAATAACAAATGAATACTAAATCTGGAAACCGGGTACGTCGCATGAAAGGAAAGAATTTGCTGAAAGAATGACATCATTGTTCTTTTCCCAGACAACAGGCAGAACCTCGTTGCTACGGTCGGCGAAGGAGTCGTCTAATGTAAGTACACGCACGAGAGACTTAACAATGTCGACTTTCATAGTCACCATGCTCTCATTTCAGAAGGATAGATAAACGTTTTAGTTTTGGACAGTATTGGGCGACACCCGTGTTGCAAAAAAATTGGCAAATATCACAAAAAACACAAATGTTTTCCAGTATCATGTTTCTAATTGACACATTCCTTCTCCAAAATAGTCTGTTTATATACAATTCTCCTTCCCCATATTTCATTAAATTATTATAGTATTTCAAAAACTTAAAGTGTGATGAAATTAAATGTTTTTAAAACAGTTAAGTCAAATCAAAGGCAGAAAATCCAGAATTATGAAGGAAGATATACTTAGTTGTTCTCCTCTATTCAGACAGAAACGTGAATGGATTGCATCTTCTGATTAACACATATCACTATTTGAGATACTGATTTTTAAAAATGTTTCTTTTTTAAGGCAGTTGGCTAAATTTCTTTCAAAAGAAAGAAACGTAAAACTTACCGTATAAATATTAAACCCTTTTGTAACATTTGATCGAAATATCTACTTGAAATATCGATGGTTTAAAATCTTTCAGGAAAAGAAAGTTACAAACAAGAAGAAGGAACATCAAGGCAAAATCAGTTTTTGGAGGTTGTTATTAATTTCTTCTTCGGATATTGTCGACCGATTACGTATTAGATATATTAAAAAGTTCAACCACTTTTTTACACGTCACACTTTGTTATATATAGAATTACTGTCAAGACCATATGATTAAATATCGTAATATCGCTTGTAACCTCTCTTCTTTATGACAATTTGTATAGTCATCAAGGTTTTGTCGTTTTAACGTTTGAAGTCATTAGCATCTGCTGCCAATTAACATATAATTCAAAAAAGAAAAGTGAAGAAATATTGTCTATATTGAAATTCTGAAAGAAAAAAATTGAAACATTTTAATTTTTGCGATTGCAGATAATTTCAAAGATGACAACGAATTTTCTGTCTACCATTAAAAATTGAATACAAATACATGATAGTGTATATTTCTTATATATCCGAAATAATATAGCCTATATGAAGTACTGCTTTTCAAAAACAAAATAACTTAAAGAGCTGTTATAAACTTCGTTTTTATTGTTTCTTTAATGGCTGTCTATTTAAACAGCTCATAAGTCGTAATTTCGGAAACCATTTCTTGAAGATAATTTATCTATGGGAAGTTCAATTTAGATTTAAGTATCAATACACTACTGAGAATTTTTAGAACAATCTCTTTTTAATCAATCTCTTTTTTTTATTCTCCAGTTTTATATTGAGATGCATCTGTTTCCTCAAAACGTAAAAGAAAATATTTTCTCTTGCTCTGCACGTGAAAGTAGTTTTTATGTATTCCTATAAAAAGAAGACAAATCCAAAAAAAGTATTTCGTGAAAGATGGTGAACACGGAAGGTTACCAATTTCCGCTATTTTCCTCGAAGATGATGGATTTTTTTTTCCTTTTTCTTTTTTTCTGCCGTAAAATAAACAGCATCCTCTGAATGCATACAAACGATGTTCAAAATGAAACGGGGTGCTTCACATCTCATGATTTATCTTCTCTCCAGGCGAAAGATTCCTGACGGCACTCTGACGATCCTGCCTTTTCAATTTCGTCAGATAAGCATTTCATTTACCACGAAACCCATATCAATAACGTCGATGTCGAAAACCATGATAAATAAATAAAATTGAAAAATATATTAAGCAACTAGAAATACGGAGACTTACTATATCAGATGAATGAGATGTTCCTTTGTTGACAGAAGGTCATTACATTTTTCCAGAAGAAAACATTTGCACTGATACCTCCTGTTAAAATTCGCAGACATTTCTATATTTTTTTCTTCTTTTCCGAAAGTGATTTTTATCAGACTTATATACGTCAGATTCAGACGTTATTTGACGAATAATGGGCGAACATTGTTCTTAGAGCAAATTTAACGAACCCAATTTTGAATGTTATATGTTGAAGTTGCAACAGTTATTAATATGGTATTTCCAGCCAAGTTTATACAAGAAGATAATATTTTTGGTGGTAATAGTAAATGGTACATTTAACTCCAAACATTGCAAAGAACATAGTTATTTATGACTCCAGTGGTAAAAGCGATATTTTATTTTGCGAGTAGGAAATGGGGCCGATAGACTGAGTGCCGCAATTCTACGAGCAAAATAAAATCATTTTTGCCACGTTAGACAGCCTTAGTGACTCATTTTATTTGTATTCAAGTACACAAATAAGCAAATGATACCATTGAAGACAGTAAAAGCTGCTGCATACAGACGAAATTATTTTGTTTCCTTTGTTGTATTTACATATTTATCTGAACACTTCAGCATCGTCTCACTTTTAGTACTAAAGCTAAAAATTGAACTTTCACGCTTGCCCTGAAAGAATCCCTTTTACAAGCGGTTGTGGAAAAATAATGTTTTAGAAAGCAATGACTTTACAATATTCATCATAAATATGAAAGAAACCATTACAATCTTGCGTATTCCAGGAGAATCCCCAGAGAAAATTATGTTTCTCAGCAATTTCGTGTGCGTTGTTAAAATGTATCACAGGAGGTAATGCGCACATGCCTCTAAGCACGCATGTTCTAGACATCCAATACGTCTGGCGAGTTGGTGGCGTGTGCGAAGAGGTTCTGCTTCGTGGAAAACCGCGCAATCTCGTTGACGAAGAAGGGGTCTTTGCAACATCTTTATTGTAGGGCAACGTCTCCGAAAGATCGAGATGGCTCCGAGTTGCGGAGGAGATGAGAGCGAAGTAGTGGGCGGAATGAGATACGGTCGTGGGAGGATGGGAATGAGAAACTGAAAGGAAGGCAGTATGACATATCATGATCATGACTTATGAACAAGCAGATGTGTTTTCACTCGCATTACTTTCTTTAACTTTTGGTTTTTTACCATCAATATTTTATTTAACATTCCAAATTTCGTATTGCGAGAACGTGCAATGCTAAGAGGGGTTGCGCGAACTCCAAAGGAAACTGTAATTTTATCCCTTCCTTACCCGTAAAATCTTGTATTTATAATTTGTCAAAAAAGCTTTCAAAGTTTGTACTATTTTTGATAAACGTCTTGGAAATTAATGATTCATTATTTTAAAATCTTCTACGTTTACATGAAATTCATTTTATTTACTATTATGTCCAACTGTTTACGTCTAAAATAAAATATTTTTATGTCAAAGTTTTTCTACGCGGGCGGGTTGACAGGTGGGTGGAAAGGCAGGCGCGCAAACGGGCGGGCAGTCGGGCGGGCAGTCGGACGGGCAGTCGGACGGGTGGTCGGGCGGGCGGTCGGGCGGTCGTGCGGGCGGTCGTGCGGGCGGTCGGGCGGGCGGTCGGGCGGGCGGGCGGGCGGTCTGGCGGGCGGTCTGGCGGGCGGGCGGCGGTCTGGCGGGTGGGCGGGCGGTCTTGCGGGCGGGCGGGCGGGCGGGCGGGCAGGCGGTCTGGCGGGCGGGAGGGAGGTCGGGCGGGCGGGCGGGCGGGCGGGCGGGCGGGCGGGCGGGCGGGCGGGCGGGCGGGCGGGCGGGAGGGAGGTCGGGCGGGCGGGCGGGCGGGCGGGCGGGCGGGCGGGCGGGCGGGAGGGAGGTCGGGCGGGCGGGAGGGAGGCCGGGCGGGCGGGAGGGAGGTCGGGCGGGCGGGCGGGAGGGAGGGAGGTCGGGCGGGCGGGAGGGAGGTCGGGGCGGGAGGGAGGTCGGGCGGGCGGGAGGGAGGTCGGGCGGGCGGGAGGGAGGTCGGGCGGGAGGGAGGGAGGTCGGGCGGGAGGGAGGGAGGTCGGGCGGGAGGGAGGGCGGGCGGGCGGGAGGGAGGGGCGGGCCGCCGGGAGGGAGGGCGGGCGGGCGGGCGGGCGGGCGGGCGGGCGGGCGGGCGGGCGGGCGGGAGGGCGGGCGGGCGGGCGGGAGGGCGGGAGGGCGGGAGGGCGGGAGGGCGGGAAGGCGGGAGGGCGGGAGGGCGGGTGGGCGGGAGGGCGGGAGGGCGGGAGGTCGGGCGGGCGGGCGGGCGGGCGGGCGGGCGGGCGGGCGAGCGAGCGGGAGGTCGGGCTGGCGGGAGGTCGGGCGGGCGGTCAGGCGGACGGTCGGGCGGACGGTCGGGCGGACGGGCGGGCGGGCAGTCGGGCGAGCAGAAGGGTGGTCGTAATTGGGATATCGAAATACTCCTATGTTGTGACAATCGTTTCTCGAGCAAACGAAAATGTGTTTAATTACATCACTGCAACCATTTTTGTAGCCAAAATCAACAAAAACGTAAGAATGAACGCAAGAAAGCACGTCGTCATACGCAAAAAACAATATAAATTTACCTCGGAAAACCCGGCAGACGTTGTTCTGCCCTTCATCTCTCTCTTTCCCCTCCCATCACCGTTTCACACTGTCTCTCCCACCCTCCCTCACACTGTTCCTGTCTGTCTCTGCCACTCTCTGTCCCTCTCATTCACAATAGGGAGGTTTTGCTGAGAACGTGAAGCACTATCGGTCTTCTGCTCAAGCGCAGTTCAAGTTTCACATCAGTTTAGTACATCTGCTCAGGCGCAGAAGATCGATAATGCTCAACGTTCGAGGTGACTCCGTATTTAGTTGCAGGTTCTGCACGTCTCTGAGCAGGTGAGGTAATATCGGGAAGCGCCGGACCAGCAAAAATTTAATAGAATATTCCGGAAGAGTTCATTCTGTAGATTACGGTGTAAAAAACGTTTCTTTGAGGCTTTAGCCCTCAAAAGTTTAGTTTTTAAGGCCCTAGAACGCCTCATTTAGGAGTTAATTAACGATATAGGTTCCAAATGCCGCCGAGTGTGTTGCAGGTTGCATTTGACGTGGATTTGTAGTGAATATGTAGCGCCATGTAGTGCAGTAACATCAGAATTAACAGCACATAAACCTCCTCGATTGAAAACACGTAGAAGTGCCAACTTTCATGGAGACCGGCCCAACGGTGTTGGAGTTTTGCTCTTATATACATACCAACATCCTGTTTTATATACAAATTAATGAATTAATTACTAAGTGAAACTACCCTCGAGATAACTTTTATAGAAATGAATTCGAGTTTATTAACAAGAAAAGATGGAATAAAATGTCAGGAAAGAGATTCTGTAGTATCTCTTGCGTTGTAGCCAGGATTGGAAAAAAATCATCCTACATCAAAACAAAAATTAAGTCCTAGCAATAAAGCCCAGTTGACAGGACAAACATGTTGAAATGACGTCTTGATCTCACTCAGACCCGTCGGAGGGTTGGGTGCGGCGCTTTGGCGAGACGAGCGAGGGTCGAGAGTCGTTGACCGGCCAGTAGCCCGAGAAAAATCGAGGGTTGCCTGAGGGTCGCGCGGAGGCGCGACAGTCTCCACGGGATGCGGCGTGCAACCCGATCGTTAGCAAGATCAAGCGTTGCGAGAGAAGAGCACTGAGACCGAGGGACGCGTGGCCAAAGAAGCCGTCAGCGCTCGCGCGCTTTTACAGGACGCTAACTGTAGCCAGTGCTACACTCCAGAACAAGAGCGCGCTTTGCTAGATATTATGTAATTTTTTGAGCTCACATGCCCTATTTTCCCCATTGAAATAAAAAGTAGTAACTGTGGAAATGAAAATATTACTCAATAATTACGAATTAATAAAACGATTTACTGATGTACAGGATTATTCTTAAATTTTGTAGGGAACGAGGAACCTACTATGTATCATGATTCAATCGATTATATAAGCTCCTTAGCTCGATAACCTACATACTGCTCAACGAGTTGGTACTTGTGTGGGGCGCCAGGAAACGATAGTCTTGGTTCCTTAAAGGAGAGGGGAAAGCCCGCGCCTCAGGGGAGCAGAGCAGCGAGTAGGGAGAGGGAAAGGGCAAGGGAGGAGGGCAATGGAAGTGAGGGGAAGGCAGAGGGAGTGTTTTCGGAGATTGGGAGAGGAAACGAAGCAGCTGAAGGAAAACACAAGGGCCGGGAAGAGAGGAGCGGCGCCACGAAATACGGCGGAGACGGAGAAAAAAATGTGAGTGCAGTTATGCGAGGGCTGTTGAGAGAGTATAAAGAATGGGAGGTTGTGTGGGAAATGATGTGGTCGGAAATATATAGGTGAGATAGGATGAGTTTGCAAGAACACAGAAGAGAATGAATGATGGGGGATGGGAACTGGAGAGGATGAGGGAAGACGGATGATGATGGGTGAGGACGAGAGAAAGCGAGTGAGAACAGGCGAAAACGGATGAGAACGGTGAGGAATGGAGGTAACAAATGAGGTTTGGAAGAATGTGGTGACGACGGATGAGGAGAGTAGAGAACAACAGAAGACGGATGATGGCGAGGATGGGCAGGAGCGAGTGCGAACGGGTGAAGACGCACGGAAATAGGTGAGGAAGGATGCGAACGAATGAGTACAGTGGAGATTGACCCAGCGGCGGCGCGAACAGCAGGGGCGGAGGTGGGCGCGTTGGCGGAGGCGGAGATGCATGCTGGGGTGGGAGTGGGGCGCGGGCATTGGTGGGGATGATGTCGGTGGCAGTGCTAGATAGGGATGGCAAAAAACATCGAAGTTTTTAAAACATATATTTTTGCGACCAGAAACATAAATATATTAACAACGATGTTTTGTGTTCGATGCCTTCTTCACATCGATAAATTTTTCCAGAAACCGATGTTTCCAAAAAATTTCACGAAATAAAAAATTCCAGTATTTAATTTTTTGTGAATTGCCCAAAACCACCAGCCACTGGCATTTATCACTAGTGTCGATAGCCAAACGGCAACTAACCGTTTACTACTCGCAACGTTTCTCCGGTTATGGTGATTTAAATTGAATGTTTATTCCCTTTTGTACGTAAATTTGGGAGGGGGTGCGGGAGAGATTGAAGGGAGGGGGTGAGGGTTATTTTTCGATGTTCTTTATTTTTTATTTCCATCTTTACATGCCATAAAGAATATTTTTCAACATATTATTTATACGCGATCAAACAATAAACTATAATTCTTTAAATACTATAATTAAAATGTAAATAGAATAGGAAAATATCATTTTTTATCATATTTGAAACATCGATGTTTTCATCGATATCGAAAACCTTTTGTGATGTATTGAAATATCGATGTTTGGGTAAAATTTGCCATGACTATTGCTGGGAGCGCGGGCGGTGGCAGTGGCCGCGGCGGTGCTGGGTGTAAGCGCAGAGGGGCCGGGGGCGGGGGAGGGTTCGGAGGCGAGGGTAGAATGGAGACCGGAGTGAGGACGCGGCCGCTCGCGATACTCCGAACATTATCCGTCTCGCTCCGTCACGCACGGCCTGCGAGGTACGCTGGCCATAAATCACGCGCTGGCACAGCCAGGGTCGGCCCTCACGCCCTCCCTCCCTCCCATTCCTCCTTCCCTCCCACCCTCCCTTCAACCCTCAAGAGGCTCTATCCGGCTTCTTCGCTTCATCCTCGACGACTTGACCTTTGCGTCGACGAGCCGCCATGGTACCGATAGAGCAACGGACTCTGCGATGCGGGAAAATGAGTGTGAAAGGGCATGGGCGATGGAAGGGAGCGAGTAGTGGTTTGGGAGGAGGAGTGTGTTGAAATCAGCGGTTGAGACAAGGTAAGTAGTTGTGGGTATTCATTTGGAGGGTTACATTCTCTGATTGGGAATCTCGGTATGAACTCGAGAAGCTGCTCCACTGTTCCATCGTTTCCTTCCACCAATTTAATCCTTTGCGCTATGTTCAGTGAGACTCGACTTCCTATTTGTTTCCCACTCCGGTGTCTAGTCCCACTCGCCATCTCCTGTTCGTTTCACGCGCTGCAATACGGCTGATGTTTCGTCTCTTATTTCCGACAGATACTGTTATTTTGTGGAATATTTGCCAATCAGATACTCAAGTTTGCTTGGTGATATCGTGTCTCTGGCGCTTTTTAGTTGGCAGTGGGTACGCAGCGGTAAAGGCTATTTTCCACTATGACATCTACTCACGTGTCAATAATGCAAAGCAATTTTTAAAGTGAATTAGAGAATGATGATGATTTCAGTGATCGCAATGATTTTAGAGATGTAGGCGGATATTGAAACCGTACTTACAAAATATGGTACTACGAACAGAGCGCGATCGTGCCTTTTCTAACCCGCTTTAAGAGATGTTTGAAGAGCTGATGCTCCATCTCCCGATATCTCAAATGAGTTCTGTATATAATGTGGATTGTCAGTGATTATACCAATCAGGAGGACTTCAGAATATTGGAATGTCGCGACATGGAGATGTCCAGGTAGCGATGGAGATGATGGGGGCACTTGTGTTCGTACAGTTGGAAATGATAAAAGTGTGTGAGTTTGCAGATCTGCTGTTGATTGTGTAACTTCAAGGCATAAATTTGAATTGATGTTGCGAACCAGAGCGAGGATGCAGATAGACTAAGTGGAATTGACTGAAACAAGTTAAGATACATGCAGTGGATGATAGGTGTGTATTACACGTACAAGATTCAATTTTTCCTGAAGAATTCGCCTTTTTTTAAACACAATCGTCTACTTCCACTCCTTCGCCTATTAAAATGCGTCCGCAATATGGAAACATTCTTCAATTTACTCAACCAACACGCCTTCCATCGCCATTCCCGTCAAACAACACGCCTTCCATCGTCATTCCCGTCAACGTGATCATCGTCTCTTAATTCACGTTCCTCATCTAGCACATATCTCAACGGTTTCTTCGATATTTAAAAACCATTCGTGTTACACAGAATATTTGTCACTCATAACAGGGAATCAAACTTCAACTTGCAATATTCTGCATACTGAAGAAATCCAATCGATAACACTAGTGGTGCTACCAAAGCATACACTTTCTCGCATTGTTTCTGAATGCCGCGCATTATTACACTACTACATAAACCAGCAAAAGAGTTTTCAACCTAAAAAAATTGGAAGGTGGTGGCGCAATTCTGGCTTTAGACTCGGATTCAGCGCGTCAAAATACATAAAGAAACATGTGTCAAGACTTTGGTCTAACTTACTCCGAAAACAAAAATGCAATATCACGATGCAAAAAATTGGAGAGTGGTGACAAATTATGGTTTCAGATTAGGACTTAGCACATCGAAATACGTAGAGAAATATGCGTTAAGTCTTTGAGTCTGACAACTTTTTTATGTGTGCCTGTGTAATCGCTATAATTTTCAATATACAGGGTCTTTAGTTTATCTTGCAACTCATGTCTGAGAGCACTTGTTCGTGTTTTGGTAATTTGGCAACCGCGTCTCTTTTACACCTTTCAAGACAGCCGTGCCTGGAACGTCGGGACAGCAGAGGAGGCAACCGTCAGGTCATAAGCTGCAGCAAGTTTCCTGTTTCTTTGTTGATCCCATTCAAGAGTGTCGGCGGGCAGGTACACGGCTCTCATGCCGAAATCTTTTCACGCTGCACAGAGTGGGTGGGATGGGGTGGGCTGAGGCATGAGCGTTGAAACAAAATGTCTCTTTAAGCAATTCTGCCCAGTATGCTGAAGAAACAAAACTGTAATATTAATGTGGAGGGGAGTTATCGATTTATTTACAGCAACGTAACAATAATTATTTAAGTAAAGCCAGCTCAGAGAGAAATCGAAAAGATATCGTGAAATATTACCGCCTAGCTCTTCATTTTATAAAAATAATAATAATGTATTATTATCTGCATATTAAGCAAATAAGAAAACATTAGTAACAGACAATAAACATACCTAGAAATGTTATGAGAGTAATTACCGCAGAGGCCAAAAGTTGAAAATCGAGGTGGAGCGTAGCGGAGCCGAGATTTTTAATTTGGACGAGGCAGTAATAATACTGTAACATTTTGTGGTATGTTCAGCATTTTATCGGTCAATCTCACGATTTATGCGAAAATTTATATTACTGCGATGTAAACATATGAATTCTGTTGTTGCGGCATGTTACTATGATATTGTGGGGTATTGCTTGCGATATATCTATTTAAACAATATTCGTATACCGTGGTTTGAAAAAAGATGGATACAAATAATTCTCCTGAAGTTAAAGATAACTAAAGAAATGACGTTCGGTGAGGAAGTTGGCGCGTCGATTTCCAGTGGCGACACCTCAGATCGTCAGTAAATATGATTACCGAAGAATTTCATTTGATGGAATGCGTGGAAAATGAAATTAATTTACCTAAAACACATTTTAACTGCACTATTAATGGACAATAATTATCTCAAAAACTAATATGAGTTACTTTTATTCTGAATTATTTGAATCTGATTTGTTTTCTACACCGACTTGTTTCTTTCTTAATAAACATTTGACTTGCGATGAATCAATAGTTGTTTATTCACGTTGCCAAAGATGTGAAAACCCGATGCTATATTAAATTGCTTAACATACCGATAGGTACACGCCTGTATGGTTGCATGTTAAAATGGGCTAAAGACGCATGTGACCGATAAAATTATTAAAAATACTAATAAAATGTAACTAAGTAGTACATTAATAATTATTGAAAATAATTAATAAAAAGTAATAAAATATAATTATCTTAAAATGACCAAAAACTGACAGTGGAGTAAATGCTCAAAGTGACCACCGTTTATGAAGAGACAGGCGTGTACCCTTTTCAGTGTAGTGGCTGCAGTACGTTGAAGAGTAACAAGGACAGAATACGTGCTTTCTCTTTCTTCCAACTAAAATTAGACACATTCTCTCAGCCCGAAATCTGAGGGCACGCGACCGGGCTTCGCTAAAAGTGAAAGGGCGTCGAAGGTATTTCACGCGTTGCCAAACTGGCAAAACAAGAGTTGATGTTTCCAGACCTGGGTTGCAAGATACGATAAAGACCCGGTATTTCCCATCCTCATCTCTGTGTTTTGTTTTCGTCTCCTTCCTGCACATCACGTCTTTCACAATCTTACACCCGTTATATCTTCATTAACTTACCACAAGTCCACACATATTTTTTTCGTTAAAGAGAAAGGCGGGGAGAGAAGTTGGAGGCAAGTGATTCTATAACAGTAAATGAATGGAAATTAGTCTGCCAACGAAGAGTCCGTAAGTGATGTATCTGGGCTGTGTTCGTCAAGATTGATACGGTTGAATGGAAAGGCACAGTGCGAAGGTAGAAGCGGGAATGGTGGTGGCAACACAATGTGTTAGCAATATATTTAAAAGATCTATAGCTCAATAGTTCTTTCCATTCACTGCAAAAACTTTCCTCCGTCTCGGGAATTGCGTACTTTGCCCACTGAAAACGTATAGTCAATTTCCCTGCCTTTTATATGATCAACTTTTCATTCCCTCTTTCTCTTTTTAACCATTTTTCATCACCATTTCCATTGTCACCTGCCCAGATATTCACCTGCTTGGTGTATTATGCATCTTTTCCCAACCACTTTTACTTGCGAACCTTATTTCTCACTTCAAAACCCATCTAACATTATTATTTTCCTTCCTGTCACTTTTACTGTTAAACTTCCGATATTTCACAACTGATAGAGAGCGTTTTCATCTCTAAACATTTCAAAGTCGAAATTTTCTCCCAGTACTCCCAAACGTTTTTTCCTTTCACATTCGAGATGAGAAGTTAACAATGCATACTTGCAATAAAAGTACTGCTAAACATCTGAAAATGTAATGCTATTTCTTTATTGATTTCTCCATTTCGTGATGATATCACCTGTTCAGAGGTTATAAGATCTATTCCAGATGGTAATAGACTTTCTACATACTAAGTAAATGATTGAAGCCAAACACTGCCAGGGAATTCGAGACATCGGCTACTTTGATTGATCGTTGCCGTAGTTTTCTCTAAACAATTCAAGTCAGATACCGGCCCTGTTCCTATCGGGCCGTGAGTAGCACATTTTCAATAATTCCATATCCTGACAGCTCTCCCACACTTACGGTAATGTGATAGGTCGATCCACGATCCCCAAATTGCCCGAACCTTTTATAGTTCCAAAGGACACTGACAGTACTTCGAGTAGGGGAGACCGAAGCTGGTTTGCACCAGTTGGTAGTTTTAAATTTTTTTACGCTTCTCTTATTTGGTTTTGACAAGTTCTATTGTATAAATGGAAACTTAATTTTTTGTCTAAATTTTAATGGTTAGACTAAATTCTTGAATGTTTGACTATCACAGTCATTAGTATTCACGAATGCATGAGAGTCAAGATGTGCCTACCAACCGCACTTCTGGAATTCGTTGGTGCACACCTTGGAGTAGGGTGGTGGTACCATGGGGAAAGTTGGCACATACTTCTGTGAATGTGGAGTAGTAATACAATGACAAACTGAATAACGAACTGCAATGTTTTTACACAAATAAATTCAATCAAGTTTACTGCAGTTTTATCTTACGCAGCAGCCTCTCACTAGTAACTACAGCGATCTTGGTAGTATCAAAATTAAATTTTAAAAGTCAGTCTTTTACATTTTTTAACAAAAAACGATTCTTGTCTTTTTTGGAACATTGAGAAAGGAAAATTCAATTAATTATTTCTAACTTTGCACTACACGGAACATAAAAGACGGGCAAGGCCAAGTTGCAGCTTTAAACTCGAAAGAAAAAAAATAAACCTTTAAAAAATAAATGACATGATAACTACAGAAAACAAAACATCAGCGTTTGATAACAAAAGGTTAGAGCCATTTCATGTCTGCTGAGTGCAAGGGTTCATTATCATAAGAGAAATGACAGGAGAGAAAACCTTTTTCTCTGAGATGGGTTCCCTACTGCACCACCGCCACGACGGACGGCAAGCTGTGGCGTGTACACACGAAATGTGCAGTCGACCCTATATACACACGAAAGGTTCAGTCGGCGTTATATGTGCTCTCTCGCGACATCTGAGAAGCGGCGGGAGAGCCCACGTAGCGAGATCACTGCATTGTCTTGCAGTGAGCCGAGACACGGGTCCTTAGCATAGCACCTATCCAGAAATACAATGCTTTCTGAAAAAAGGTTTTTGCTTTTGAAATATGTCAGAAATTTTACAAAATTTTATTTTATGAAAATGGTAGGTAATAGGGTACCAATTGTATCCGCTGTGCCAGTAGTGTGGTACCAATTATGTCGACTAGTGGTAATAGGGTACCAATTGTGTGCACTGTGCCCTCTTCAAGCACAAATTTTAAAAATGTGAATTAAAATTTTCCCACTGGCTTCAAACTTGCAAATCATGTAGATTATGCCTTCTAATGGTGATGAATAAATAAAAGATAGTTTATTTCCATTTTTTATTTTATATTGGAATAAAAAGCTGAAAATATCCTTGCAGCTTTAGTCTCAGACACGTCCAGGGGTAGCATTTCGATTGGACATTATTGAATGTGCATCTGAACACTACGAAGCGTAGTCATTTTTAAGGGATCACAACTAGAACAAAATTAAGGTTTTCAAGTACATTTTTAAATATATAGAACAAATTAAAAAGTGTTCATTTAAGCAAAGAGCTTGAGTTTCATGTAACGATTCCAGTACTATCGCCCAGGAATTTTGGGAAACCTATAAAAAATGTTCTTAAATTTGGCCACTACGCTTCTTTAATCCTAAATGTAAATAAAATATCAGAAAATAGTTTTCTTTTGTAGAGGAGGTCGGTAGAGGCATAGGGCTCGTGACACAAATCTTCCGATTATGAAAGTTATGAGACCGATGCAGGAACTTCAGTGCCAACCAACCCAGCCATTTCCGGTCTCCCCTACTCGTTCGAGCGAACGAGGTTGAGAGAGAAAGAGAGAGAGAGAAGTGATAGGGGAGAGAGAGAAGTGATAGAGGAGAGAGAGAAGTGATAGAGGAGAGAGAGAACTGATAGAGGAGAGAGAGAACTGATAGAGGAGAGAGAGAACTGATAGAGGAAAGAGAGAAATGATAGAGGAGAGAGAGAAGTGATAGAGGAGAGAGAAGTGATAGGAGAGAGAAGTGATAGAGGAGAGAGAGAAGTGATAGAGGAGAGAGAGAAGTGATAGAGGAGAGAGAAGTGATAGAGAGAAAGAGGAGAGAGAGAAGAAAAGAGAGAGAGAGAGAGAGAATGAAACGCAGTGTATTTCTCTCCCCTGCCCTTTACTTAATTCTCTCTTCCCGGAAAAAGCTTGCGACCCGCGTCCCCGACCACGTAGTTCCGTTGTCCCAAGCGAATCCGCCGGCCATGCCAGCGCAGCCCTCTTCCGCGCAGGGAGGGGAGCGGAGCGCCTCTGTCAACTTCTCCCTTGTCGTCGGCGCCGCGGCGTCGAGCAGGGCGCTATTACGGCCGAATTGCGACTGCGCGAGATTCACGGCTCAACTGACCTTTCGAAGCGATGTTTTACAATTAAGTGTCTCATTAAAATACAGAATGATTTAGTGGTACTGGGATACTAGTGCTCGAAACGAAGAGACACACACCCTTCATCAGGCATTGCTACACATTTTGGATTCTAATAAGTCCAATCTTGCAATACAGATTATGTGCTCTCTCTCTCTTGTTTTAGTTACACCATTTATAACTCAAGAACGTCTAGAACAATTTTAATTATCTCTGTTTTGTTGAATTAATCTCCGCCCCAAATATCAGAATAACTAATAAAACATCAAAAAAGATACTACATGGCGCTGAAAAATAAAAAAAAAACTAAATATTAATGCAAATGCAACTCGCTACACTCGGTAATCTATGTCGTAACTCCTAAACAAAGCGTTCTAGAGAATTAAAAACTAAAATTTTGAAGCCAAAGGCCTCAAAGAAACGTTTTTCACACCGTAATCTACAGGAAGATATCTTCTTGAACATTCTATTGCATTTCTGCTTGTCCGACGCATCAACGGCAATTTTTTTAATATCTCCCACGCGCATTTGCAACAATTTATAAACATTATTGTATTTGGGTGTAGAAGTGCTTCAGAGGACTTTAAATTCAGTTTTCCAATAATACAAAACTTTCTTTAAAATTCCTAAAGTAATGTTTCGATTCTACTATTAGAAAACCAAAACATTGAGAAAATTTAAAACAAATGCACTTTGGGCGGTGATAAATGGCAGCGGGCGAGCTGGCAAGTCCGAATAGCTAGCCGACACCAAAGAAAATAGAAAACTAATACGAGGAAGTCTGTGTCATTCTGTAGGACCAGTTGTTGAATTTCGTTCTAGGGGGTATAACTCGGCCAGGCCACGCCCACCCTCACTTAATAACTCCTAAGTTGACGTGTTTCATTAGTAGACCACAAGACCACCTAAACCCTCCTAGCCCTGTTTCTTAAGATATCGCCACCGGGGTCCCGTCTTCTGCGCCGCCTCTTCCTTCGGAGCCACGTGACGCGACGCGTCACGACGCACAGCCTGACAGCTCGTCTCTGCCGCCGCCCGCACGCTCCCTTGGCACCCCCGGCCTTGGCCCGCCTCGCATGTCGCCTTCCTCGGCGGCGGCGACGGCGCGCCGCGGCGTCCCAGACGGAGGCGGCGACGGCGGCGCGGCGGCCGGGCAGCGAGACATCCGTCAGTGTAAAGTTACGGTCGCGTGATAAAGCAGTCGCCGCGTCCCGCCGCAGCTCACCAAGTCACCGATTCCCGCGTGGCCCGTCGGCCACGCCTACCGCTCTCTCCGCCCCGCCCCCGCCACGCGTCTCGCCCCTCTCTGCTTTGCCTCAGCCCGTCCTATTCCGTCCACTCTCCTCCATTCCCGCTCACGCAACCCCACCCCCTTCTTGACAATGTCATCACTTCTCGGAAATTACGCCACTCAACTCCCCCTTCTGCACGCTCTGTCACGCTCCCTCACTCGCTTCGCAACAGCCCTCCCTATTCTTATCCATCCTCTTCCTCCTCAACCTCCTCCCCTGCACCCACATCCCCTCTCCCACCCCTCCATTTCATCTACGTTCTTTTTTTAATTTATTTTCTTCTTTTTCGGCCGTGAGGGCTTTCAAGGGGTTGGATACAATAGTCTTTTCATTATTAGGAATGGGCATCCTTGGCTTTTTGAGCATGCTTATCGCTGCTTCATTGTTAGGTGTTGGTTTGGGATGCACCTGGTATAGGATTTGTTTGACATTTATATGTTTTAATATTAGGCCAACTGTTGATTTGGTTTTATCATGTACCTTCTATGGGGGGACTTTATCATTTGGGAATTTTGATTTGATTCGGCAAAGGTGCACAGCATTACGTCCGAGGTTGAATTTATTACTTAGATGCGAAATGTTGAGTTTAGTATTAAAAAATTTCGAAATTGGGGAAATATGATTTTTTATTAAATCAATACGAAGCTCCCTATGGATATGGATATATATCTGAGAATGCAGTATAAACCAGGGCGCTTGTGTTATTTTTCTAACACATTTGTTTTGTACCGTCTGAAGGTTTCCTATCGATGAGGATGCTTCGTTTCCACATACAGGGCAAGCATATGTTAGGGTGGGTAAAATGATTGATTTAAATATCAAAAGCTCGTTCTCTACGTTCCTCCAACTCCGCTTCTTGTCAGTCTCTCGCAATGAATATCATCTCCAAACAATTCTTCGTCCGTGACGCGCCATAGTTTTTCCTACTATTCCCCGCCCACTCGCTTATTCCACTTCCGCGCATATTTTCATCCCGCCCATCTCTGTGGATGAATCTCCTTCCGGGCCACTCCGCCTCCGCTCCGTTCCACCGTCCCTTGATGGCACGTTCATCGTCAGGGGCGGATTAAATGTATAGGGGCTGTTCAAATATTACGCCAACTTCAAGGAGGGGTGTTGTAACTGACGAAAACAAACGAAACAAGGAGGAGATGATGTTTGATGAAAATGAAAGATTCTTCCAAATAAGTACAATAATGATTATATTGTTAATCATTATAGTATTAAAACGTCGCCAAAACGACCCGCCGCTGTCTCCGCCACCGCCTCCGCCTCCGTTCCAGCCACCACCTTCGACTCCGTCTCCTCCATTACCGCCTCCAGATCCGCCTCCGCCCCCGACACGCCCACGACACAGCCTCCGACACCGACACCACCCCCGACACGCCAAAGACACAGCTTCCGACACCGACACCACCTCCGGCCTCCGACACCACCAGCGCCTCCGTCTCCGCTTCCGCCACTGCCACCACCGCCGCAGTGCATCGTACAGCAGCTTGCAGCTCTGAGTGCCCCTGGGAGCAAACGATACGATGCGACGGCGCGTGCGACCTAGACCCCCGGCATCGGTTTCTTCTAGCAGCACTCAGAGGGTTCTGGAATCGATCTTCCCAGAACAGAGCATACAGCATCATGTCCTCGTTACTTTTTCTGAGAACGACCCACCAGACCAGCAGGTCTTCAGAACTATCACACTTTTACATTATTATTATTATTATTATTATTATTCCATTACATCACGACTAAAGATCTTATGAGTCGGCTGAATATAAAATCTACTCCAGGTTGCAACCAGCTACCTAAGGAGCAGATCCGGTGACTATCAGTGCCTCTACAATACTTCACGCAAAATGTGGGCTGTTCCAAATAAAGCAATTTCTTGCACTTCCCAGTCTTTTGAATTACCTGGGAGTTTAGACAAGTTCTTACTCAAATTTTGCGGAACAAATCCCAGAGCTCCGATAACTATCGGGACGACGTCTGCTTTTACGCCCCACATTCGGCTGATCTCGATTTCCAAACTCTTGTTTCTCTGCCTCCTTGGTAAAGACGTTTTGATCGCAAGGTACAGCAACATCGATAAGTAAACACTATTTTTTCGCCAAATCCCGGATAACTGTATCCGGTTTGTTTCCCACTATCGTGCGATCAGTTTGAATTTGTTGGTCGTACAATATCGTACACAATCCAACAGACGTCACCGGTTTTGGTGAGTCTTGGGGCATGTGGGGAACACACTTGGGGCATGTGTTGGGAATTTCGAGGGCGGTGCAGATCTGCCAGTGGAGGTAGCTACACACCCTATCATGTCTTTTCAGGTATTCGGTCTTTGCTACGATTGGACAAGCTGAGACAATATGATCGATGGTTTCTACTTGCTCCAGGCAAATGCGGCATTTATCATCTTGGGAAATTTTGAGAACCGCTTTATCATAATGTCGTGTTCTCAAAGCTTGATTTGGGCAGCTATTACAAGTGCTTCCGATTCTGGCTTCATTCTTCCCCTTTTAAGCCACATAAATGATTGATCTTTATTGATCTGCACCTTGTCCATTCTTTTTAGGTATTGTCCGTGAAGTGGTTTGTCTCTCCACGATTTCTTTAACATTTTTTGTGTCTCACGCTTCATGTTTAGCAGCATCAGAAGTTCAGTGTCTGTGTTATTCGACGTGTCTTGCCTAGTTTTCTTCGCAATGCTTCTTGCTACACTTACAATGCCTCTGTTTCCCATTCTTCGGTCAGATTTCATGACCTGCCTCATTAGTGGGTCATATTGATGGCTGACTACATTTTTTCTCAACCCGGCGATTGCATTGTGCCAGGAGGCCTCGATTTTTCTGAGGTCTTTTCCTCCTTCTCTAAGTGACACAAAGTCTATGTACATCAGCTCGAGGGTGGGCAACATGATGCATTGTAGGCAGTTTTCTGTTGTTTCGATCCATGATGCGAATTTCTTACTCAGTCTTATTATTATTATTATTATCTTATTATTATGACTTTATGAAAATATTACAATAGTGCCTCGGAAGTTTGAATATCTTTTCGCAACCCCTTGAATTTCTAACGGTTTCAGGGAGTTTTGTAAGGATAATGGTGTTTGTAACATATGAGAAAAGAAAATCAACTAATCGCTCAGTCATAAGTTTGCGAAGGGCGACTAGATGAGAAAGAAACGATCGCGCGGGGCTGGTAGACCCGCGTTGTTGGAGAATCAGTTTTCACCAGCAATCGATTTTAAAAAAATCACGCAAACGACCTCTTATAGCAGCAGACCGTCAGAATTATCATTGACAAAGACGTTGTTTCGACCCATTTAATCCAGTAGTGTGTTTTAAAAACATTTTGTGGGAACTTACTTTGAAAATTATATTTTAAGTGCTGTTTAAAGTCGTTAAAATTTAACTTTTTTGGTATAGACCAGGGTTTTCCAGTGCGGTCAACAATCTTCTCCAAGGTGTCGATGCTATTTTCAAGGTCGTCAGTCAGGGTTTTAATCTGGAAGTCGAGATAAAAATGCACACTGGTGACAGATCGATAAAATCAAGATGCCACAGACCATAAGAAATAATAATGAAGTTGAAAATTATTTGTTTCCTGATATTTAATGTTTGTTTCTATTATGTTTTGTCTAATAATAAAGAAAAAAAATTATTCCTCTTTTAGAGTTTAATGTCATTAACATGAATGCAATTTTGTGCATTGACAATCCGTGATTTTGCTTCTGAGAACCTGTATATATTAGTAAAATTAAAATTGTAATAGTAGAAAAAAATAATGAAACAATTCTCATACTTTTTCCAAAACTTTTCTTCGTTCTTTGTCTAAATTCACTTCCTAAGGTGAATGTGTCTTTACTTGACCTAAGGATATTTAGTTTGCTTTTATTATACAGAAACCATACAAGGGTCCAAAACCGATTACTGATAAAGTTTGGGAATTCCGAGTCTATACCGATAAAAAATTATAGGTTTGTTTCAAACACCTTCTCCATTAATACTATAATACTAGGACTCTGTTTTTGTGAACTACAAAGCACATTTTAGAGTAATATCCTAGGCAGTCTTTCCCATTGCCAAAAGGAAGTCAATAATTACACAAGAACTTTACATAATTGAAATTCACCAAGTCTAGTCTAAAATTAAATATTTCAAATATAAATTATAGAAGCAAAATTAAAGTAAATTTTGAAGTTTATGAGCATATTACAATACTTTTGTGCTTCTATTAATTTCAATGACGAATACGTTACGAATACGACGTACTCGTTAAAAACTACATAAAAACGGCGAAAACCTGAATTTTTTTTACCAAGATTCAGTATCAGCCAGCAGTACGATTTGCCAACACAATATGTGGTAGCTAGTAGGGCAATGTTCGTTAGCCAGAAGCTCTATATTCGCGCAGAATTTCTCTCCATGTGATTTATGCTTGTTGGTCGAGACTGGAAAATTTAGTTTGAACTTTACGATAAATTAGTATTTTTGTACGGAAAAATAATATAACATTTGCTCAACATACTCTGTTTAAGCATTGTAACTGAACGCATGAAATACTTTTTACAATTTAAAATGAACATTTTCGCATCATTTTCAACATTGATGCATAGCTCTTTTACGTAGCGTTGACACATAGCATATTTTAGATATTAAAAGTGCTCTGTTTTGCATGTTTTACCAGAATTCTTTTCAACAGGTTTTTTTTGCTTGCAAGGGAAATTAAAGAAAAACATCATCATGGGTTTCTGCTTCTGCAAACAGCCGACGAACTGAAAACAAACACTATTTTTAAAATTCGCACCAAATGAACAATTTATATTAGATGCATTTTTGATGTCTGTTTTGTAAAAAATTGGTGTAATAATATTAAGAGTTCATTGTCATATTAACAAGTCTTACAAAAACAAAAATATATGAAAATCGGATACATCGGTTATCTGTATACTATCTAATTAATTGGATTCAATGAAGTTCAGGTTATTACAAACATTTCTGACCTAAACTCAAGGACCCATTTATGAAAAAAATATAATAATTTAGGAAAATATAATCCTACCAGTTGTTCTATAAATATTTTACGAGAACTATCATCGCAACTTAACAGCACAAAAATATATGCAGAAAAATGTAAGATTTATTTGTCAATTATTGGCAAGAAAGAGTTTAGAAAAGAGATTTTAGTAAGAAATCCGTGCCTAGTATTAAACCTAGTCTTTTGTATCCATTACTACAATATCACACAAAGTCAAATGACAATTAATATATGGAAAACTACAAAATATAGAATTAACTTTAGACTTGTTACGGAATGATTGATAATCCAGTTAAATTTGACCAAAAGCTGGGGATGGAAAGAAAAAATCCCGGAGATTTGAAACCTGGCATGATTGTTCTTTGGTACCTACCGCAAATTATACTAAAATTCCTGAAGTGTGAGTATTTGGGGGACGGGTTGAGCCGAGGATAGGGGGTGTGTTTCTACGCCGTTCTTTCCATATATCTTAATAACTTTCGACCTTACTGAAATTTATGCTCTATAGAAAATTGAAGTGGACAAAAGTTGTTCAATTAAGTTCTTAAGGTTTTGTAGTAAAATTAATCATTTCAAAGTTATAGGCTTAAACATTTTTCATTTACAAGGTGTTATGTTCAGAAATATGAAATCAAAACATTAGCTTATTTCAGCAATGGTTTACGATAATCAACATGTACATTGTACCATCACAACAGTTCACCATTTACACAAACGAGAGAGATAGAGAGTACAGTTTTTGCAGCAGAGTCTTCATAACTAGCCTATTATCCCTCTCGTAGTACAGCTTACTACTTTTCAATAAGCTCCAACAATAACAAGCGCTCTCACGTAAACTGAAGTCACTTAACTCTCCGTCATTAATTCCCAACTCATCCAGCTTATTTACCTACCGATTACCAAGAGTTCCCGTTGCCTTCTAACTGGCTATCGGAGCCCCGTATTATATCAGAGGCGACAACACGTCAGCCCGTGACTCGTCACACACATACCGTATAGGTGGTAAATTCACTAAGACGGTGACCCCGCGCTGCCCTGCAGCACATGCCCCAAGTTAGAAACTCTCTTCACATCAATGATACGAGACCCTTTTTTAGGTATCTCCCTTATAAAAATAATGTTATATTTTCAATGCACGTAAGTAATTTTATTTTTGTTCAATATTTAGCAACAATCAGTATTTGCGTATTTTGCACACAAAATCATGGACATCTTACATTTTATTAAATCTTAATTTTAACGCCGCCACCTCCACCCCTACCCCAACCCCCGGCTCACTCCTCATACTTCAGGAATTTTAGTAAAATGTGCGAAAGGAACCAATTAAATAATCATACCAAATTTGAAACCTTCGATATTTTTTTACTCGATTTGAATAAGTTAACTGGGTTATAAGATCTGGTATAAAAATAAATTATCTTTTTTCTAAATGTAATTCCTAGGCCAAAAACGACAGATAAGAGGTATCAAATCGTTCCCTAAGTCACCATAATAATGTCTGAAACTGCACATAAACAGTTTAGTAGACAATAGCTAGACACTTATTGCCTTCTTTATGTTTCCCCCATTTGTCAACACTTTCAACTCTGTTGTTCTGGAAAAAAACAAATACATTTCACACCATTACATTCTAACGGCCCACAGATTTAAACTCCCTTATTGTAAGATGTGCTGCGTTTTTTGAAGCTAAAAACTCAAATAATTTACAAAATTGACAGTTGTCGATGCAAGAATGATAGAAAATTATATAACGTTGACTGTTTTTGCTTGCAATATGTACTGTATGGCCTAAAATCAGTGATCGATTTGATTCGGAACGTCAAGCACTGGGTAAAAGGGAAAACGTTCAGTCTCAAGCAGTTCGAATAATTTATTTTAATGTATATTGTTTTTATTAACTGATATAATATTTCAAGCATTACATTATATGTTATATTTAATGTTCAGGGAGAAAACAACAAATCTTTGAATGTAGACTAAGTCACTTTTAAGCATATTTTGTTTAAAAAACTCCTTGGAATGGTTGAGCCGCAATAAGTACTCAAAAGTTGGTTTGCAAAAATGCTCTTATGGCAAAAATGTGCATTTCAGAAACATGAACACCTCAGAAATATGTCAATTGTTTATAGTTTAGAAAATATTAGATTTGTTTACAAAGAATAAATCACACAGAAATTTAAAAAAAGCAATTTAATTGTGTAAATTGTTTTATATATGTTTTAATTTCTTGTTTATATTTCATTGTTATTTTTTGTAAACAAATATATCCATTTCTTTTGTAAATAATAAACAATTTATGTGTTTCTGGTGTTTATATGTTTCTATAATGTAATTTTTGGCATATAAAGCCTTTTCTCAAACTAACCACTCTGAGTGCTCTTTGTGGCTCAACTATTCGAAATTTCAAAGGAGCTTATTAGACAAAGTATGATTAAAATTGACTTGAGAGCTTATTTTCAATGTTTTGTTGTTTTCTTCTTGGACACCTGAATATTTAAAGTAAATTTGTTTCATAGCTCTTCTTCATGGGTGTGTCCTAAACTATCCACCTGATTTCGTTAAAAAGCATTGAATATGTAATTAAATGCCCAGAACGATATATATTTTAATTGTGGGCTGACAGTCTACAAATGTAGTTTTGTTCCAGACAGCAGAAAGATGATAATGGCTAAGCCGCCAAAAGCTGGTCATGAAGTAAAATGTATAAATTACGTGAACTTTTGTAATTACATAAAAAAAGGACCCACTATAAAAAGTTATAAAAAATTACAACATAAGCACTAGTATGTTAAAACTGAACTCCCCATATATGTATTTCCTTGTCGTTCAATAATAACACTCCAAAAGTAGTGAAATGAGATAGTTTTACAAATTTTGGGACAATATAATCACTATTTACTGTTAACTCAGAATTTAATATGTTTCTGAAAATGTAATTTAAAATGTTTAAAATTTTACCAATATCTGGAAATGTATGCTGTAGTAAACTACAGCAGGAAATTACGCTATCCATTTAACTTAAAAACCCAATGCAACGCACATAATTATTAACACTGAAGTTTTGTAAAAGGATACATGTGTCACAAATTTGCTAGTCATTGCAATTATTTGCACTCACTAATAGTTGCCTTTAAAAACACTCAATCTCCTAACTCCAAAAAAATGCTACCTTCACTTTGCCATATATTACAACACACTCATAGGCTCACCGCCGCTTTTCGACGACATTTTTCCTGACTTCGATAAATCTGTTGCAGCTCGCACAACAAAACGACCAAAACCAACCACGTTTCAACTATACAATGTAGGTGGTCCTGAAACTGGCGTAATGAATAAATGATGGCAGATAAGCGTTCGTCACATTAATTTAAGATATAATTTCTACAAAATCTATTTATAATTGCAAGTAACAATACATCTACAACTCAATACATTTCATTTAAAGAAAAAATTCTGAAATTTCATTGGCAAAATCAACTTCTTTCCATTCGAAATCCATCAGTATTTTAAAAAGTATAGGCGTCTTCAAATAAATGTAACAAACTTCTAAAGCACGCACAGGAAGGAGAAATGAAAACATGTTTCCAATGAACATATGATGAGAAATTTCAAATAACTTAATTTCATATACAACGTTCGCCCCTGCTTGATAGGCAACCCGCCATGTAATGGTGTGTGGCGGTTAGGAGAAATCTCTTTAACTGTGTCAGAAGTAGAGATGGGCTTAACAGCTTTTCTTTAATAACTGTTATCGGAATAACAGTGCACTCGTAATAACGGGTATTAATAACAGTTGAAAAATAACACGTACATGATCAGCAACCTAATACGTCTGACTGCTAAGAGTTAAATCAGTTGCGACGACTTCTAAGAGTTAATCCCGGCAAAACGAATAACGTTGGTAGCACTATAAAGCTTGTGCAGCTACCTTACGGCGTTTTTTTGCACTACTTCCCCTAACATGTTTGGGCATGGACAGAGAAACAGCTGATATGAACGAGACTCGATGAACTACCAAGGAAGAATAGTAGTTAATACGATGAGTAGCAAATGTGTATAGAATATTACCAGAATAACAGTGATTCGTGATCAGATTGCAAATATTCTTTCAAATATGCAACATGTTCATAGTGAAGTGACGAGTGCTAAAAATAATGAGAAGTAGAAACTGTGTTTTTGCTAACCTACAGCTAAAGTGGTAATGACTGTTGAATATCAAATATTATAATAAGTTGTTTGACCGTACCTCATTGTATTCTATCGGACTTAGAGAAATATTAGTGGATCTCACATCAGCTGTAATGGGACAGGAAGAAGTTAACAAACGTATTGGACGGATTTAATTTAAAGGACAAACTTCTTATTGTATTATACGTATAAAATAAAATATAAAAATATTGTGACAATGGTGTGTAATAATAACGAATTATGTATTAATGAATCTATAATTTGAACACTTGTTAATCACGATTGATTACATGCAGTGAAACTGTTGTCGTACAAAATGGTTGCCGCGAAAGCTTGTAGTAGTTCGGGTTTGGCCCAGTAGATTGGAGTACTATGAATATCAACCGATAACACCCAATAACAGGATAAATGAAATAACTGTTATTTCGTGTAACAGTTACTAAACGTTAACTGTTAAGAAATAACAGTTTAGCTGTTAAGGGCACATCCCTAGTCAGAAGGTCATCTGTCGAACACCACTGGATGAGTTGCCTGCCTAGGGTAAAATGCCATATATACTTTCGTCATATAAAACTAGTGGAGCTTCCAAAGCACAAACCTTCTCCCACTGCTTCTACATGGTCCAAAATGTTCCTATTACACTACTACATAAACCAGCAAAAACTGTTATCTACCAGCAATTTTTTTCCGTTCCGAGACCCGAAATCTGATCCTCTAAGTTAACGAGCCGGCACTTATACCACTACTCCACACTATCACCGTATGGGTCGAACAGAGCCACAAAATGAATCGAATCGAGCCATAAAATGGTAAATGCATGATATGAAAACAATTACTATGAAGGTACCAAGAAGAGATGTCAAACGTTGTTTAAAAAGCTCTAAGCTGTTTTTGAAAAACAACATTTTGGTAAATTTCAAACGCAATTTACGCAAAAACTACTCGTTTCTTCAAAAATGTGTTCATGACCTTACTTAAAGTGCTAATTTTGTACAACCGACTTCGTCTGAGGCAAAAATCTCTATCTTCAATTTTGGAGTTTTGAAATTGTTTTTGCGATTTTAGAAAAATTGGAGATATCAACGAAAATGATACCTACAGAATTCCCTTAAACGTCCTTCACATTATTCAATAACAAAATTTAATAAAAGAATATGGAGCGTTTTTTTAAACTTTGAACATCTCCGACGGGCTTCATGTAAAGTACCCCCCAACATTAAAATATCGGTTTCAAATTCCAGAAGCCTTGACATCAGTGAAAACGAAAAGGGAATATGAATTTTGAATAAAGTCGACTGGACGGTTTAGGCGCTAGCGTTGACCAGAGACGGACAGACGGACGTTTTGCCGTCAATCGATTTTGCAGTATCAAGAAGCAACAAAACATGGATTTTGACTACACTAGGAGATGATTTTTTTCTAAATTTAGCAAAAGGTTTTATCCACTTTTTCGTTACCAGATCCCAGCTGTAAGAGTTTTTCTGGCGAAAATTCGCCGTTTTCCCGGCGCACGATTACATACCTTTCTCTTCTTACGAAGTATTCGTAAGGAAAGTAAAAATTATGCAATGATTGGAAAGTTTAAATTCGGAGGTCAGTGTAATTTCTTATTAAGTTATAGAACATTTGCGGGTTTTGTAACTGTAGTATCATATAATTCGTACAAGAGGTATCTTTTCTTAGATAAAAAAGATTAAGAATTTTGCACATGGCATCTTGAATCCATAGACTATATAAATACTATGAACACCACTTACTAATTGAATAATGTTTCTAAGATCCCGTACACGTATTCACATTTCAATAGTTTTTCCATCACGCTTTAAGAAATCATGGTGTTCCTGATTTTATTTTGTAAATTTCCTATCATTCGGTATATGGAATACTTTTTTCATGAAATCATCCACTGCAATGAACCTTGTACATGTTTATACAAACAAATTCTTGGTTTCTATGAGAATAATACAAATATAGAACGGAAATTCACACATTAAAAGAGGACATAAACCTTAATTAGCTTTCTTAATAGTAGTACTAACAATGTTACCTCGCTCACACTAAAACATACCCTCCTAAACCGCCAGTGATTTATTTAATTACAGCAAAATCGTTGTATTTCAAGGCAGTAACTTATTCTGATTGGTCTAAAATGCACCCCATTATGTAAATTGCTTCCCTGCTCGGGTTCGTGAGGATCTGAATAAAGTAGAGAGGGCCAGCGGAATGAAAATTTAACGTAGAGAACGATTCCTTGCTACATTGTACGGGGACTTCAGTCGAGATCGTTTGGGTTGCCATGCAAGCGGCCGTTTCCAAATAAGTAGTTTTTTCAAGCATTAGGTTGCAATTGTTTTAGGCGTTCGCTCTATATGCCCATGCAAATATTAAGTATTCCTTATTAATATGTATAACAATGAAAATGTTTTTATGATATATATTGAGTGTTTCAAGCACCTTATATAAAAAATTATAAAGAAATTAAACTTCTTAATAATTAAATTGTCAGCTTATTTTATACAATATTATTTCATAAAAAAATATTTCATAATATAAAATAATACTGCTAAGAATTTCTTTAAAGTTTTACAGGTTATGGATCCTGCCTTCAACATGATGGATCAATGTAAAAAAATGGAGTTATATGCGTGTCTATTCCGATCTTCCTTTAGAATGCCTTGTGTGTCTTTTCTCACCGCAAACTTCTTTCTGACTAACTTAGGTGGCTCAATGCAACAAGTGATGTTCACTTCAGTGCCTAACAACATCAGGAGGTCCTAGGATTCGAGTCCCGATGGTGGCAGGATTTTCGACCTAGCTAGGTCGAATTCAGTTTCTGTCTGGAGGAGACTTCTAGCGACCGGCTGCTGTGATCGGCAGTTTTCCGTGGTTTCTCCAATAAACATCATATGATGCAGAAAAAGTAAACTAACAAACGGGCCACGGACCGCGCACCTTCCCCTTCCATCTCTTATCCTCACCCCTTACTAACACACACATTCACTACATTATCACATATACAGGGAGACTAGTCGGGAGCTCAGATAATGTCCCGGCGGGGCAGTGTTCCGCTGGTTGGGGGAAAACCTCGCTAGCTGTCATGTTGATCGGCACCGGATCTCACCATCCAACGAGGGAAGATTATTGCCACCTCCCAGGAAAAAGTTTGCATTACACTAACGGGATTAATGAATGAATCAATGAAGCTGCTACATGCCTTCATATTGTTGACATTCTCCGGACTGAAATGCGTCTTCGGCGATCCGCCCTGAAATGCTGAGAAAGCCTACGACTTCAGTTCATCGATAGATTAACGCCTTTTTCACACCACTGTTTAAACTCGTGCGAGCTTTCTAGGGTAGGTACTTCTTGCAACCCAACTTCCCAGTCTTCCTGTATGTCGTCAGTGTCGTTCTCTCTTTACAAGCATTTTTCTCCTTGCTTTCCTCAATTTTCTCGGCTTCGCTCTGCTGAAACTTTGCCTTCAACTTTCACTTGGAACTTCGCGTCACGCAACGCCTTGCAAGCCCCAATCTCCCCTTGATCACCTTTCACCAGCGGGCGTGGAGACATCAAATTCCCCAACCAATCAGTTTTGACAAAGTGAAATGGCCCTCCTGCTTATTATGTACGTTGCCACTTCTGCCTGAGTTTTCAATAAAGGTCCAGTTCAACTTATGGGTCATTCGTAGTTGTGGGTGCAATGACTGTAAAAACTGATGAACTGAAATTTATCCACGTTGCGGAAACACAAAATTATATAAAGGACGACACTTAACAAATTTATTTCTTTAAAATAACGATATTATTCAGTATCATACACTGTGAGACCTTAATGAGTATCCACAAATTAAGATGTGAAGATAAAGTTTGGGCAGCTATTAATGTGTTTTCAATTATAAAGAACAATCTGTGTAAATGTTTTTGGTAATAAACACAACGATTGCATGGTCAAAGTGATTTAGACCTATAAAATTACATGATTTTTTTCATTTAAAAAATATAATAGGATCTATATAATAGAACAGTTAAATAGCGAACCCCTTGATTGCGATAACAACGTAGTCATAGTGTTTAACGATTTTCTCCCTTAAAGAATCCAACACTATTGGTTGTAATGTTCAATAATAAATGTATGGACGTCGAACACCAAATAGGTTATTTGTGGGCTTAATGCTCCTTTCACTCATATCATGTTGACGCGGCCCTAGTTAAAAAAATACGAGCAACATTACTTTTTAATTATTGTTTTTTTCATTTAAACATTGTATTATGTTCATATTGTATCTAGTTCTCGGCCACATTGACCTTGAATTGGTAGTATTTTCAACTAAATCCCGAGAATATCTAAACATACGATGGCGGGGTGAAAAGTTCTAAGCCTTGCAGTGATTTTTTTCAGATTTCATTTACAGAGTAGTAAGTTACTCGTAGTTTACTACATAGTCCTGTTTAAAAGTCACGACACTGTTCGAAAGTTCTTCAGCGAGTAAAATTCATCCCTGAAGGACAAATATGGAAGGTCTGCAAAATACCACCAAATATTGCGATTGACAGAAAATATTATCGAAGGTTTTAATGATCATAAGCATACAGTTGCAGTATTCCTTGACATCGCAAAAGCTTTTGATACAGTATGGCACCCAGGACTGATATTCAAACTCCGGAGCATTGGCACTCCCCAATATCTCGCACGCATAATAGAAAATTTTCTTAGTGAACGCACTTTTTCAGTGCGACTTCCTGGTGCACTCTCAACACCATACCCCATCAAAGCAGGAGTTCCGCAGGGTTCAAGCCTCTCTCCAACCTTATTCAATATCTTCATAGCTGACGTACCCACCACACCATCAACATCCATTGCCACTTTTGCAGATGACACAGCAATCTACTCCACAAACCGAGACATAGAAACAGCAAGAGGATCTGCAAAACCATCTCACTATATTTTCCGATTGGGCACAGAAATGGCACATTCTGATAAACGCAAGCAAGAGCCAAGGGAAAATATTCACTCTTCGAAGACCACTTGACCCACCCACACTCACCTATCAAAACCATAACATACCATGGATTCCTGCGAATGCCACGGCAAAATACCTTGGAGTATTACTCGACAGACGACTCACATGGAGACCCAATATCATGCATAGAATAGCACTAGCCACCAAGCGAACACATCAATTATATCCTCTACACAAAAAATCATCCCCACTCCAACTACACACATCCATTCATCTTTACCAAACAATGATACGACCTATATTAAGTTATGCATCTCCTGTCTGGGCCGCAGCATCCAAAACAAATATTCAGAAAATCCAAACTTTCCAAAATAAATTCCTAAGAATAATCACAAAAGCACCCTGGTTCATTCCAAACTCTCAAATCCATCAAGAACTCGGTATCACACCTATCACTGTACATTTTTCCCTTCTATCCGCAAAATTCTATAACAAAATTTCTCGAATACCTTCAGCTATCCATTTCAAACTTGGCAAACAGAACCCTTATCGTAAATGATTGAAAAGGAAATTACCCAGAGAATTTTTGACCCTCCTTAAGCACACTGGAAGAGATTAGCCTTTCCGTATAATATACAATGCTTCTGAAAATGTAATAATCACGAAAAAAAAGGAAATATCTTGCAAACTTGCTGTATCAAATAATATCAACTACTGTACCAGTCGTTCACGGCTGCTGAGGGCCTCAGGCCAAGCAAGAATAAATTAAAAAAAAACTCATCTACGGAGGCCATTGGACGCAAAACGTTTTCCAGACAATCATGTTTTTAGATCTGGGGATACATGAAAGTCACAGGTTGCCAAATCTGGTGAATAGAGTGGATGATCGAATATTTCGCTGTTCAAATCTTTCAGTTTTCTCATTTTCGAAGCTCTTTCGTGAGCAGATGTATTGTCCTGATGATTTTTTTAAAATCCAGACCTCCTCTCACGAATTATTTCATCCACTTGATCCATAAAAATACATCATACTTCCCCTTACTGGTTTTACCCTTTGACTGTTGAAATTGAAGTATCAAATTCCTTTAAAAACTGACCAACATTGGATGAATTTCTGTTGACGAAAAACAGCCCAAAACAAAGAATATTATGGCGGCATGGTATTGTAATTTCTCCACTTAAAGAAATGACACGTTCAAGCATTCAACAGCAGTACGAACAAAACTAAAATAAGAACATAAACAAGTTTGACATGTAGCAAAAGTTATTGCAAAAATTGTATCAGCATAATAAAACAATACTTCACTGTTTTCAATGTCTTTTCTGTTCGACATTGAAAACATTTCACCATGTATTCGTATTTTTATGTCAAGAAATGTTCTTAGTTGGCTTGACTTAAAACGGTCTACTTTTTTCTTTCCTTTCTCCTCGATTAATTACTATTACAACAATAGAGCTCTCTCAGACCTTTATTTACTTGGCAAAGTTGAAACATAGTCCGCTATGGTTGAACAGTGAAGGGGTTAAACGTCAAAAAAATTATTGTGGGTTGTATAGAATATATTTCCTACGATAACTACGTCTACGGCGGTGACGAACTCTCAGAACCAAGTATTTTCTTTTTAAGTGAGCATTCAAAATTGAAATTTACTAATAAAAAAATGTTCAAGCATCTTATTATCAAACTGGACGACTGTCACGTCAAGGTCGCGGACAAAGTGCTTTATTACTTATCACTTTATTTCATGTTTATTTCCTTTTAAATTTCTGTCTTGTATAATCATTTCGCCAAGGGGCAGGAATATATCTGAAACGCAAATTCTTTGCCTCTTTTAGTGTTGTGTTTTATTAATGAGTCTTTTATTTGTTCTATTTAGCAATAATGTGAAGTAAATGAACAAGTCGCCTTGTATAGGCTGCACAATTGTAACCAGACGTATAGGTCGGCTGTGAAGAATTTCCGTGGGAACGTGGCTCTTTTCTTGAAATTTTGAAAAATGTAACATTTAATTGGATACGCTTTGAAAGCAAAACAAAAATTACAGAATGACAATAACATTGACCATAAAATAGAAAACAAACAAAAACCATTTGACAATATCAAAAAACATGAAGAGAATAATCAACTGTAAAATTATGAATTTTAAGGTTGGCACAAATTAGAATCATAGCAATATCTTCTGTAACAAAAAATAAATTGAAATTCAACAAATTGAATAAAAGAGATCTCTGAGGAGATGAGTGCACATAAAGTTACATGAAAGGGAAGAGCACAGGCATTTCGAACGACAGAATGTCATAGTACTTTCTGTTTACAAAAATTGCAGTTAGCCGTCCATCAACATACACTGCATTATCATTCATTAGTAATTTCTTGCAAAGAATTCATTGCAATTACTAAGATATATTTCGCGTACAAATAAAATGAATAAATACAGTTTTGAAAACAAAGAATATTACAAAAAGTTGCTTGAAAAAAACTAAACGTGTGTGTTTACTACATAAATGTAAAAATTAACATTTATTACAACCTACACCTTTGGTTGAAATTGAAAATGAAAGACATTTAAGTTCACTTAAATTCTTCAACAGTTCATAGCAAATATATTTTTATACCTTTTTAATTATAACAAAAATAGCACAAGGTGTTTTCTTACTTGATTTGGATTTAACACTGTCATCAAAATTTTCTTTTTAAAGACAGCAGCTGCACTTGCATTTTAGTAATATAACAAGATTCTTTCACAAATCAGTGATGTTCTCCCCTAAGAAAGACACATTACTGTTCACTTAAATTCTTCAACAGTTCATAGCAAATCTATTTTTATACATTTTTAATTATTCATAAATAGCACAATGTGTTTTTCTAACTTGACTTGGATCTAACACTATCATCCAAATTTTATTTTTAAAGACAGAAGCTGAACTTGCATTTTATTAACATAACAAGATTCTTTCACAAATAAGTGATGTTCTCCCCTAAGAAAGACACACTACTTCAAATATCTTTTGAAAATAGTACACAATGACTATGAAAATACCAATGGGAAGGATATATCAGTCATTAAGCAAGAATGTTAAAGGCCAAGAAACAATCTGACAGTGAACTACAGGAACAATACATCAACCTGCATTCTATAGTCAATTGCTTCAAAATTCTCATAACTTTTTATAGTGTCATATACAAAATTATTTTGTCTTGAACACCGACCTTAACTCGATGGCCCTGGCGTTCGTCATCAGCGCAAAACTCACAGCGAAGAAAATGCGGCTGCCGACGCTCTATCGTGCGCCTAAGCACAACGTGTTCTCTCTGTAACCACGTCGTACTCCAGTACTCCAAGACCAGACGCCTCCGTCGATCGTGTGATTCTAGCCACCACTGGTACAAACCTCTCCTTTCTCGCTAACTGGGCTCGCGGCCACACCATCAGCTTCCAACCCCACACCTAAGGTTCTAATAACTTTCTGCCATGTGCCATGCCTACAGCAAGCTACCAACATACTTTCACGGAATCTTTATTGCAATAGTATTCCTTGCCTGCAGTTAGCTACCACTATACTTTCACGGAACCTCTATTGCAATATTATTCCCTGCCCTAGGCCGGCCGCGGGCGCAGTGGTTTCCTACCAGGCAGCGCGCGCGTTTAGACGGCCGTCGCGCGGGGATTTTAATTGCCTAGTGTGACACCACTAAGGTTGGTCACACAATCTCCTCTAGTAATATATTCTCTTAGATTTATATATCACTCTTACGGGCGAACAGTTCTTTTAATGGACAAATCTTTGTTCCTAGCTCAAACGTGGAAAATTAATGCCATTATTGAACCCAAGTAAACACTATTACGAAGTCAAGATCCTTTCGATTCAAAATATTTAATTTTACTCATCACTGATAAGTTCGAATATTAATGATATTTTATTTATACAATTATAAATGAAAATTAATATCACTAAGTTCGCGGCAATAACTGACAACTGACTACTCCCAAAGATTGTCCTGAGCCACGAATGTAGTGATGCACAGCCACCACACAGAAATTTTTACAAGGCTTACTTTTAAATCTCGCGCCCATTTCTCCGGACGCAGTGCGCGTGACCTCAGGTGAGCTATTGCTCCGTGACTTTGTCCGTGACCTTGACATGCCTGTTTTAAGCCGTTCAGTCTTCCAAGTGAATTTTGCTTACGTCTGTCAGGCATTCAAACAAGCATTGAAGAATGTCTGTTACCGTTATACACTTGAGTTAAGTTAGGTCAGACCTGCACAGCATTTTGCACTTTCACTGACGTCAGGAGCTGCGCGCGGGCAACTCGGGGCAAATGAGAAAATCGATGAAGGGTGGGGATTAGACCCAATCTAGGATTGGGGACAACCAATCAGAATGCGCAATTCGAAAGATAGCGCGTAAATTGAAAGAGCAATCGGCAAGAACATGACGGTCATTTACAGTTCAAGCAATATTGCCTTTTGTATTATATTGCAAATGTTTATTCTCGGTATATGAGAGAGCGAAATATGAAACTACAACGAATTATACGTATTAGATTTCGACACAAAGTATTATAATTGCTTGTAGGGCTGATAATGTAATTCGATTTGCTACGATGTAATCACAAATTTAGTGTTGTGCTAAACACAAAATTTTGATACTGAATTGTTTTTGTTTGATGATGACAGCAATACTCTATTTTTATTAACTTTTTTTATTGAATAAGACTGTTCTCTCAAAGCAAAAACATATTGTTCTCGAAAAAAATCATGATTATTTTCTGTTCTAATTTCTGACAAAAGTGTAGAGTCGTTTACGACATCGTATAAAAATATAAAGCCCTTTACATTCTATTTAACATTACCCATGATTATCTTATGATATCATATCGTCACAGAAGTTTTCTCGTTGATCTCTTTTATTAAGTTGGGGGAAAATGGTCACAAATGTGCTATTAAACATTACCCTTCTTGGAATTGCCACATATTCTATTTTTATGTCAATCTTGATGTGAGAGATTGCGCTCATGATTTTGTTCATTTTTCTATGTGATTTTGTTCATTTTTTTTTATGATTTAAAGATTATAACATTCCTGGTGAATTATTAAATTGCAATTGCCTGTTAGATAGAATTAAATAATATTTTTTCTAATATGTAAGCATATATTTTAATCCTATTGCTTTAAAATAATAGTTGAGTCACAATGAGCATGTTATTTTCTTTAAAAAAATTAGAAAATGAAAATACATAGTGGTAGATACAAAGTTAAATATATATCTGTGCACAGAACGTAAACAGTGAATTATGACCCTGGTAACTTGAAATACTAGACATAATCCATTTAAACAAATGGGCATATAATTTTGAAGCACGGATCATTGTATTAGACGCCCAGGCATTCACTCTACGCGCCGCGTCGTGCTACGTCAGACTTCTCCCCTCCCCGCAAAGCTTCCAACCCCCCACTACTTGCACTTTCGTCGCTGCCGCGCGAAGACGATCGGCTAGCAAGTGCAGAACGCCCGCGGGAGCAGGCGTTGTGCAGGTCTGAGTTAGGTAAATCGTCGATTTATATTTTCGATAATATATAGTATCTAATAGTTTCATTTACTTTTGTATTAATTTTCCTATACTTAACATATTTATATGATTTCTAAGGAGAACGTATAAAATGTTATGCTTTGATCGTAATCTGTAATTTCAGAACGTTAAGTGAGACACAAATGTATAGATGGACATTAATTTTTAATTTACAAACATTAATTAATTTGGAATAAGGGAACATTTACAGAATTTATTATTAGCAATATAGTTACAAGAACTAATAAACAATATATTTTAATCTATAAATGTAGATTTTTGCGCTTTGTGAATGATATGTACACTATTTTTTTAAGGTTACTAATAAAACACACACACGCAAAACACACACACGCCTGCTAAAACTCAGTTAAAGCACTAGCCTGTATCTCCTGATTAATATAAATTTCTAAAAGAAAAAATCTTACTAGATTACACTTGTATACTAAATTATACTTTTAACGTAATCTGAAAGCACATCAACATGCACCACCACGCAACCCTTCTGAAACTCAACGCCGACCTCCAGAAAGCCTACAAACACGTAGAGGCTGCATTCAATCAGGTGAATGCAATTAAAGCAGAAATCCGTAGGCTGGAAAAGGTCGTTCTGAACACAGATGGCTGGTCAGTAGTTACTAGAGTCAAAACAAACAAACCTTTAGCCGGGCCTAGCCACCCACTTGCATCACAACGTACACACACACAGTATGCCCTCCCTACAAGCAACAGGTTCCATCTCCTTCAAAACCCTGTGTTTCCTCCTCACCAACCCACTACTTCATTCTCCACAAAACCTCTACACAAACACACACACACAAAAACACAAGTTGCAGTGTCCAAACAGACAACAAAACCTACCATAATCAATGGACCTGCAGGCACAACTTGCAACAACACACTCTCTCAGAAACAGAAAGTTCTAATATTAGCAGACAGCCATGGCAGGAACATGTCCTCCAAATTGAGAGAGCTTCTTCCCTCCAAATACGCGGTCACAGGCATTTTTAAGCCTAATGCACGTTTAGCAGATGTGACTAGCGACTTGGAATCACTCACACAGCATTTTACAACCCGGGACACAGTGGTTATCATTGGTGGGCAGAACGACATTAACCAAGGCAACCAACTAGAACCCAGTAAACAAATACAAAAAATACAGAAGGTTGCCCAAAAAACAAATGTAGTAATGACCACTCTGCCCCCCTGGCACAACAACACCCTTGTCAACAACGAAATTAAAAAAGCCAACAACAAACTTACACAGCATCTGAGAGACACACAAATTACATTAATAAATCTGGACTTTCTCTCAGAAACTCTATTCACCCGGCATGGTCTCCACCTGAGACAAGCTGGCAAACAAGCACTAGGATGTAAGTTAGCTACACACATCTTAGAGGCTCCTTCATCTTCTCCCTTAGCACCATCTCCTCCCCTCTCCACGCCTTCATCAACCCCTGCTCCCTCCTCACCAGCCCCTTCTCCTACTCCCCCAAACTCAGACTCATCCCCTATTCCTGTAACTCCCACTCCCACCTATGCTGTTGTAGCAGCTACTCCTGTAATCTCCCAAAACTCTCCCACAAAACCCTCTCGATCCACATCCTACAACCTACGGGCTGGTCCAAAACCTATCCAGCACCTGAACCTGTAGCAAACAACCACTCCTACACCAGTCACTGAAAAAAACAGCACCTTTAAGATTCTACATCAGAACATACGATCTTTAAAAAACAAAATAGCTGAAATAGAAATTATGTTAAAATACCACTCCAAACACACAAGTGCACTCTGTATAACTGAACACTGGCTTACGGAGGATCAAATAAAAATGACACAAATTCCAGGGTTCTATTTAGCTGGTTACTTCTGTCGTAAGGTCAAACACACCAACAGTAGTCATACGTATGGAGGCACATGCATATACCTGGCCAATAACATAAATTCTAAAGAAGTAACTGAATTCAAACAGATAACATGCGACTCTGACATGGAATGTTCAATTGTAGAAATTCCAAATCTAAACATCTTCCTCATAAGCATCTACCGAGCTCCTAATGGAGATCTGCATATATTCTTAAAAAACTTAGAAATAATCTTGGATAAATTATCAAAGCGGACACATTACTCTATCATAATCTGTGGTGATATAAACATAAACTTCCTATCTACAGCTTACAACATTCATGAAAAGGACAGAAACAAACTAATAAACTTGGTACGCTCCTATAATCTTGATGCAATAATTGACACACCAACCAGGCAATCCAAGAACACGCAAACAGCAATAGACCAAATCTTCTTAGACAAAACAAAACACACATATACAATCACCACTAATGATACGGGGCTCAGTGACCATAATGCACAAATACTCACTCTTCAAATAAATTCCACCTCAATAAAAGAAAACCCAATAAAGGAGACTAGGAAATTTAATGCAAAAAACTTGAACAAACTCATCACGATGTTAACTAATGAATCATGGTCAGGGATATATGAAATATCTGACATCAATCTAAAGTTCAACACCTTCTTTAATACAATCAAACATCATTTCAACATCTCACATCCACTACAGTATCACAAAACAAACAATACACAAAACAGTAAAGCATGGATAACCAAAGGTATAAAAATTTCTTGTGAAAGAAAAAGAGAGCTTCATACACTCACAAAACAACACTCTTGCAATCAACAAATAGTCAGCTACTATAAGCGATACTCAGCCATACTTAAAAAAGTTATAATAAAGGCCAAACAACTGTCAAATGATGAGTACATAAAAAAATCTAAAAATAAAACAAAAGCCATGTGGAACATCGTAAAAAAAACCTTAACAGCAAATGACAAAACAACACAAAATATTGAATTAGTTCATGAACACAAAAGAATAACAAACCCTAATGAAACAGCGAATATATTCAATAAACATTTCTCTGAAATAGCTGGCAAACTTCTGCAAACAAGCAAACCAAAATCTACATCTCAACAATCACCTCCTTTCTTTAAAAACTCGATTTCTAGTATGTATATCACAGAAACAACAGAAAAGGAAATACTTCAAATTATAAATAAAATGCAAAATAAACAATCTGCTGGGATAGACAACATTCCAGATTCCTTAATAAAAAAGATTGCTCCATACATCATCAAACCACTAACATATTTATACAACCAATCACTAACTCAGGGCTCCTTCCCAAACATATTCAAAACTGCAGTAATTAAACCTATTCACAAGAAAGGTAACAAACAAGATGTAATGAATTATAGACCAATTTCACTCTTGTCAGGATTTTCAAAAATATTAGAAAAACTCTTCTATGGAAGATTAAAAAGCTACCTGATACACTGTAACATTATCACTGACTCACAACATGGATTCAGGGAAAATCGATCAACTGAAACTGCTATATTCGCCTTTATTAATGAAATCCTTATGGCACTAGAAAAAAAAGAAATTCCTGTTGGTCTTTTCCTTGACTTGTCAAAAGCTTTTGACACAATAGACCATAAAATTCTATTGTCAAAATTAGAATCTTATGGAATCCGGGGAATTGCTTATAACTGGATAAAATCGTATTTAACAGACAGAAAACAAATAGTAGTGTTACCTTACCTAAAAGATAACAAAATAAACAATCATCACTCAGAACCAAGAGATGTGACCTATGGGGTCCCGCAAGGATCTACACTAGGCCCAATTTTATTTCTCATATTTGTAAATGACCTGCCATTAATAATGGAAAACAACAAAACAGTACTTTTTGCTGATGACACGAATATAATATTCAAAGAAAGAACAACAATATCCCTACAAGACAAAGCCAATTCTGCCATTGACAAACTAACTCAATGGATCCACCAAAACAAACTAGTACTAAACAAAGACAAAACAATCACAATGCATTTCTGCAACACTCACTCCCAACAATACTCACCAAATTTAATATTAGAGGGCAACAGCATAACACAAGCACAGAATACAAAATTTCTTGGAATCACCATACAATCCAACCTCAAATGGAATTCACACCTACAAGATATTAATTTAAAATTGAGCAAACTTAATTATGCTCTTAGAATAATAACTAGAAACAGCACCATCGAAACAGCCCGAACAGTGTACTTTGCGAATGTGCACTCTGTTCTCAAATATGGAATAATAATGTGGGGCCAAGCACCAGAGGCTAAGCAGACATTCAAATTACAAAAGAGAATCATCCGAACAATAACAAATACAAAAAGAACAGAGTCCTGTAGACCTCAATTCAAGAAACTTAACATACTTCCACTGCCTTGTATATACATTTACGAAGTTCTCATGTTTGTAAAGAAAAATCTAATAAACAACAACACACCTTACAAATTTAACTCAAACTTACACTCATACAACACAAGACAAGCATATAACCTTCATCAACCATTGTGCACAAGTACACTATGCCAAAAGGGTACATTCTCTACAGGAATACAATTCTTCAATAAATTACCTATAGATCTGAGAAACATAACAGGAATACACAACTTCAAGAATAAACTTAAACACTTCCTTGGCCAAAAACTTTTTTATAATGTTCAGGAATACATCAGTAACTAATATGTACAAACTGATTTCAGGTGCTGCAGTAGGACTAGGTGTAGGAATAGAAAAAACCTGGCCAAAACCTGCCTCCTGCTCCTTACCATTTCAAGATTGGACAATTATATGCTAACATTATTACTTATATGTAGCTGTTATGATAATTAATATTATGTACTATTTTATGTGTTATTTTTACTATTATTACTATTATTATATTATAGTTATTATATTATAGTAGCAGTAGAATGACAGAAACAAGTAAATTTTAATTTTACATTAAACATAAAACTACAATTCTAAAATGTTAAATATTTTGCTACTGAAAATAATTGTATACTGTATAATATCTTAATCTACCTGTAAAAAGTATTGTAGTATAATTTTTAGGGCAATGACTCCATCTCGATCAGGTTTTTCTGTCCAGTTTCCCTGGTCCTTTGAGCAAATGCTGAGATGGCCCCTTGCTTTGCTTCTGGACAGTAAATGTAACTTCCCTCTCTCCACCCAATATACATTGACTCGTCATACACGATTGTAATTGTATATGTGACTCAATAAATTATTATTATTATTATTATTATTATTAAAATAAATTTCGATTTTAAACACCTGTAACTTTTGAAATTTTCAGTTTCATACGCAAATTCGTTTTTGTGTAAAAATTTAGAGTTCGTGTTACATGAGTCAACAAACCCAAAATTCAAAGAATACGTATTTTGGGAATTTAGGTTTGAAAAAAATTGCACTTTTGAATTTGGGAGTAACAACACATGTATTAAATGGAAATGACATGAGGTTTATCGCAAAAAGCCTTTTCCTTGAACTACTTTCTTTTAAAAGAAACATTTTTCTTATATTAGAATGAATTTTCAGGTAAGATATCAATTTTTTCTCAAGTTCGTTCAAAATGCTCAGAAGTTTTGCTAATTTTGGATATAAATAAAAACAAGGTGAAAGAGGAAACATATGCACTACATATTTTGCTTCCAGAATTTTTTACATACATTGAACAAGTCAAAAAATTTGTAGACTAATCTGAAGGGTTCCTGTTTTTTGATTGAACATGCAATCTGTGTTTACATCCTTAGTTTTTGAAATCCTGTAAATCATTAACTTTTAAATAAGTCCAGCGACTATTGTACTCATGATTCAAGTAAATTACGTGTCTCCAAAGCATTTTCAATCAAGATATATGCATCAGAAATTAAATAAACAGATTCAAGTTCTCTATGTACTTAATTATTCAGTTTTTCTTGTTTTCCCACAACATTAGAATTCCTGAGGGGGTTTAAAAATAACCGATTCAATTGTATAAGATTCCAGCCACTTTTTAAAACCTTTGTAATAACAACAAAAATATTCTTTCAACCTATGTTTGCTTTAAACAACTTTGTTTTTTTTAATTTTAGGTAACTGCGTAACAAAAACCGTAATATAATAACTCTTTATATCCTGTAGTTTTCCCAGCCCTCTCTCTGACACTGTTTTCGCCGCGATCTGAACACATTGTTGACTGTTGACGTAGTTCTCTGGTACTATTGTTCTTTCTGCGGAAACATTATTACAAACTAAATAAATGAAACTATAAAATTGTTTAATAGAATTTGACGTTTATGAAAGAATAATCGTTAGAAAGTAAGAAAGAAGAAGACAGAAAAATAAACTTTAGTACCAGTCACAACTCCAATGAAATTATCTCTAAAGCGGTTGAATTTATTATTCTCCGTCTTTTTATAAGTTCCTCCTGCTTTTGTAATTTCTACACCATAATGTTGAAAGTAAGAGTATCGTGCGACACTTAACCACTGGATATTTTTATCTTCTTATGGGCTTGTATTAAGTCAGCTGTAAAGCTTTGCAAAAACGAATTTTGTCCGCTCTTTGCATCCTTCAATCCACCGTGCAGCACCTCTCCCACGCCGACCGACATCGGTTTAACGCACAATCTGGCGCGCCGGACGCTCAGTATCGATATTCATGCCATGTATGCACATGTAAATTCCGCCGTTACGTACGGCACAAAAACAGCCAGGCGGTCGCTACCTCTTTTCAAGGGTGGGTAATCATTTTACTCCTTTTTTGCGGCGTCCATACATTCAAGCGCGTGCGACGCCGAAGCGCGTTGCACCGGTCGATCCCACACGCGATCGTGAGCACAAAGAGAAACTAGGCGCTTCCCTTCACGGTTCACCGGCCTGATCAGGAAAACGAACGGATCGCCAAACCAACGAACATCTGGAATCCAGTGTAAACCGACTTTTGTTGCATCAATGCACATGTGGGCACACTTCCAGAAAGCTCGACTGATTGATTAGTGATTTCGGGCGCGTCAACTGCTAAGGTCATATATCATTGCCCTTTTGTGAAGGAACTCCACCGGCAATGGTGTAGTGTTGATAGAAAAAAACCACCGAAAACAACCGGTCAGAGTAGTTGCCCGCTATAATTCTTCCCCAGAAAGCGACTAAATTCGACCCAGCTACGTAGCTCGTGTCAGAAATTCTGCCAGAGTGGGGGCTCGAATCCTAGAACTGCATTAACATCAATTGATGCCCTGAGGCACCTAAGCAGGTCCGAAAGCTCCCAAACCAGCACGCACTCAAACTGGACCATAGAGCTACCGCGTTCTGTTATGCACATCATCTTTGCACGAATGGTTTTGTTAGCCAAATGTCCTTCCCGGAAAAGCGACACTTTAAAACATTTAAAACAATCATAATAAATGAATGAAATAAAAAGAGATGGAACTTACGTACAAGATTACTTTTAATCGAAGTTTCATCTATCACAGACAGATTAATTCATTCTTTGCATATTTGTTAAAATCGCAAATAATTTTATCGTCACGATTTGTAGATTTAAGTGTATTTGCCAGCTCATTTCATCCCTTAGATAATTCTTGTTCCTTGCCTTTAGTGCATATTTTTGTGTCAAATGAAAATGTATAAAATTAAAAATATACTGCCAGGTTCTGATATTGATTTCAGAATACGGAATTTGTTTGTCCGGTGACATTTGCCTCAAATATCTACCAAACAATAACACTTTTAAGTTTTTATCCGCTGTAACATTAGTTAACGCTAAAGTTTTAGAACTAAAATATTTGTCAATAAATTGTCAAAACAGTTAAATGTTGCACTTAGGATCAGTTTTACTTCGTCAAGAAAGTTATGTGTGTATCCCAGTCCTTTCTCTGACAGTAAATCTGTGACTGTGAGGAATGTGTCTACGTACGAAGGGTAGGAAGGAGTGTAATGGGCTTACGGATGGCTATGTGAGCGCCATCCAATCTCCCTATAAGTAATGAGATTCAAGCGTCGCCATGGACTTACGAGTCACTAAAAGCATGCGACAGTTCTGAGGCACATTGGGCTTAGGAGTGACAAAAGGATTTACGGAATGGAATCAAAAATCAAAGTTCTCTACAGTATGAAAGCTCCAAGAAATGATTTAATTCAGAAGAGGAAGTGTTAGCGTATAACAGAGATTAAGCAGACGTGAAATGATGACAAGACATATTTAAACGTGATGATGATATATATATATATATATATATTATATATATATATATATATATAACCTTGTAGGTGAATAATATTCCCAAATAATATTTCGTAAATAATACTGCGTCCTGAAAATAATATTGTTTTTCTAACTCTCTAAATCAATAACGCACTGTGCAAAAGCACTTTAAAAATTAGGAGAAAAAGTACGTTAACTTTTGAGTGTTCCTGTTTCTCCACGAGTCACGTACAGAGCGCTCGGAAGTAACGATGTACGAACATGCAAGGTAGACTAGCGCGGTGGATTTGCCTTGAGAAAAAAAGAACAAATTCTTTGTTTCGGCGCAATAAGTGTGGCACACAATCAAAAGGACGAAGGAAGAAAAATCAAAAGAAAGTATATATTCATTAAACTTTTGACAAACTGCCTTTAGCATCTAAAAAAACACAAATTCATGTTTTCCAAATAAACATTTTTAAATAAAAGTTATTAATTTGAATCGAATTAACAGATTAAATAAAAAAGCTACAATATACGGCGTCGTAAAAAATAATACACTGTGTGCTCATACTGTATTTTCATAAAAACTGTTCGAACTGAAGGCAAATTTACCGCTGTTAATAATAATAATAATAATAATAATAATAATAATAATAATAATAATAATAATAATAATAATAATATTTATTCCCATCGTGTTTTACAGAGATAATGGACATTGTGGTTTCTTGCAATTACTAACCATCGATAATCAGTTGTGATGGTAAGAAACCTTTTTGAAATGTAATTGCACTCGTGTTTTATGTACACTGAGTATGATTTCATACACAAATTCTTGTCCCTCAGTTCCACGACATATGATACCTTTGAGACATAAACAATATAATTTATTTGACATTTGTTTTAATGGGACCACATTGTTCATATTTTGTCTACAAGACACAATACTGTTGACTTCGATGCATCTCGTGTTTCTCATGTCTTTCTCTTTGATATGACTGTAAGATGCCATACTCTCGAAACAAGACAAAGAAAACCCTCACCGAAAATGATTTGATAAAAATTAATAGCCTCAACAAATATTTTTTCAATTTTATACTTTCGATATAATAGTTACCTTAACTTTTGAGAATAACATTAGTCCCAGAAAATAAAATTGATTACAAAATACTCATTGCTCCCGTAAAAATAATTTTCATATAATTTTCACAGTAAAAATATTTTTTTTCTAACCATTTTTTGTTCTGAGTTTTTTCCTGACCCAACATTTTTACGTTTTTATCTGCCATCGTTCCATTTGTTCTGAAAAAGTAGCCATGTGAAAACAGATGAAAAGATCATGAGGAAAACCACAATTACAGAGCGATTAACATCAAATACATGTTGTTTTCGGAAATAAAATTCAATTCTAAAAGCCTTGATTTTTTTAAATCGATATTTCTAGAGTTAAAGTGTATTTCATTGGATATTCACGAGGACAGAATATTAACGAGAACACTTAAAAGCAGAAGAGCAATGGAGAGTGAAACATTTTTAAAGGAGAGAAAATCTTTTAACATTTCTTTTCGTAGATAAAGTTTTGAAAACTTAACGTTAAGGAAAGATTAGAATCACCTGAAAAACTGAAAATGAACAAAATATATGTTTTCGTTTCGCCATGTTTTTGGAAAAGAGAGAAGCGAATGAACAAAGAAGAAGATTACAGAAGAGCCTCAATGTGTTCGCAAATCAAGAGTTACGAATGGTGTGGAGAGAATATTTGGCTAACAGACTTTAAACTTTCAAACATTTAGATATAAATCTTTCTGTTTCTTTACACTCACAATGTACAAAAAAGTTAACAGGGATTATGTTATATACCAAAAGACCCCACGACATTTTTGTCATGAATATTACGAGGAGAAACAGACATATTGGGAGATTCAGAACCAAAGAGTAGACGACGCGTCAAGGTGACGCGTCAACAAACGTAAAGATTCATTGCTATATATCAATGATATTAAACATATCTCTCCAAGGCCTAATCGTAATGAGACGGAATAAACGTGAAGAAGGCTTTGGGAATTCGTGCTTGGGGGAGACGGAAGCTTTCAAGCTTGTCTTATGATAGCCAGCGAGCTGAACACATCGAACGACGACGGTACGTGGACATTTTAGTTGTTATCGGGATTTACGTTATTGGGAAACAGGACTTTGAGGCGACGTTTTGGAGGTTCATGCTTTTAAAGCAACATAATATTATTCAAGTTCAAAACATTATTAATAATCTTAACGGGTAATTTTGTGTTTGAGGGTGAATTCATTTCAGGGGTTTGATTTAATTAGAATTCGTATTACCTAAGGGTTTAGATAGAGTAGCTTCGTAGCTGGGTAAAGGAATATTAATAGCATCAGTGGATGATAATAAAAGTAGCGCGTAGGGTCGACAGTAAGTTTTATCTTCCAGAGAAATTTCAGTGATCGTGATTCTGTACAGAATCACTCGCACATATACAACAGGTAAGGAAAGTTGTATGTCAGAACCCACGAATGTAAATGAAAGTGATCCAATAATATTCAGAAACAAAAACAAAGTGAACAGTATAATTAGTTAATATTAGAAAAGCATAGGAGCGTTGCAATTATCTCAGCTATGAGAATGCTATCAATTAATATTTTCGTTCATTTTCTCGAATTTATGCGTGTTTGTGTATTTCAATAATGTATTTGTACTATCCATTGTAATTAATTTTATCCCTGTAATAGAGAAAATTTTTGAACATTTAAAGAAATAAAAATATACAAAGTATCTCATTGCATTGCAAATTAATTATATCTCTAAATTCGATAGTTCATTTAAATAAGTTCATCATAAATTTTCTGATTATAGAATTTGGGTAATTTATTACCTTAATTTTGTTTTTATTGGAAGTAAAATGTAAATGATTCTTATTTATACCGAAAAATCTATGAATTCTTGATTTATTTGAGGAACTTCACTGAACTTTGTTCTATGAAGAAAAATATCGTTTTTGAGAAAACGCGACTTGTTTGCGATTTCTGGGCGCCCAGTTTAATTTATCTGCTCTGTCCTGAGAAACGTTGAGAAGAAGAAGAGACGGGAAGGGACGGCAGTGATAATAAGTGGGGAGAAGGTAACTTGAGCAACTGGAAGCAGAAAAATTGTGCCGAAGTTGCGCTAGTCTTACCCCTATCGACCTCAACCCTCCTCCACCACTCAATGCAACCCTTTACCCAACTACAGAGAGTCTGTGCAAGATGGAGTATTTGAATTGCACACCAGGAAGTAGCAAGCTAATATAGTGTTCTAGAACATAAAAATGTTCGTTCTGTCAGCTATTACACCAAACGTCTTCAAATAGTAAAACAATCTTCGATAATTACACAGGTCTGCGACCAAAAAACTGCATAGGATTTTTTTACATTTTCTTACAGATTTTGACCTCCCAAAATCATAAAAAATATTCAAATTATTATATCACATAAGGTTTTATGTATATTGCAGTATCTACGTTCATTATAATTATGATTATAGTAATAAACCCATATGATTTTTATTTGATAATGGAGAAAAACAACCTGAGCTGTTGGTAAGACTGGGAATGTTTTAACAGGTTGAGACAAGTCAAATGACGTATATCGCTTGAAACAAAGAAAAGCTCTCAGTAGATATACTGATATTGAAGTGAACAGTGCTGTTGTCTGTTAATCATGGCTACAAGGGGTTGTGTTATTTCTCCAAACAGTTTTTGTTATATCTGTGGTGAATTCACTATTAAAAGTCAACAGAGAAATATAAGTGATTTTATAAGGAAAGTTTATTTTGCCTACTTTAAATTAAAAGTTGGTGATCAAGATAAACCATGGGCCAAGGTGTGTAGAAGATGCGAAGAAGATCTTCGTTTGTGGTTTAAGGGAAAGAAAAAATCATTTCGATTTGGAATTCCTATGATATGGCGTGAGCAGAAAAATCACACCTCTGACTGCTACTTCTGCTCAGTTGACGTAAAGGGATTCAATTCAAAAAACAAAAGAAACATAAGTTATCCTAATCTTGACTCAGCTATACGTCCAGTGCCCCATAGCTCCGAGATATCTATCCCGCAGCCACCTTCCAGTTTGGATGAATATCCTAGTGAGTTGGAGGACGAAGCTACTTTACCTCCTCCCGGTGAATCAAGCTCAGATTCATCTTTTGACGAAGATGGAAGGCCTCAACTATTTTCTCAAGGTGAGCTCAATGATTTAGTAAGAGATTTAGGTCTTTCAAAAGATGCAGCCGAACTGTTAGGTTCTAGATTAAAAAATAAAAACCTTTTATCACCTGGCACTTCTTTCTACTGGTACAGACACCGAGAAAAAGAATTCACCCAGTTTTTTTCAAAAGAAGGAAATTTAGTTTTCTGCAATAATGTGGAAGAACTCATACATTGCTTTGATATAAAGTATGACTCATCTGAATGGCGCCTATTCATTGACTCATCTAAGACTAGCCTTAAAGTAGTATTATTGCACAATGGAAATAAATTTGTCTCGATTCCGATTGGACATTCCGTGCATATGAAAGAAGATTATAACGATTTGGCCATTATCCTGGAAAAAATCAAGTATCAAGACCATCAATGGATGATTTGTGGGGACTTCAAAATACTGACAATGCTTTTGGGTCAGCAGGCAGGCTATACTAAATACCCATGCTTCTTATGCTTGTGGGATAGTAGAGCCAGAGAACAGCACTGGAAAAAAAGTGATTGGCCATCCCGAGAAACTTTAAAACCTGGAGAGAAAAATGTTATAAACACTACCTTGGTACCACCAGAAAAGGTTTTGTTGCCCCCTCTCCATATCAAATTGGGGTTGATGAAACAATTTGTAAAATCGCTGCAAAAGGATGGAGACTGTTTCAAATATTTATGTACAAAATTTCCGAAGCTGTCAGAAGCAAAGTTGAAAGAGGGAGTTTTCACCGGCCCCGACATAAGAAAACTTTTAACGGACCCTTCATTTGTGGAAACTATGAATGAGAAGGAAAAAGAAGCTTGGGTATCGTTCAAGGACGTAGTGCGAAAGTTTTTAGGAAATACCAGGAATCCTAACTATAAAACCATTGTGCAACGGATGTTGGCAGCATATGAAGCTCAAGACTGCAAGATGAGCTTGAAGGTCCATTTTTTACACTCTCACATAGACTATTTTCCTGAAAACCTGGGAGCTTACAGTGAAGAGCAGGGGGAGCGATTTCACCAGGATGTGCGTGATATCGAGAGAAGGTACCAAGGGCGATGGGATGTCACTATGCTTGCTGACTACTGTTGGCTGCTTAAGCGAGAAACTGAAAATAAAAATCGGAAAAGGACTCGTCAAAGTATCAAGGAAAAGAAGAAGACGTTTCATAAAGAACATGAATAAGTACATGTATCAAAATAATGTTTCGTTTGCTTTAAAAAAAATACTTATTGTTTGAAAATTTTGAATAAAGGAGTGCTTTAACCAATATTTTGTGTTGGAATTTGCAAAAAATCCTTATGTGATAGAAAAAAATGGCCATAACTTTTGAAATCAGCGCACTTTAAAACATATAATTCAGTAAAAATATCTAATGCAGCTAACAAAAAATTTTTTTTCGCAGACCTGTGTTATAGGAATCTACATGATTTTATGTGAAAATAAGGGTCAAATATATACTATTAATTTATACGAAATATTAGCTGATTTCATACAGCCTCACTTATCCAGCATGTTTCGCTCATCACTCCCATAGGCTCTAGCCGGCCTTCTAGGCTGTCCGTAATCACTCCTCCTGTCCCGTTCATCCAAATGCATGGGGGATTGCATTTAATTAAATATTGTAAAATAAACAACTTTGGGCGATATTCTGAATTGCAACTATGCTATTTCTTATTCTTCTGGCAAGTAATCGTGGCAAAACTGGGAACAACCACTACGTAGAAACGTATATACTCTCACTTTTATATAAAAAAAATTAGACTGATTCAAGGAGTACATTTCTTGTTCTCGCATACAACACATCTGGTATAGAGAAAGCCACGTAATGTTGCCGCAAAAAATGAATTTCCACCAGAAAAAAATGTATTGTAGGTCCTTTGATACCGAAAAAATTGGATAATTCGTGTTCCTATATGTAGGAAGTCATTTATTCTAAGACGTTACGTAGTCGAAATAGGGGGGTACGCCTCAAGAACATCTTGGAATGTTTCTCAAAAATGCTTCGCGATTTTCTATTAGGTTGTACAGGATAGAGCAAACTAAGGGTCTAAAAATTGTGCAGGTCATTTTGTGGAAATCTCTGAATGTTCGAAAATTGCTAAAGTCCCAAAGTTTTTGGCATCTTTCTAGTATAATTTCAATATTAAAGATTTTTCTTATTGAAATATGCTCTTCATAATCGGACTTTTAAATGACGTCATGTACATTTTTTGTTTCAAAATACGAGTAATTTTCACGTAATTTTGCGTGATGAACAGGCAATTTCAAAGGCAAGATTTTATAAAAAATGGCTTCAACTTCATTTTCTTTATTTTCTCCTCGGATAGAGCAAAGAATACAAAAGGACTCAAGTTCGATTTTCATTGAACTCTGAATTTATGAAAATAGCAAAAGTTAGAAATAATCGGAGGAAAAATAAGCTGTGGTAGCACCACTATTAATTTTTTTTGTTTTGTTTTGAAATACAGCTAATATCATAATGTCGTTTCTTTTCAAAAATCGAGTTCGGGAGATTGACGGGGATCTATTGAGTGTCTATTCATAGCAAATACATTTATACATGTATTGTGTATACACGTTTGTTTTCCCGTCCCCTTGACATTGCTGACTATTTTCACCATCACGTACACGCAAGTTTACAATTTCTTCTAAAACGTTCGCAGAATGTGAAGATAAATACATCAAAACAAATCTCGCATAGTCCAAACAAACCCGATTCCTGCATTGCCTACGAACGAGCTGGCTAGCTCGTTTTGAATAACTCACGCTCCCCAACTTGTATTATTTATTCGCTAGTTCCTCTTAAAGTGACCAGGTTTGCAGACCTTTCGGCGATACAGAAATGATAGAATTGATTCGTATTCCCTCGAGCATCAATTGCTATGGGAATTATTTCTGTAAATGTGCATATTATATCCCTGTAGATGAAGATGTTTCCCCACGGCAGGAGCATGAGATCCGACGTTGACCCACACGTCGAATTGCAGGGTTTCTTCCTGAGTGTATATTATCCCGAATTTGGTTACCCTCAGTCGGGACAAGCTCTGAGCGCCCAAATAGTCTCTCGACATTTGTGGTGTAGTACAGGTAAATTGTACGTGTGTGTGCGTCAGGAGACAAGTTATGACAAGGAAGAGGGAGGAAAGATCACGCTCCCGTAGTGGCCCGTTTGCTAGAGTACGGCTCCAACATTTGCCTGATATTGATGAGGGAAATCAAAGAAAACTGCCAATCATACCATCTGGCTACTAGAATTCTCCTCTAGACAGTGACTTAGCTATTAAGCTAGGGCGACAATTCCGCTAACGTTGGGACACGAACCCTAGGAGTTTTTGGTCAAAGTGTTGCAGTTGACCTGAGAGACAGGTGCTCAATAACATTTATAAACAAGATGTTTCAAAAAAGGTTCAAGATTGACATTAGTATGATGAATATTAGGTTATTATCACCTTGAAGTTATGTGGAATTGAGGCTACAAATGAAGAAATGTGTACATTTCTAGGTTTTATATTCGAGTTTCTATTATGGTATTGTAGTAACAGGTCTTGAATACCAATAAAGACGTAAAGAAAGATAACAATTCTCGAAATTAGCTGCCTCAATCTTCTATTCTGTAACCGGAAGGTTCGATCATATCCTCTATCTTTTACTCGTAAACTATATGCCCTCATCCATTAAAAATGGAAGAAGAGTATTGTTCGCTGATGTCAGAAATGTTCTTTGCAATAAAGAAACAATAAATAGTACGGTTTCAAAAGTTTCAAATTGGTTTCGTAATAACAAATTAATCGATAATGAAGAAAAACTTTTTCAATGCATTTCTGTGTATGTGAACAACACTAGCGCCTAAACCATGCGCACGATTTTTTTCCAAATTGAAGAAACCCCTGTCCATCTGACTCGAGTCGAAGCTCTGCGATTTTGAAAAATATTCATTAATTTTTGGCGGTACTTTCATAAAGCCCAGCGGACATTTTAAAAATATTCTCAAACAACGGCTCCAAATGTTTACTTTCCCGTATACGTACGTATATACGGAGTAACATAAGTAGTATAAGAAAATATACGCAATGCTGCGAGAAAAAAACGATGGATTTTCGGAAGAAAAAATTCATTGCCAGGCCCTGATAACAGAAAAGTGTATAAATCCAATTGCTAAATTAAGAAACAAAATTCTCTAACATGTGGTGTAGCCTGAGTCCCCGTTTTGTAGGTCCTTGATACCGAAAAACCGATGGAAAGCAAAACGTCCGTCCGTCCGTCCGTCCGTCCGACTGTCCGGTGTCTATGAACAACATTAGCGCCTAAATCATAAGTACGATTTCTTCCAAAATGAATATTCCCCTGCCAATTTTGTTCCACTCCAGGCGCCGCTATTTTGATGCCTGATGATGGAGTCGAGGAGTTTGTTTCCACCGGTGACCTTGTAGTTTGAAAAAAAAAGTTATGCGGCGTTTTAAAGCAGAATGTGAGAGTATGTCAGGTGTTCACATTCTTTTTTTCAATAATATTTTTCACATTCTTTTATATATATATATTGAAACGCACCGCGCCTCTAAATAGAAACGCGATACATTTCAACTTAAACAACCAGAGAACATACAAACGGCGCGAGCATAACTAGGCAGCATGGCAACACGGAAGGGAAGGGGGGGCGTCACGTGGAGCGCGAGACACGAGGGGAGGACAGCGAGAAGTCGGTTGAGAAGGAGAGACGAGCGGAAGCCACGCTAGCGGACGGAGGTGGTGCGCGAGCGGTGCGAGTTATTTCGGGAAAAGTACCCCTAAGTGCTGAATAACTTAATAGACTTGCATAGTATTACATTTCGGACCGTTAAAGAAGTGTGATGCAGACCGAACAGCATTGGGAAGTCAACGGATAGAGTGTATGGTAAACCGAAGAGTGTGAAACCCGCCTGTAGCGTGAGCACATGCATCGCGAACGTAGGTTTTGGGGAAAGATAGAATGTGTAGTGCACAAGACAGTGACTGAACCAGTGATCATTTGTGAGACCGATCAAGCAGTGTCTGACGGGTTTTCAGTGTATAGGAACTTTCCATAATGAAACTGTATGATGACGCGTGAGGAGAACAAGAACACGTGGGTATAGGTTAACGATATTTCACCGATGATTCAGAGAGTAATATAGTGTAACGTGTTTAGCATAATCAGTTACAACCCAAATCTGGAGTTCAGACTGTCAGGACAAGCATAAGTTAATTAGATGCACTAGTGTAGAATATACGCGTGGAGCAGCGTGAGGGGCGAACACTTGCCTACTCATCTCCGGCTGGGGGCCGAACGGCTCCGGGACCACGCGACGGGAGCCGAAGCCGCCGCCACCATCGGCGCCGGGCCCCAACGAAGCGACGTGACCCAGATGGTAACAGGTATGATGCTAGCATTGAAGGTATTAAGTTTTGGTACCAAAACATAGTAATCATTGCATAGGGGATCAGTGTTCGAAAGTGTAATAGTGATATTAGATGAATAAACATCAAACTGTCGTTGTATAATAAACTGTATGTATTTATTGTACCCCGAACATCCCAGGGTCCACATTCGCGAAAAAGATCCCGAGCCCTGCCTGAAACAAACAAATTTATTGTACCGTGCCACTTCACGGGTAAGTCACGATTGACCCCGAGCAGTCGGTACGTCACAATATATATACATATACATATATATACATATATATATTGTACCGTTAAGAAGCTTATGGGCGACAACAGACTTTCAAATCACGCGCGGTGGCGCGAGCGACCTGAGAACCGGGCCGAGAACCGTTGCGAACGGGTCAGGCGGCGAGCCAGGAGAGAGTTACGTGGCTGGCGGGGAATAATGGCGGAATCTTGGTTGCGGAGTGTACGCTATGCGCGGTGCGGCGAAAGAAATCGGAAATCGAGTTGCATCTGGGACAAAAACGGGAGTGTGAATGATGGATAGGTTGGAATAAAGGCCCAAATGAACGGTGAGAATAAGAAACTGTGATTAGTGCGCACCAGGACAGCGAAATTAATACAAGTGTGGGGCACGTGGGAATGCACCACGGTAAAATGAAACGGCGATTCCTGCAGGGATGGACTGAGGTGTCAGAGCGCGGAAAATAGTGAAGGTATGCTACTACAATTACATCGTGGCCGTGCGCAGTCGGGATTCTACATCCTATAGGAGAATTAGTGACAGTCCGACTGAATGTGTAGCTGAGAGGAAAGCTAAAGAGGAATCACACCGACGGCTGCGGAAACTGAACTTGTCGGTGTTTTCCCCCCTGTGCAAGCAGAGAGTGACGCAACGCGGACGGTGAATTCACGAAGTGCAAGAATCTCGGAACGTAGCAGCAGCGGACGGCGCACGGTGGCCGGTCGCCCCGCTCGCCAAGATCATAGCACGCCGCGGCACGACGCTCAGGACCCATCCTTGCAGCCGGGCGGCGAGCAACACGGAAAGAGGACGGTTACTTGCAGGTAGTACTCACAAGCGAGTGGAGAAGCGGGAAGGGAAATAAAAGGGGGGAACATTCCCATGGGAAGGGAATTAGCATAGAGGGAGCAATAACGGGGATACTGATTATAGAATAGTTGAATGCACCATTACATTAAACGGAATCAACCAGCAAATGACAGCTGAACAGTTGATGAAGATAGCGAATACATCGTAAGTTTAGCATAAGACTAGTGTAATGTATAGTAAAGTGTTAAGTGTAAGAAGTGAATAGCAGTGTAGATTTTCATGATTAATAAATGTATGGCTGATTTGTGTTTGTTAAAATTAGATACATGTGTTTTTTTGAGCAGTTAGTAAGTACCCTGAGCCCATTTACGGGAAGGACTTCTGTCCCATAGCAATCCTTCTTATTTTATAATTTGTAAGGTACTATACTTACGGTACGTTACTACCTATATATATATATATATGGGGGTATGTGCGTGTATTTATCGCGTGAGGCTTCGGTAACCATCCTTTAGAACCGATGGAGGATTGCTGAAAAGAGCAGGAGGTAAAACAAAGAAGGGAGTTCCGACTCCAAAAGGAACTGTCTTGTATGAGCACGTGTGTCATTTGTTGCACGAGTTTTATTTTTTGGTTTGCAGTAGTACGGTAACCAACTTATTTATAATGGAATCCCTGTTTCATATCTTGTTTCTAATAATTAATTTCCGCTCAAAGTCAATATTTTCGTTTTAGAAGTGGAGTTTTACAATTACGTTTCTTCCCACTCAATGCACTTTTTATTATTCCTTAATATAAACCCTATTATTTTAAACATTGTTCATTAGGTAGGTAGTCATTTTGCCACACGCAGTACCTTTCGTATATTCGCAACGTTGAAAAAGGTGATCGCGCTCGCCAGCAATTCCGCGGATAAATAAGGAACTAGCCATGCGCACCGCCGTTTCTCGGTGGAGAGAGCATTGCCATAGTGCACTCGTAAAATGCTCCATCAAGGCACCGCGCGGGAAATGAATGTGTTGCGTTGGAGAGCGGCTTCAGATAGCAGCGTTGGCTCCCCGTGGCGCGGGCGTTTTCCTCAGAGATTGAGTATATACTGTTCGCTAGCGCGTCAATTAATACAATTGATCCCGTAATTGTAGTGGATATTGTGTCCCGGGAGGTGGCGGTGTTTTTTTTCTCTGGAACGGTCCGATATGCACGTTGAAAGGAGAAGTCTTGCGGGGTATCCCAAAGCATCTTCAGTCTCCCCTATTATTGATACTTTCTTATTTTGCCATTCGAGGTTTCAAATAAAAAACAATTTGCAGTATTGAACTCTCAAATGTGACAATTCTCGACAAGATTTCAAATATTTAAACTCTGGTTCTGTTTGGAAAAATCGCAAAAGATATAGTAGTAGAAACATGTAGTGATTCGCCATATTTTACCGGCAAGACTTCAAAGCAATACACGAAAAAGGAAATTATAATAACATAAATCATAATATTTTTTCAGTTACCCCATATGACAACAATTGTAATAACGAACAATGGTAAAGTCTGTGTTACTTTTACAGCGGTTTCGTTCAGTGGAGAGCAAATGTACGGACAAAAATACAGAAATAGCTGTGGCATATAATCCAAATGTTTTTCCATCACACAATACCCTTTCAGAACAGTTGTTTGCCGAGAGAGTCCAGGAAGAGTCTGCTAAACGCTCGATAACTCCCCCTCCCTCGTTGCCCTTTCCCGGCCCGGACATTCCATTCCATCATCGTGCACGACACTTCCTGCGCCAGCGACCGCGCGGCAGCGGTGGCAGCGGCGAAAGCGAGCGCTAGCGGTCGAGGGCCAGATTACGCGGAAGCGGAAGGCCGCGTGAGAAGCTGGACGGGCGGAGCGACAGCAAGGGGTGGGGCTGTTGGTAGAGGGCAGGGAGAGCGGGAAGGTCTCGGAGGGAAGAGGAGTTCGGGAAGTAGATAAGAATGGGTGAATGGGAAGTGGGGAGGGAGAGAAGAGAGGGGAAAGGGGAAACGGGCGTGGAGGGAAGGACGGTGGAATGGAGGGAGATAGCATTCGAGGAGAGTTAACGGTAGTAGGGGGCGACGAGGACGTGTCAGGGTATAGCGCGGACGGAACAAGAAGAGGCGGGGGCAAGATGAAGTAGAAGCAGGGTGCATACGCGGGTGCATACGTGTGGTGCGGGGTCAGTATAAATTAGGTGTAGCCGGGTGACAGGGCGGAAAGACGCGGAACGGACAGAGAAGTGACGGGGCTGGAGAAGGCAAGATGTGGCCGAAGCGGTGAGAGTGCGAGTGCGAGGGTGAGAACTGGCAACAAATGAAGCGCAGGGGCTCGTCGGGAGGGCAGCGGGGCGCGGACGGCGTGAAGCGCAGGGATGCGGAGCGACGTCACTGCGAAGGTGCGTGGCGTGGCAGGATGGGAGGTGGCGGGGCGGGAAGAGGGGAGGCTTTCCCCGCCTCAGCTGGTTCGGTTGCGTCAGCAGGGCGCGGTCGCCGCTGGATATCGCTGGCGTCAATCACGGCGCCCCGGCCGGAGACAGCGGCACCGGCCCCGGCGCCGGCGCCGACGCCAACGCCGATCCCGGTGCAGATGTTGCTTAACCCACAGCCACTCCATCACCACCCTCCACCCGCCGCCCACGCTCTTCCCCTCGCCTCTTCCGCTGCTCCTTTCAACGTTCTTTTAATCTCTCATCCTCGATACTATCCCCGTTCTTTGACAGGATTGATTCGCAGGCTTTCCACTGCGCGAATTTCCTCTCCCCCCGACGGAAACCTCAACCGAACCGCCGCCACCGACTCCGCTCTTCGTTACTCTCACTCCGCTGCCCTTATCGCAAACAACATTCTCGATTTCGACAGATCCAGTCGTATCATTGTTCTGCCCAAACGACCACACCCGCCACTCGATCCTGCTCTCCACCGACACGTAAGCCCCGCAGTCGTCGCTGCCTTTCCTGCGCCTAAAACTGCGCTTTCCTCCACCTAGCGATGACAAAAGAATATCCATGCTGTTTTGAAATACCAACATTTTCGAGCAGAAACTCTGATATGTTATAGATGTCATTGATATAACATGTCAAAGATGACCGTCAAATTTAAGGCATACTATGCTTTAAACAAACATTGACATTTGTATTATATCAGAAACAGGGCATTTTACTTCCAAATGCTTCTTCATATTTGTATTTAATACATTGATATTTTAAACATAGATGATTTTTTGTCGAGGTTTTCATTGACATCGAAAACTTGTCGGTAACGTATCGAAGTACCGATGCTTTGCTAAAATTTGCCATCACTACCTCCACCTGCCATACCCCGTTTGCTCCCACCCCCACCGCCTACATTCCCTCCCACTACCTCCATTCCCGCAGCCGCACCACCTCTGCCGCCACCGATCTGGCCGTCTCCACTTCTGCCGCGTCTGTCCACGTAGCCTCCGCTTCCTACCACTTCGGTTCTCACACTAATGAATCCATATTATTATACACACTCAAATGCACAACCGACGCATCATCACATGTGCAGAATCTCACACATTCATACATCACTTCACCACAATTGCATAGTACTCTCCTCTCACACACCACCGCACTAATAACAGATAATCACGCACACATCTGCAATTCGCATGAATTCACTGGTGATACACGCCACAGCTCATGCACTCACCACACACACTTTTTTGTACATACATACCTCTCCATGTCCCACATTACTTTCCCAGAATGACCGCATATATCTTCATTCACCTCACGACAACAAGGATAGTTTCGTAAACAAATTAAAATGCATCCACTCTTGTAAATGCAGATAAAAAAGCAAGATTAGCATAGCCAAGTTTCCAGTTTTACTTTCTCGTCCTACTTCGTAAGATGAATTTCTTAATAATTGCAAAAAGTCTTTACACAACTAAAAATCAATAAGTGAATTTTTTGAAAGCTCATAAAGAGTTCTTAAAATTGGAAACAGGTAATCCCGGAGACAGTTCTTCTATTCCTACGCCGATATCCCCTTTAAGTAATGAGCTCTTCAAATTATCTCGCAAGCTCTCTTCATCTCAACCGACACAATTAAAGCCTTTCTCAATACTCGTCCGCAACCCGAATACCATTGCCGTCATCCCTACATTTCTTGCCCTATTTAACGATAAATATTTAACTTGAAACCGAAAGCCCATGGATAAATTTTTCGATACATCGGTTGAAACATGTAAAGCTACAAAATGAGATAATTTTACATAAATCATATATTGTTTTTTTAGAAATATTTGTACACCTAGTTAACTCTTCTCTTATATCTTCACCACATATTTTCGGAAAAATTTAAGTTTAATATGCCCATTCTAGTTTTATTGGAAATAATACTCTTTATGACATGAAATATATCAACACTTTCTGAAAATGAAGAATGATCTACTTCAGGGGTCGGCGAGATATTATTACAAGAATCTTTAACTACGATAAAGTTAAATTTGCGGCACATATCAAACATCAGAAGAACCATTAACACAAGAATTACATAATGAAGTGTTATTGGAATTCACATGTCTCGTACCTTGCAGGATAATTTCAGGACCATTTAGGAAGCGTTTAGCAAATGTACAACTATTTTGTGATGATTGTATAATTTATGGGGTTATCAAGTGCGCAGAGGTGGAAGAGTTTTGCAGCTAGATTTAAGAAGATTTTGTGGCAGAAATAAACTGCATTCAAATACACAGTTCTCAAGAGAAGCCATCATAAATGGTAGGGATCGAAATTACAGTGAAACCACATCTTACAAATTGAGAAACATTCCTGTACCTCGAATCTTCTCTTGCAAATACTTAGGAATACAACTAGATAGTAAATTAAGCTTGGGAAATAAAATAAATTTTATTGTACGTAAGCCTGTATTTCGTAACGGGGATTCTAAAGAATTCTCTTAGAGGTAAAGAATTAACATCATGTCACAAACACGATACATCTTAGAATATGGCACGGTATATTCCTCCTCCTTTCTTTTTCCCACTCTATCGGTCTCTTTCCCACTCCCTATTTCCCTCCCCCCTCTCTCTCCCTCTCACACGCACACATTATTTTTCCCTTCTTCCCACTCTCTATACCTCTCATTCTCGCTTTAACACTCCTTTCTTTTCCTTCATTCTCGTATGTATCTCCCCCTCTCTTATCTACCTTTCACATCCTATCAAGTTCCGTGAGGTTCCGTCCCGCAGCGTACGAGCTTTTTCTCTTCCAATTCCGGAAGAAGAAACGAAATTGTCGGAACATTTTTGATCTCTTCCGGTACAGAGCAACACAATTTCCTTTGAAATCTATGAACTAGAAATAAAAGTTTCCCATATCGTGTCGTACGAATTGTAAACAAGTCTTAAATCCTTGAATAACCAGGGTCCTTTTGTACTTCGAAAGTCTGGTCTAAAATAAGAGCATTCAATACACACACAAGTTTACTAGTATTTTGTTGAGCATGGCCCACGCACGGAGCTCCCACTCTCGTTATCGCCGACAGAGAGGGGTTATTCTGGAAAAGGTCACGCGTGTCGAGCCATTGCACGACCTTGAACATCTGACAGACGCGACAGGTGCGCACACTACACATGCTCCATGACAACGACGGTCCATATGAAGACAACGCATTCGGCTAGTCAGCAACGTTAGGGGCGCTGATCACATACGCACGGTATTAAGAATAAATGTTATAAATTACTGAGTCATGTTAAATATGATCACGTTTTGCAAATGAACATGAAATGGTAAATATTGCATACGGAAGTTATGTATGAGCCATTTTTGACTTCCCACCCATGAATGGTACGCAACGCCTCCCGCACTGCTGTGTGGTATGAAAACGAACCCTCGGGGGCGATCTGCTCGTAGATAACAAAAAAGTATTTAATTTTTTTGTCTTTATTGTTTTGATTTCACAACTTGTTAATTTCTCGATTTAACGGCCATGATTTCTGATATGTGTGTGGTACCGATAATGCACATTCAGACGCAACGAAAGCTGTACACGAACGTATTTCGCAATACGAAGCGACCTCTTTCGAATGTCAGCTAACAACACCACTGCGTTCTGCATAACTGAAGAGCTTATTTTCAAAGAGACGTACCGTTAATTAATACAATTTTTAAGTAATAAAAAAACAAAAACAAATGCGGAGAGGCATCTTAAAAATATATTGACACGTAAAAACAGAAAAAAACGGAAATGGAGATACATCATTTCAAAAATTAATTCTTCAATTAAATCTAATTTCTTAAGACATTTTTCTGCGTATCGCTTTCTTATTGCACAGCAGTGTGCCGACGAATTATTCCCAAACGCCCAATAGCTTGTTTTGTGGCGAGTCAGTTTGGTAAGCCGCACAGAAAAATTTACTTCGAATTCAGAAACAAAAACAAATTTGTTAATGGGATTGCTGTTGTGAATAACAGCAGACGTGGACGTCAGAATGCGTCACATTTCTGTAAATATCCCATCAGACTGACATTCAAGAAAAGCAGCTCGCCCTTTCCAGGTCGCAAAAGATCTCGCGAGTCTACCTTTATGTCACTGAAAAAGTGCAGTGTGTCTCTAAGAAATCAATATTCTATTAATTGATTAATTGATATTTACAGGGCTCGTCAACTTCCATTGTCATTAGTCCTGATAGTGGAGTGGATGTTTTTATCCCGGGATGCGGTTCCTTTCCCGTTGAATGGAGAGTTTTGATATACAAGTGGGTTTGTGGGAAATTTACCGTCCAGTTATTGGAGAGATGGCTCATTGCATCAACTGATGTCACTGCTGTTCGTCTGACCGGGAGGACTTAGGTTTGAGTCCCAACGACAGCAGGATTTTCGTCACTATCTTGTCAGCTAGGTCGAATTCAGTCGCTGTCTGGAAGAGAATTCTAGCGACCGGCTGCTCGGATCGGTAGTTTTCCGTGGTTTCTCCGATCACCACCATGCGAATGCCTGAGCAGTACTCTAATAAACGGGCCCCGGACCGCGCGCGATCTTTCCTTACTCTTCCTTGTCGTAACCTCACCCCTAACACACACACATACACACTTATATACTTACACTAACATGCACTACACTACCACACATGCCGGGAGACCGCTTGGGGACTTAGAGCTTGTCCCGGCAGTGGCGGTGACCCGCTGGTGGGAGATACGTGGTTGGGGAAACCCAGCTAGTCGACGGTAGGTCGGCGCCGGATCTCGCTATCCAGCGGGGCAAGATTACCACCTCCTCCCAGTGGAAAACCACGCACTATACTTACGGGACTAATGACCTTTGTAGTTGACGCGCCCGGTATCACGAACAACCGTCCTACCGGGACACCCTCCAGCAAAGAGAAGCTCTAAGCTCTCATGACATGTGTGGTAGAGTAATGTATGTAAGTATACAGCTAGTGTCGAAAATCCGCCAGTCGGGACTCGAATCCTAGAACCTCCCGGTCGGAGATACTACACATACAACGACAATACTGGTCTGAGCTACACTCAGCTGATACACGATTCGAGGAAGTTGGGATATCCATACCTGTGAGTGAGAAATGGCGAAGGAGCTACTGAGCTATTAAGAGGAAGGAACTGATACGAGATATTGTTTTTACGCCTAAATACAACATTCTCTGCAATATCTACTAGAATACAAGGAGATTTACAATCAAAAATGTCAGAACGGGGAAAAAAAGGAAAATTCTAACTTTGTATTCATCTCAAAATTAATTATGTAGCAAATTGTCAAAGTTACGGACGCACTGAGATTAGTAGATTATGTCCACAGCAAAAATGTGAATACATTTCTATGACCTAGTTCAAGAACATTTCATTTATCAACTATACTAACTGGTGTAAAAACCAACTTTCTTTCTGCCTCTATATATATATATATATATATATATATATATATATATATATATATATTTTCTGACGCATCTCTCTTATGCGTAGTCGCACATAGGCAGACGCACAGATGAATGCTAAAAAACGAGCTTTTGCAAATCTCAGGGGAGCAGGATCTTACAAGTGACGGGGGCTGACCAAACACACACACAAATAATATATCAAAACACATGAATTTAATAAAAATCCACGAAAAATCAAACAAAAAGAATTATTACAAATTATAATATTGTTGAAACACTCAAAATACTTGTCCGTCTTTGGCGGATTACGAACTGAATTTACTTACATTGCAAAATAACATTTGCCTGAACCTTATTCTGACTTGTGCACAGTCCATACCATTCAACTATTTTAAACAACATTTACTTTAAATCCTTTCTTACAACAATAAACATGACCCTTTTAAAACATTACAAGACATAATCCCTTATAATTACAAATGTATTTCTCTTTCTCAGATCTTTGATCATTAAGGCAATTGAATTTTACTAGTGTTTTCTGTCCATAGTCTGGCAAGACACAAATTCTCTCTATTTATTCGGCTGGCACACAAACGGCGTTCTGAGCGCGCCGCACGAAATCTGTAACCTACGCCAACCTTGGCCTTCCCTTCCGTTCGGCGGTTACCTGACCCTGGCAGTTGCAACGTTGCGGCAGCGAAGTGATCTTAGCCCCTGGCGGCGGCGTTCACAGGCGTGGATTACAAGCGACGGGGAGCCGGCTCTCGTCAGCGCGTCGCACGTAATTCGCCGACCTCTTCGTCTCTTCTTCTCGTTCCGGAACACGCAGCTCGTCCCGTCCAGGTCCGTTTTGTCCCGTCTCGTCCAGATCCGTCCTGTCCTCGTTGGTACGCTTCCGTGCGTAGGCAATGCACGTCGCAATTTATAGCAATGCGAATAAAAAGTTCTTTTGGGTACAGTGCAGCTACGTATAAGCAGTAAAGCGTTTAGTTCTTCTGTTGCACAATGTGTGCTTTTTCGAGAATTGATATATTATCTTTTTACATTTTTTTTGAAGGTAGATTAATCCCTACTTTATTTTTGTATTAGATTGCAGTGATCGCAATCTCACGCCACTCAACTTCACTTCTGAGTTTACAGTGTTTCACTAGTAATTTCTGCTCGAAACGTTCTAATTATTCAACTTTGATAACTTTCGTGCCCTATTTCCGACACAGTCTCCCAGAATGCATTAGAACTATTCCGACGTATTCTAGCTAACACAGCATCTACTGTGAAAACTCCTAAGTAACTGTAGATGTCGAGAGAGTAGCTGGATGAATAATAAAGTGCAAAGTGGCAAGCGACAAGACAGCTTTTCTTTGGCTGTCGGCGGTATTTATCAGCACCTCTCCTCAAATGTAGGGGAGAGTTCCTTCGCTCCCTCCCCTGGCGGGCAGCTGCGCGCGTCGCAATCCCTTTCGTACGGCCGGCCGGAGGTTTTAACGGGCTGCCGTCAGGTCGCGCTCCCGCGACTATCGCCGGGCTTACTTACGGAACATACTGTTCCCTGGCGTCGCGTACGTTGCGTGGGCATGGGGGGACTTTGAATTTCTATCAAATGTCACTATATATATACATATTGAAACGAATTGTTATCACTAATACGATAACAATGCGTTACGATGCATATCGTACGTTTGAACTGCGCGGCTGAGGCCGGCACGCCGGCGGAGTCGGGGGCCAGAGCCGGTTCAGCGCGAAGAACCGGAGGCCACGAATCACGAGCACGGGATCGGCAGTAGAGCAATGGCGGGGGTAGAGGACGGACGTTTGCGTAACGTGCGGGAGGAAGAGTGAACAGTGGCGGAGAGAGATTCATGGAGTGCAGACGTGCGGGGTAGTACGGAACATCTACCAGAGAGAACAATGAAAGTGAGCGTTGTGCAATAGATCTTGAAAGGCGTTGTGAGAAAGGAAGTGTGTTATAAAAGTGGAAGCGTTAGTTGAGAAGTGAGACGAGACAAAACAGGCATAAGAGAGTGGTGTAGTATCACCAGCGGGGAATGGTCAACACGTGCAGTGAGCAGAACAGTGTAGAGGAATGGAACAAGATATAAAAGTATTCGACATCATTAAGTGCAATTAAGGTGAGCAGTCGACGACAATTACAATAAAAGCTAGAAACTGATATAAGAGAACGAGAAAACAGTAGTTGGGAGGACAACGTACCGATGCAGTCGAAACGTTCTGGTAACGTTTCGAAGTAGACCACTGCGACCACGAGTGGGGTGAGAAGCGACCGACGGCGGCGAAACGTCGGCCGCCCTTCCGAGCGCAGCCGAGGGAAGCGGAATTACCCGAAGGGCGAGGTGGCGCGACAAGACACGTCAGAAGACAACGCATAGAACAAGTGGCAGGAACGGCACTGCGGGGCTCCCCTCCACGCGCTGGCTTCCTGCGGCGCTTGGCGTCGGCCCGACGGCGGAGGGGCGAGCATGAAACGACGTGATTCAGACTGGAGTGTCGTCAGTAAAAGCGGTCGGGAGGTTGGGAGGGGAATTAATTAGCCAGTAACTAACAGTGATCTCGAGTTGAGGCCCCCCCAAATGTTGGAATCAGAATAAAGTAGTGATGACCCAGGACAACAGGGAAATTGTAAATGGGATGTAATCTAGCAAGGGGGAGAAACAGAGTAAATGCTCCTGTGAGCACCAAAGGCAACTAATTTTGTATGGTGATTGTTTATGTAATAAAAAGTTCTTGTTACCCACAAGTTTCCAGTGCGCACGTGATTGGATCCGGAACCCATTCCCGAATAAGAATTCCTGTCCCCCTCTTTTTATCATAAATCTTGTGTGAGTCAATCTACGACTCGTCTCAATATATATATATATATTGAAACGAATTGTTATCACCTCCGCGATAACAATGCGTTCCGATAGACTATGAATTCAAACTACGCGGCAGCGGCCGGCGCGCCTCGGAGTCGTGTAAGGGAGAGAACCGGAGTCGGAGTCGGTTCGGCGCGAGGAGCCGAGGGCCGCAAGGCGCGAGCAGTAAGAGAGAGAACGTCCTAGGGTGCGGAGGTGCACGGTAGTGGAGAAAAGTTTCTGGAGTGCAAACGCGCGTAGGGTGAAAACAAGTTCCTTGGATGAAGACGGATGAAGTGACTCAGACTGTCGATGGTGAGAGTAATACACGCAGGCGTGGTGCCGCAGAATTAGGAAAGTTTTGACTACATAACGTGAGTAACGGATGCGGAATTGTGGCTCGAGAAGTGAAACGAGACACGGCGGCCAAGAGATCGTGATAAAGTAATGGAAGTGGGAGAGGAAACGGAACAACCCATCCGTAGTCGAGTTGAATTATAGTGAATCCGGTGAGCCATAGGCTAGAATAATTGCTGGAGTTGAAATTTGCGGGCGAACACTGTGGTAACGTTGCAGAAACGTTGGGGAGCACGGCAACGACCGAGAGTGGGGTGAGAGCAGTGGCGGAGGGGTCCCGGTCTCCCGAACGCGGCCGAAGCTAACGAGTCTTCCCGAAGGGCCTGGCGGCGAACGGCGCGTGGACAGCTGGCGGACGAGGCGAGCGACCAGGGCGGCGTGGCTGGACTTCCTTCCCCTTCGTCGGCCCCCCCCCCGGCGATACGAAGAGGCCCGAACGCATCAGTGCGGCGCCCGGTGCCGGCTTGCCAGCGGAGGAGTAAGCGGAGGGATACGATTCTCAGGTTGGAGCGGCGCGGGTAGAAGGGTGGAAAGGGTAGCGAGGGAAAGGCAGTTTGCCCTAGAATAATGTTAATTTTATATCGAGGTTTCTTTTATTGTTTTCTAATGAAGCTAAGCATAGGATAAGGAATAGAATAAATATTCACGTGAACATTAAAAGCCACCTAATTGTAAAACAACTATTGGTATAATAAAAAGGAAAATTTGTCAACTACCTTTTCTAGTGCATGCATGATTGTAACCGAAGCCCGTTCCCGAACAAGCATCCCGGTCCCTTATATTTCTTCTTGATTTTGTGTAGAGTCCATCCACGACTTATCTATATATATAACTAATTTTGTAAATGCAATGCGAACATTTGTTGTCCTTTAATCACTTTCATGTCTATTGGTTACCACTTGTTGTTATTCTTACATGTGTGGACTTTTTGTTTAAGTGTGCACTAAAATGTCTGAAAATATGTTTATTTGGATGTAATTCTTCAAATTTTCAAAACAGCTTATGTTAATAACTATTACCAAAATTCTGGAAGTACCTATAAAAAATATATGGGTTTTTGGAATGAAAGAAGAAAATGAAGAAAGTAAATGAGACTGTTCTGCCTGCCTGCCTGCCTGCCTACCTGCATGCATATACGGCAAGGTTTGATTGTTATTAAAACTGAGTTGTGTGAGAATTTATGCTGAGCATTAATGAACTATTGAGCACTTCCGTATTAGATACTTAGCAATATTTCTATTCAAAATTCTCTCTCCACGTTTAAGATGAAACCATCAAGTATTCGTGTAAGAGCGGGAAAGAAATTTGAAGTAATCCGATTATCTTAAGTCAGATCAGTAACAGTGTTTGAATTTGAAAATGTTTAAATATAATGTGACGTCGATTCCCTGCAGAATATATAGATGCCATTTAATGTTTGAAACGTCTAGTGCATTAGGGCGTCAGAAAGTGACCTGCCGAACACCTGGTCATAACGAGCTGCTTAAAAGACTGATTACGCCGTGTTTTCTGGTGCATCAATTGCTATGATCATTAGTCTCGTTAGTGTATTGCATGGTTTGTCAGGTGAGGTGGCGATGTTCTTCCACCGCTGGATGATGAGATCCGGCTCCGACCTATAAGTCGGCTTGCGGAATTTTCTCCATTCAGTTTTTTCTCACCAACTGGGCTCCCCCCTGTCCCCGATTTGCCTCCCATCATGTGAGGTGGTGTAGTGCAAGTAAGTGTGTATAAGTAAAGAGCGGGGATAGGAAGAGGAAGGAAATGTTACAAGCGGTTCCTTTGTTAGGGTACTGCTCCGGTATTCGTCTGGTATTGTTAGGAGAAACCACAGAAAAATTCCGATCAAAACAACGGTCGCTAGAGAGTTGCTTAAAAGAGGGAAATGCCACACCTGTAATTTCGGTATATAAAATTTCCATAAAATATTCAATGGAAAAGAGTGGTCATTTTCGACCCTTTGGCATGCCCCAGATATTTGAAACATGTATTCTGATACACTTCTTTATGTAATAAATAATAAATAGACCTTGACTGACATGATTAATGCCCATGATGCATGACCATTTTACAAAACTAGTGTGGTAATAAGTGTTTACAGCACTAGCCCCAAAGAAACATCAACTAGGCGGACTATGGACGGTGCAGAAAGGGGTATTTTAAGAAGTGAGAAGACAAACAAAAATTTAGCCCACCGTAAAAACTGTTAACATTCGGTCTGTTGGCTATTATATTTTTAAACCGTGTCTTCCACTGTTGAAAGTGATATCTGAGTAAGTCTAGTATGAGAGAGATATGCTATACGTTCAGTTGCCGCGTTTACTGCGAAACTAAGTCTGTCAGATTATTTCTACGGCAGTATATTGTATGTAGATCAAATGGTACATTGCACTGAGAATGCTCACTTTTTCGGAGAATATAAAACGCACATGGATGTAATGAGCAACTAAAATTGCCCTAGTAAATACTTGAATATAAAATGCACCTTATCCTAGTTTTTGTGATTCTACTTAGAACTGAGTGAATATAATCTACTTTTGATATTTATGATCCTGGAGAAACATTCTGAATAAAAGATTTAATTTTACAATTACTGGTATGAATGTTTTCTAAAAGAAGAACATTCAGAATACTCAATAGTCAATAGTAGATAGTCAATAGGAGAAACAATTTTGAATCTTAACATACTAGCATGAAATATGAAATGAGTATTCTATTGTTACAGCGAACTTGGTGTAATATAACTATTATTTTTTTATGAATTTTCTTGGGAGTGTATATGGTTATAGGCTGTTATGAAAGAAAAATGTCTTTTCTTGACATTCAATTAATTTCTGTAATAAGTACTTGTCTCCTGTTAATTACTGACGTAGGAAGGAAGGTGGATTATGTTTCCCATCGTAGACTTCCAGTTTCTTCCTCAGGAGTTTTAAACTAATCAATGTATTTTGATGAAAAAATATCGAACAATTAATTTTCAATGTGAGAGAGAAATGCACAATATAAATTTACATGTTGGAAACTAACGTAGTAAAGTATTGCAGGGTTCAACGCATCATTACGATACCAAAAAACTGATTCCACACATGATATTATAAGCTTTTCTCCACGAAACATCGTGCTTAAAATGCCGAGAATTTTGTTGCTCAATGGCACGATGGCCTTGATTTGCTTCGCCCGCTTATTGGCTTTCTCGGTGACGAATTACAGACGTACCGCCCAGTAAACGAACTTAAATGCGGAGCTTGTCTCTTTAAGCTTAAGAGAAACACCCAGCTCTGACCTTGACTTCCTGGTTATTCAACAGACATCTGGTGCCAAGCGATTGGCGCCGTATTACATAAGGCTCGTCATCACCGCCAATAGCAGGGGGTTTGAGAATTCCAGGAAGTAGGATCTGTCATAGGATTCACGACAGATCTTGAAGAAAAACGTCTGTGCAACGTCCTGGATCCCCACCCCTGCCCGACTAGCTTCAACTGTCTCCGAAACCGAGCGCGTGACATCACGTTGATCATCAGCCATTGAAGTTGTCTGTTCGGCCGAACACTTCTTCGTGCCGAAAGCGAGTGGGAGCACAGCCATCAAATCAAAGTTTCAGAGAAATTCCAATGTTTAATCAAACTCTTAGCGCGTGCAAATTGGACGTTTTTTCTACATAGTTTAGCTGTAGCTTGGCTAACGTCGACATTACGTTGAACGACAGAAGGGAAATTAAAGCCGGCAGGCAACTTCTGGGGGGCGTAGCTGTTAATTAAATTTTTTACCCATGCGTAGGGGTAGATTTCTTTTCTACGTGCTGCCGCCGTAGTTCAGAAGCTACCGTTGACCTTGGCCGCATACGTCCTCGTCCTCCCCTGGTGGTTCGTTGGGGAGCGGGTGAAGGTGGGGGTGAGGGAGCGGAGCCCATGGAGACGAGCAATGCAGGCCGCGCGCGTCGGCCGTTATCGCGCGGGGAATCAAATTACGCTGCACCGGCGCCCGCGCCCCTCTTGGCCAGCCCGTTCACCCACCGCACAGCGTCGCACACCGCCGCGCCGCTCCTCGCCGCTGCGCCGTCCACTGCGGCCGGCTGCTCCGGGTGGACGACTCCACTGATCCATTTGATAGCACGCGACTCCGTCCTCCGCCTCTCGCGCACGTAGACACACACACACACATACACACACACACACACACGCACGCACGCACGCGCATGCACATCTGGAAATGCTCATATGAGAGACGCACCCATACAAAATCGCGCGTATACACTTATACACACACATGCACAGGGTTGGCAAAAAATATCTGTTTTCAAATCATCAATATTTTAGAGCAAAAACATCGATGTATAAACATCGATGTTTTGCTTTCAATGTTTCCTTACGGTACAATTTGTGTAGTATTATTTGTGTAGTAATATTTGTGTAGAAACATCGATGCTTTTAAAAAAAGTTTCATGATATGAATAACATTTCCAGAACTTTTTTTTGGTGGGTTGCTCGCAATCAACAGTCACTGACAACTGTCACTGTTGTCGATCCCCAGGCGGCACGATACCGTTCGCTCTTCGCAATCTTTTTCCAGTGTTGTTACCTTTTTTATTATTTGTCCCTTAAACTATATTTTTTTATTATTTTGTTGTTAAACTGTAATTTAAAGCTGGGCCACAAAGAACTTTAAGGCATAATATACTTAAAATTAAAATTGGCGTCCTATGTATCACATTAGAACGAGGACATTTTGCTTCCATCATTTATGAATGAAAGTGAATAACTGAAAAAACTGTAAAACATAATGTCCCTTATTTTTTTTATTTCCTACATTACATTCGATAAAGATTATTATCAACATATTTCTTGTACGTTACCAAACAATTATAACTCATTTAATTAAGTATTATACTTAAAAAGTAAACAGGATAGGAAATACCATGTTTCATCCATCATATTTAAAAAATCGATGTTCTTTGGCGATGTTTTCTTCGACATCGAAAACCTATTGCTGATGAGTATCGATATCTGAGTATCGATGTACACATGTTTTGCTAAAATTTTCCATCACTACACATGCAATCGCACGCGTCACCACGCGTTAACACACCACATGCACAGACTTCCTCATATGCGCAATCATTCAAACATGCACGCACACACAAACACACACTAAAACTACGCGTGCAAACACACAAATGCACTCACATGTAGACACAATGTCACAGAGAAGCACATGAATAGACACATGCTTACACACAAGCACACATGTAGAAACACACCATCATAAATAGAGTTATTCATGTTCGCTTTGAGCTCGTAACGGTGGCAAAGATAACAATTAAAAGTTGATCAGATAGTTATAATTAATTTCTAATTATCCCTAAATTGACCTTTTCTTATTTTCCTTCCACTTAAATCTGATCTAATACAGCACTCCTATCCACTATACATAGAACAATCCATATAATAATAATATCTTTGAAAATATCAAAGGCAATAACGGTAATAATAATAATAATAATAATAATAATAATAATAATAATAATAATAATTAAGAATAATGATCTAAATAGATTAAAGCATACTTTTAAATTTAACTATATTAGAAGGACAAGTCTCTAAGGACAAGCAGATGCATTACACACCACAAGCACATGAGCTCACGAATACAAACGAACACACAAGTACACGAACCCAGGCACACGCTCATACACAAGCACACGCTCACTGACATGCTCACGCACAGGAACACGCGCACCCACGCGCGCAGAGCACGCACAATATAGGCGCGTGCTGGATTGGAACTTTCTATTCGTTAGGAATGTTTCGAAAACGCTTAGCAACAAGTACCTGAGAACAACCGTACATTTTGGAAGTAGGTCTTGTTTATATCGAAATCTTCCGTGGATCTTAGTCAATGATTAGAAGCCAAGATGAACATTCATTCCTACCACATATCAATACACATCCTTGGGGCCTCCGCAAACACCACACACATATTATACGCGACTCACAACAAACGTTACTAACAACTGGATATATCCGTCTGGGCACATCATTGGTACACGCAAAGACGTAGTCATATCATATACACCCAGCACACACGTGCACTCATGTTAGGCTCGCATATATTCAGGAACCTATGTACACACTCATGCACACCAATCAGAAACATACGTACACACTTATGCACACCACCTTTTCTACATTCTTGAGTACATCCTTTCTTTATTATAAACATCATGCACTTACCTACACATTATGGAGACACCGTGTACTCACAATAATAATTATAAAATTACTCAAAATAACAATTATCGGCACGCGCAATTCCTACTTACAAGCATATTATATGTGCACGTAAATATGCCTAGCGTTTATTCTCATACATCCAACGCACGTCAGAAAAAATATTCATGCGTAATTAGAGCTGAAAATCATTTGAAGTTCACACTCTCATTAATTCACAGTCTTGCAACTCAAATGTTGGCCGCTATCACTTGCTGTATAAATAGGAATATATAAGTATAAACAACACAAATTCACACACATTCAACAAAGAAACGCTTGCAAACGCCTTATCTTCACATTCAAAAATTGACCCCACACATACAGCCTTATTAGAACCGTTCGTTGAGTCCATCAGGTTCCCTTTCATAAACGCTCACTGCCGCAGGCTAGTCGTATTAACTGCTCTGTACGCAATTCGCTGCATTCATTGTACTATGGGGTCCATGTAAGCCACTGTCCTCTTTAATAATATCTGATCCCAAAAGGGCGTTGGCCGAAGGTTTACTACCCTGACTCACCACGATCAAGATCCTAAATACCCTGTTTGCGATATTCGCCCGAAATATTTCAAAGTTGTTTTTTTAAACACAGGTTCCGTCACTGAAGGGGATGTCATGTAGGGAATGACATCCCCTAACTAGAAGTTATTAACCTTGGAAAACTTCCGGAAATTCTTTAGTAAAGTTTGTACAGGAAATTTTACTCTTTACTTGAACTTGTAAAGTGAAATTTTACTTGAACCATAAAGTTTCCGACTATATGCACGTTTTAGGTCTGCTTAATGTCTTTCAAAATACTGTTATTACGTCTTGGCAAGGAAGAATAATTAGCAAGTTAAATATCTAGACATATTTGTGTGTGTCACATCGTAAAATCTCTCTTTACAATTAAATTTGCATAACTGTTTCATAAAATAAACTTCAGAATAAATATTTTGAGCACAACATCACAATAATAAGGTGGATTTCCCGGACATCGTAAAATAATTACCAACGTCTGTATACTTTGTCCACGTTGCCGAGAATGGATGTATATGACGTTTTCTTTACTACCAGATGTCTCTGCAGGGGGAGGGAATCGCGGTTGCATAGGCTTTCGCGATCTCTGGTGGAGAGTTGTAGACCAGAGGTGCACAAGCCTTTCCTTGGGGCACCGGGAAGCACAACCCCCGCGCCACACGGCGCCCCACGAGAACTAGGAAAGTTGGCATAATCCCCGTCGGCCGAGCTGTCCCTTCACTTTACTGATCTTTAGATTTTTCTTTCAGAAATAGTAAGTCATAAGGTTGAACAGAGGGTGCAAATCATGGCAGGTCCCGAACGAAATCAAGTTGTTGTGAATCATCAGTTCAATGCTAACTGGAAACATGAATTTTTTTTATTCACAGAGAGAAATGGAGCAGCAACGTGTCTCTTATGTCAGAAGATGGTGTCGGAGAAAAAAGTAACAGCAAAAATTAAAAGAAACATTTAGAAAAGTATGGTCAAGTATATTACAACCAGATACTTCGGAATGAAATTAATGAAGTACGTTTTATTATTAACAAAGAGAGATCGTTAAATTTTCTGTTCTTGTAATTTATATTACTAGTATTTCAAAATCAGTTGCAACAGTGAAGACTGGCCATGAAGTAAGCGGAAGTTGTTGAGCAATTTCATCTGAAATAATAGAATAAAAACGAAACCTCTTCTCTCCAGAAACTTCAGCAGTTTTTTTCAAGTCTTTAGTTGTTAAATTCAACATAATTCAACGCATTCCCGTCTTAAGAGCCGCAGGGCCTTCCTCCCGTCGAGGGATCGGGCAGCGGTCACTTGCCTCAAAAGTGAGTCTTTCATTAGAAACCGGTGGGGCGTGGAAGGGCAGCCATCGCCATTGTGGGGCGAGTTGCTGGGTCCCTTGGGCAAGTCTGTTGTAGACGACCACCCGGACCCTGAGTTTGACGGTGGCACTCACGTGTTTCCGCACTCACGTGTTGACGTGTTGCCGGGCCTTGTTCAGCAACCCACCAGTTGGGTCCCTGGCGCGTCGATCTTTGGGCAGGATTTGGCGAAGGACGTTCTTCGGAATGCTCTGGATCCCTCATATAGCAAACCGACCGCGACAAAGATACCCCCCCTGTCAGGTTGCCAAGGTTCTGGCAGTAGTCACGTCAATAGACTCAAGATGCAGGCAGTGAGGAGACGAGAAGGGGACCGCGAGCCGCCCGGATCTTAGTTCGGGTGGCCCCCTGTTGGGCTCTTGGCTTCGTCGTGGCAGTGCCCCGATACTCTAGGCAAAGAGGAGGGACTTTGTCCCGGCGCATGTAATTAGCGCATTGTTTTGACCCCAGCACTAGCCTGAATAGCTACGAGCTCTGAGCTGGCAGACCGGCCCTACCCTTATCAGGAGGTTAGCCTGAGGGTCAACTGCGTTCTGGCGGGATCCACGTATCAGCCCAAGGTACTTGTACGTCTGCGGGGGAGCGGATAGAAGCTAGCGCCAAAGTGCGTACTCCAGGATGAAGTTGTCCTGTTAAAAGTACAAGTGCGAGATGGGCGCACTGCAGACCACTACATTAGCAGATATAACACTGCAATTGCGAGAGGAGTTTATGATCAGAAAGTTATAATCATGTTTACTGAGAGGCGAGAAAACTTATTTCTACGTAAAATATACTACTATATCTATCGTTATGACAACAGTGTTGGTTAAGTAGTTTTCTTTGTATTTTGCGTAAAATTTAAGCAATGTTTGAACAAAAACGGCTCAAATTTTTTCCCTTAAAGTTTTTCCTCGTACTTATACGGTACAAAACATTGTGCTGGGCCCATTTTCGACAAACTGCCTGTATTTTCAAAAACTGTAGAAAGTTAAAACAGCAAAAATGTATTAATAAAGATAGAAATTTTGGTCTTAAATGAAATCCGTTCTAAAAAATCATATAGTTAAAAGATCTCATATGAAATTGTTTGAGAAAACCAGTAGTTTTCATCCAACATCCGCTTAAAGTTAATGCAAATAAAACATCAGTTTCTCAAAAACTGCACCACTTTTTTTCTACGGATAGAAAAAGAGACGCTTAAAAGAATGGCGCAGGTGTCATTTTCGTTGAACTCTCTACGTTTTCGAAAATTGCTAACTTACAAAAAGTGCAAAAAAGTATGTACTGTTGTATCACCACTTGTTTGTATTGTATGTCTATATCGAAAGGTCTGCAATGGCTTGATCCAGTTCCCGAGGGCGACTGCAGCGATCCAGCGTCGTTTTGTTCGTTACGGGTCGAGCATGGCTCGTTGCTTCCGTGTTGCTCCGGGCCGCGCTGGGCCTAACGAACCTCGAGAGACGGCGGCGTTCGAGCGCATGGACTCTCGAGAAACTCGTTCGACTTCCTCGGAGCCTCAGAGTCAGTAGAGTGGGACCGTCCGCGCCCCGTCGCGCCGGAGCGGAAGTTCGCGAAATGAAGCACCCGGCAGACCGGGCGGCGAGACTGCGTTGCGCGCTGATTGGCGGATGATCAGCGTTCGCACGAGACCGTCTAAAACAATGCCCAGCTCAAACGACGCCTTTTTCAGGGCGACGCCCAGATGTACTTAGGTACTATTGTCGCTTTAATAACTGGAAATTCTCGGTTCTCCAGTTAGCTACCCTACATAGTTGTTGGTAAAGGCGGTGGTTGATTTACAGAGGAAGCGAATGAAACGGTTGAATACCTCATAGAAATTTCCTTCTGATGCTCCATGTTAGCGTAATCAAAGATCCAAACACCACATTTTTAACCCTTCCTTAGTGTGTGACTGCATTTACTTTAGTCGCATCACTAAGGAAACCTCTGGGCTTAAAAATTGTTAAATTGTTAATAAAAAAATAACAGTTGAACAATGAAAATGTCTATTTTGGATATGAAAGGCGTTTGAAAGACTACTCATAGCTTGTGACTTCTTGCGATGACTAAGCTATCTCTGATTGTGAAAGTATCTTGTTGTTTACAAATAAATGTCTTTTCATAACTCTATGAGTTTCTTTACATGATATAAAAACTTCTACATTGATTTTATTAACTTACTGTCAACAGTGGTGGCTGCACCTAGTCGTGCGAATTCATGCGAAAACAACTGTTTCAAATCTCTTCATGACTCTGTGCTTGTGGGGATGTTCATCTCGTGGCGCCGATGGTGCAACGGTTAACGTATTGCACTGTTATACCCAAGTTCGCGGGTTCATTGAAGCCATGGATTTTTAAGAGCGAAAAAATCCTTCGTAAGTCTTCCTTTGAAGGGGAAGTAAAGCCGACTGCCCCATTTTAGTATATTTACTGCATGTAAAAGATCCTCAAGCCTAAATGGATCCTCTGAGTTAAATTCAAATTGCCTGTTTCGTCGCCCAAGTCTTTCTCCTCTACTAGGTGAAAGGAGCATAACAAAATGTGCGTGGTCGGAAGAGCAGGCCGCATGGCCTGAGTCTCCCCATGTAAAATTAGGTATCAATTCAATTCAATTTTTCATGCCTCAACATAATTTTGTTCTTACCGGGACGCGTCTTCCTGTTTCTGCCCTAAGGTCGAGATTACTTTATCACTATACTCGGTCAGGCTGAGAAAAGTTCATCGATTGTACCTACAGGGCATGACAATGGAAGGGTATAATATAAAAACAAAATCCTCTTAAAATATACATGAATAATGTTATTGTTAGCATATATTAGGTAGAGTAAAATTAATGTCATATTTTCTTCAGAAAGTATATTCTACGCAATAAATGAGTAAAATTAAATCTTTGTGTACATCAGAATATTTAAACAAATTTACCATGGTTAAACAATCTCTAATATAATTATTTTTCAAATATTGCTTATATTCAATCCTTAATATGAATTTTAATAAACATTGTATTCAAGCTCTTGAAAGGCCTTCTGGCCGAGCAAGAAAAACAAAGAAAAGGAAAAGGAAAGAGAGAAAGAAAGAGAAAAGAAAGAGAAAAAGAAAGAGAGAAAGAAGGGAAGTCCTTGATGTTATTCCTTCTTGCCTTCCTTCTTCCCCCTCTTGACGTTTTACTAGAGCTCCGCATTCTGTGGAAAGACAACCGCTCGCGACTTTTACAATTAAATATCCCTTTACAATTAAAAGGAAATAAATTGAAAATATAACGGCGATTTTAATCTATTAAAACTTTCTTCAATCGCTTCAAGATATTGTTTTTACTCATATCAGTAAGATTTGGCGAAACCATGGCAGACTAACTGGCTGATGAACACAAGAGCCCAAGGCGAGGCTGTGGGGTAGAAAGTGAAGTTTGCTACTCTATGGAAAAGCAACCGCCCGCGACCGACAGTTTATCTCCCGCCGAGCAGTGGACGCCCGAGCGCTTAGCACAACCGGTTGCCTCCGGTCGAGTGCTCACAACCGATCACGGTCCCTGCCTTCAGTGCGGGCAGACTGCCGCCACCGACCTCCCTCACTTGGGGCAATATTACCTTGATTCAATGAACGTGTCTGCTGATTATTTTACAAAAATCTGCAATTCATGACGTTAGGGGACACACTGAAAATAAATAACATTCCCTTCTCGGCGAATTCCTGCGCCAGTCCTTCACTGGCTCGTCTAGAATGAGTCAAAGCATTACTCCTTGGAATTAGTAAGTAATATAATTTCCTTGCTTATTATTTTAATTCCTTCATTCAAAGATCATTTGAAATCAAAGCAATTATCTAAAATGTGATCAAACCCTTATTTTCTTAAATACAGAATGCCTCTAATTGTCACGAACTTTTAAAGAGAGATTTTGATTCAGTTTTTGCAAAATAAAAGCATTATTTACTAGCAACATCTACAATAAATATTATTAATAGTATATTAGTTATTCACAAAAGTTCTACTAAGTTCACGCGCTCTTTCCATATTTTGTGATATCATCCTGCGACAAGAAATAGTGTGAAACAATTACATGTCACAAATTTTCAAAGACTTTAAAAATATTTGTGTAAAACTAAAGAAATTGATTATGTAACAATACGATAAAAATTGCCGCTGGAATTGGACGAAAGAAGACTAACCGTCTAATTGGTATCCCACATTTCGTTTCCTAGAATGAGTTTCCAGCGTGCTGCTGTGACATTTCTCGATATGCTCCTTAAACGCAAAGTGTACCTCAAAACGTCTTGTTCAGATTTCTACTTACAGTACAATTAAAATTACTACTGAAGTGAACCACATGTTAAACGGCGATGTCCCCCTAGGGGGACATATCACCAGGTCAGTGCAAATACTAAACAACGAAGATGCAGAAGAAATGTACATAGACCCAAACAGTGCTCCCGCTACAATGAATGAAGAATTCGCAAAAATTCACCAACAATACCAGCAACTGCTACAACAACATGAAGTAACGCAAAATCAACTACAGGAACAATTACAGCAAAACCAAATGTTACTTTATCAGCTCCAGCAACGTGAACATCTTAATCCAATGCAACCAGTGAATCAAGCAGCGTGTGTTAACCTTCAACTACCGAGTGCGCCGAATACGCAAGAGGTTACAAAAGAACAGCAAGAAAGTGCCACAAATAAAAGAAAACGTGGGTCGGATGCAGCAGAAGATCAACCAGAACAGATAATCTACAACGTTACGACGCAAAACAGGTACGATCCTCTAGGAAATGTTCCAGATCCAAACTTAGACTTACCCAAAATTCCCCCAATAAACATAATTAAAAATGCAGAAAATGTGCCAAATTTTACCTCTTTAATCGCAGAAATTCAAAAACTAGTTACAAATGACTTTACTTCAAAAGTAAAACAAATCATATTGCGATACTGTTTACAACAATAGATGATTTCAGAAAATTCCGTAAATACTGTGACGAGAAAGAAATTCAATATTTCACTTACCGCGAACCAACAAAGAAAACTATTTCTGCTACAATATACGACATCCCTACAGCATATTCAAACGAAGACATAAGATTAGAATTAGAAAAAATGTATCCAGTTATCTCACAAGGGAAGTAACAGATCCTTCATGTCGAAACACCCCTCGAAATTTTTATGACACACGCAATGCACTATCTGAATCCCATATCCAAAATATTAGCTGCCAGTTTCCACTGTAAGGCTCCAAAATTGAAGCTAAAATCTTAGCTAGCAATGGAGTGTTGCGGCGCCGCTGGACATCCCTACCAGCGTTGAGCGGGCGGCCGGCCGACCGACCGACCGACCGACCGACCGACCGACCGACCGACCGACCGACCGACCGGCCGAACAGGCGGGCCACAGAGCCGGCGCGCGGGCAAGCGAAAGCCAGGAGCAGTGTCTCGTCGCAAGTTAGTGCGACACGAATAAAAAGCAGAAATGACTGGTTTCCACTGAATGATTAAAACAAATGTGATCGGCACCACGCACAACGAATAAAAACTTCATTGTCACATTCTTCTTCACATTGGTTTTTCACAGTTTCAAGGTAATATTTGACGCGCACTACAAATTCAGGAGGCCGTTCTGTTATTTACCTTGTAGCAAACCACGAATATTTTATCATATTTTGGAAACGAGGAGATGAAAATTGAAAGTGAATGAAGGATTGCAATTGAAGAATTGTGTCTCTATCGGAAACGTTGGCACTAATACTCTTGTGAGACAATATTTTCTGATAAACGGCGATACATAGCTTTCCACTGTCGGAAGAACTTATCAAGTGGTTGGATTTTCCCTGTAGTTCCGGGAGGTATCTGGAGCAATTCAATTGTCTTGCCTGGAGGAATATCTTCAATACAAGTTCTGACATTGTACGTGGTCCACGAATCTAAAAGCAGAGCAAAATTTTCATTTACAAATGGGAAGAACGCTTCTTTAAACCACTGTTTAAACTCTTTCTTTCCCATTTTTCTTGATTTTATAGTTGTAACAATTATACTTTTTGCTTGAGACATTCTTTTAAAGACAACAGGGCCGAAAAATCCTTTTGGTTCCTGCAACACTATAATTTAGGCAACAATGATCCATCCATACTTATTGTTGGCATTATAGTGTACGAGTGTGATAATGCAGTAACTGATTGGGTAACAGTCTGTGTATGATTTCCACCAACAAACGACAAAGCCCGTTTTGATCGCATTTCGATTTCAAATCCACTTTGGTCTGTATTAGACGACTGCGTGTAATGTGAAAATCTCTCTTTGGCGTTTTTGAGAAATTCTTCTACAACCACACCCTTTTGTGTTTCGTCGTCAACGTAAGTGCGTGATACAAATTGTGTTATTTTCCTGCTCTGAATTTTGTGCGCTTTTTTAAAAGATTGATCGAGGATTGAGAGGCGGAAAAATTCTTATTTTTTCTGCCAGTTTCTTGTGAAATTTCCAGGGTCCACTGTCGCAGATCATCATTCACTTTTTGATTCGTTCTTCTTACAAGAACAAATCGAGACCACAGTTTCTCATACATAATTTTTTGTGTTCACTAGGATTTGCTGTCATACTTTCCACTTGCTTTTTTCACAAATATAGTTGTCTCTCTGACATCACGCGGCGAAAATTTCTACGGACATGTAATATTGAAAAACGTTTCTTACCGCCCTCAATCAACCAGAATTCCACAGCTTTCTTCTTGTACTCGTAGCTAATGCTAACATCCTCATTTGTATTTTTCACAGGGCTTGGATAATAAACCGAACCGGAGGATTTGCAAGGTGACTGACTTTTAGAATCACTAATTTCCGGGGATTCACTGTCTGATTCTAAAAAACACTTTCCCATATCATGACCTGTGGTAGAAGTATGCTTTTGGCAGTCTTTATCGCTGTCACTGTCACTTGATTCACAATCACTTCCTTCGCATACAACGAGAGTCGATTCCACGTAATGCTCCACTCCAGTGCTATTATTTTCGATCAATTCGATAATACATTGACCCATTTCTCGTTCTTCTTCATTTACACTTCCCTTGGAAGATACACCTTTGTTACGAAAGTAACACAAGGCAAACTCAACTATGTTAACGGGATTTAACACAACTTGTTCTGTAGCCATTGCAGATGTTATTTCTTTTGTAACAGCGAAAGATGAACTGGGTGCGAAACTACGCAGCCCTTGTTTATGGCAGGGCCGCTGACGGGCCGGCCGACTCATCCGTGACCTTGGGGGTCCCTCGCGCCAGCTCGCCCGGAGTAAGGGCTGCCCAAACGGACCGGTAGAGGCGTCTATCTTTTTCCTAGTACTTATATGTGTTTTTCAAAGCTTTATTTGGAGGACTTGCAATGGAAACTGGCCGATATTTTTTCGCATACGAGTTTCTGGTATCAATTAGCATATGCCATTAAAATTTCGAGGTGTGTTTCGACATGAAGGATCTGTTACTTCCCTTGTCAGTTTACAGATTATTCAACAAAAAAGGGAACAATTAGAAATATATGCAATAGAATTGTTAGATAATGATCAGGGACGTGAAATAGTGCACCTAAATCGACTATTCAATAGTGTTATCAAAGTGAAATTTAAAAACAAATCAAACGTACCTGTTCAATGTAAAAACTGTCAAAACATTAACCACACGCAAGCAAATTGTAAATTAGAATCACGGTGTGTCCGATGTTTAGATAAACATCATTATTCAAAATGTCCAAAGCCTAAAGGTTTTCCACCTAAATGTTGTAACTGCTTTCAAAATCATACTGCTAATTACAGAGGTTGTAAAATATTCAAAACAAAAATGGCCAACAATAATTTTCCTCCAAATTCTCAAACCAATCTTAGAGGGTACCAAAGGCCAAATCTACCTACTAACCAACATTCTCGGATTATAAATTCCAATCAAAACGCAAGGTTGCCTCCCAATTTTAATAATATGAGTGAATTCCCAAACCTTCCAACAGTATCCCCAGAATTACGTAACAACCTTACGAATAACTATGCTCCAGTCACACAACTGCCAGCAAACTTAAATTCATTAATCCCATTATTAACAGCTCAAATAATGAATGCTCTATTCCCTCAAATACAACAATTACTACAACAAATTCTGTCAACAATAATTAACCATGGACCATAACGCCGATCTAAAACTCCTGAATTGGAATGCCAACAGCCTTCAAAGGCAATTATACGAATTTAAACATTTTCTCCACGACCAAAAAACAGATATTGCCTGTCTAACTGAAACTCACCTCAATAATAGTAATAAAATGAACATTCCTGGTTACATAATATATAGAAAAGACAGAAATGCGATCCACACAGGTGGTGGTGTAGCTATCATAATTAAACGCAAAATAAAACATAACCCTGTAATAATCCCACAAAATAATAATCTAGAAATGGTAGCAATATCCATCTCTCTTTCAGTAGGTAACAGCACATTAATAACTGCATACAAACCGCCAAATAAAAACTGCCAATAGATATTATGGAAACTATATTCAGAAATAATAATAAAATAATACTATTAGGAGATCTGAATGCCAAAAATTAAGCATGGAGCTGTCACACCACAACTCCTCAAGGAAAAATATTATTAGAAACTGCCATTAAAAATAATTGGATAATACGTGCACCCACACAACCCACTCATTATCCGTATAACAAAAACATTAAACCAGATATACTTGACATAGTATTAACGCAAAATGTAAACTGGTCTACATATCAGTACGCAATACCAGCATTAAATTCGGATCATAACCCAATATTAATACAATTTAACCAAACAACACCAACAATTACTTCTTACAATCCTCTAATAAATGGTAAAATAAATTGGAGCTTATTTCAGAAACAAATAATGCAACTAGATAAGTATCCTAAAAACTTAAATACAACAAATGACATTGATCAGTCTGTAGAAACTTTCGAAAATAACATAAAAAATGCTATAAAATTGTCAACCATCAGACAAAGCCATCCAAAGAAAATAAAAATTATTCCATTACCAAACGATATAATAAACCTAATTGCCTATAAAACATAAAATACGCAGACAGTGGCAAATAAGCCGAAGTTCCTCGATTAAAACTATATTGAATTCTCTCACAAAAAAGTTAAAGATAAATTAGAACGTTACAGATTCACTTAATTCGATAAGTATACTTCTCAACTTCAACCAAATTCTGCATCGCTTTGGACAGTAATAAAAATAACCAAAGAAAAACCACAAAACGTAGTACTTACATCAAACAACATAACAGCCACTACTGATAATGAAAAGCTGAACTCCTAGCTAAACATTTTAAAGACACTTTTACAAATAATATAACCAGTAATGTTACATTCACAAACAAAATTGATTCAGAGCTTTCGCAACTTTATTGCACAGTCCCAGAAAGAATTAAATTCATTTCCCCATCATAAACACAATACTTAATCAAAAACCTAAAAAACAAAAAATTCCCAGGTGTTGACAAAATTCCAAATATAATCATTAAAAAACTTCCGAAACAAGCAATCAGTTCTTTAACAGCAATATACAATTCTTGCCTCAGATTAAATTATTTCCCGGAATCTTGGAAAATGGCACTGATAATACCCATTGCAAAACCAAGGAAAGACCATTTGAAAACAGAGAATTATCGACCAATTAGTCTACTTCCAACGCTTTCGAAAATCTTCGAAAAATTAATACTAAAGAGAATCAACACATTCATAAACAGTAACAATATTATACTCGCGTCACAATTTGGTTTCCGCAATAACCATTCAACAATACATCAACTTTTAAAACTAACCGATTTCATCGCAACTAATTTCCAAAAATCTAAACATACATTAGCACTATTTTTGGACGTAGAAAAAGCGTTCGATAAAGTAAGGCACCAAGGTTTACTACATAAAATACGGCAATATGGATTCCCGCAATATTTACAACAAATAATAAAAAGTTTTCTAATAAATCGTAGTTTCAAAGTACAAGTCAATTTAGTACAGTCCTCTGTTTATGACATCACGGCCAGTGTCCCTCACGGATCGCCTCTGTCACCAACCCTATTCAATATATTTATTTCAGACCTTCCATAACTAAAGCATTCAAAAATAGCGTTATTTGCAGATGACACCGTAATATTCACAACATATCAAAACTTAACATTAGGACGAAACAAACTTCAAGATGATTTAAACACATTTACAGAATGGTTTCAGCAATGGAAAATTAAAATCAACCCAACTAAAAGTAAAGCAAAAATATTCTCATTAAAAAAATCTATACTATAAATCCATTAATTCTAAGTAACACATATATTCAATGGCTCTCCCCTACAACTTCAGTAAAATATTTAGGACTTCACATTGACAAAAGGCTAACTTGGAAAGAACACATAAAAATAACAGCTAACAAAACATTCATAAAATGTTAAAACTGTACCCACTAATTAATAAAAACTCAAAAATCAACATCGACACGTCAATATCCATTTTCAAATATATAATAAGGCCTTCACTAACCTACGCCTGTCAAATTTGGGGAGGTGCGGCAAATAGCAATTTAAACAAATTGCAAGTGATTCAAAATAAGTATCTACGCTGGACAGTAAATGCACCTTGGTATATCCGCAACGAGCAAATTCAAAAAGAACTCGCTATATGCCCAATAAAACAATGGATAGACAGACTCTCCACCCGATTTTACGCAAACCTACCATCCTGCCCTGCAACCCAAAAATTTAAGTTAGGTTCGACTTCAAAACCATATCCAAGAATCAAAAGTCGGCATTCTAAAGATTTACTTCGACCTCCATAAAATAGCAGAAAAGAAAGCAGTTATTAACAACAAATTAGAAATAAATTCGAGTAGTTAGAGGACCCTTCCTGGACACTCCTCGGTAATTAGTTAATATTTAATTGTAAATTCAAAAATATGTAAAATAAGACGAATGTTATTAACTTTGTACAAAAATTGTATGTATGATTCAAAACATTGAAAGGCCTAACAGGCCGTACAAGGATTAATAAATTATTTTTAAAAAAACGGACGAATGGGCAGACAGATGGATGGACGGAATGATAGACGGACAAACGGACGGACGCAGAGACGGACGGTTTGATGAATGTTTTGGTTAAAAACACTTTTTCGGTATATGGGGATACCAAAATGTATTAAAACCTCGAAAGTGATTTTTAGCAGAATCACATAACTTTCTCTATACTCCGTATATTGCTCGGTATATAGGTACGTATATGGGAAAGTAAAAAATGTTGGCACTGAAGGTAATTGACAAGGATATTTTTATAACAGAAATTAATTTCCTTCAGGGTTTCTTCTTCACTTGAATAATTGTCTATTTAAAAGTACTGATTAATTGTTACTTTTGTATTATTTTTATTTATGTAATTGACGTAGAAAATGTCCCTCAATGTAGTAGTTCTAAATCTAGAAAATAGAAAAAAGTGAGAATGAAATTACCGTCTTCTCAAATTTTAATACGAATGTCAACCATTTCTTAGGACAACGAGAATACTATAAACTCAACAGCCGCTATAGAAGAATTTATCGAATGAACTCTTGCAACATCTACCGTCCAATAAACTTGTGGAGCAGAAAGTTGTCAATATGATGTCGGAGTTTTGAGGATGGATATTCTGTGCTTGAATTCTCCGAGAGAGAGAGAGGGAGAGATGCCAGACATCCCTTTGATCAAATTCGTTTGATTTTCTATTTCGTGCTCCAATGACTATTTTAATTCCTTCTATTGAATGGATAAATGTTTCCGAGAATACAAATACAAATACAATAAACCATATTTTTACCAAAGAGATCACATTCAAAATTCGCTAAAATATTTAAAAATATTTTTACAGCACCCACGCTTGGATACTGGTATTTACCTCCACTATTTATTTATAACTGCGCCATTATTGTAAGCAGTCGTCTTTCTATCTGTGGAAAAAAATTTAAAGATAAATAACTGGAGCGGTTTTTGAGAAAAGAGTTTATTTTTTTAATTGCCTATAATTCACGCCAAGTTACACGAAAACTACTCATATTTTCGAAAATTTGAGTATGAACGTAATAAAAGATCCGTCTTTAAGGAATAGATTTCCTGAAAGAAAGAAAACAATTTTCAATATTATAGTTGTAGGAGGTCGCTCAAACAAATTGCACTTTGGCACTTTGGTAATTTTCAACTAGTGGTGCTACAGAATGGCACAGACTTTCGTGTATTCGTTTTCTATTTCCTTGGGTCTGGGATAACTATTTGGAATTACCACATGCTCGCGCCAGCTGCCATCTATCGCCGCCCAAAGTAAATTTATTTGACATTTCCTTAATTTTTCGTTTTCCCAATGGTAGAACGGAAATATCAACTTTAGAATATTAAAGAACAGTAAAACTTGGTTCTAAATGACAATTTTCCTTGAAAACGTCGGAACGTTTTTAAGAAAATAGCGTTTAAGCACTACTAAAAATGCGAAAATTGAAGTTGTTTTTCACAGAAAATTTTTGAGTTTTCGAAAAACTTCATTTGAAGGACATTAACTTACAAATAGAATAGTGTTTACAAATTTCTGGTAATGTGTGTATTAAAGGTGTGAGAGATCTTTCCAAAAAGTACATTTGTGTAATTTTTTAAAAACAAAAAAACAACTTCAAAGTAAACTCACAGCATATGAAAAACATTGCAAGAGTATCTGCCATGATAAATTCTGTTTCCTACTGTCATTGTTCAACAATGACATGGAGGATTGTTAAACAATGCCATGACGAGAAGCAAACATTCAAAAGGCGACATGACCATTTGGCAAAAAATATGTTCTGTTGTTTTTACCTAGAATTTTATTTCCAGAAAAAAGTGAGATTTCTTACAATACATTAAGTAGTACATACAGCGTCACAGGCTGACAGCCTGTCTGATGAGTCCTGAACTAGGGATATAACAATATGCTCTGTAGGTTCGTACAGCCGATACGCCAAGTACAGCCGATACAAGGCAGCGACGGTGTTGCACAGAGGAAGAGACTACCTCGTGCAAGAACGCTACTCAACGGCAGCCGTGAAGCATGTTCTACACATTAAGAAGTACTCTATTCGTTGAGTTAAAGACGGTGTTGAGAGGTGTAAAATTTTTGTTACTTTTTTTCTTTTATTGGAAGAGAGAAGTAGACGTGTCACGTTTTGAATGTTTGCTCCTCGTTTGTGGCTAATCTCAAATCGACTTTTATACCCTTCTTTGAACTAGCCATTCTGTTTTAAAACAGAGTTTATATTTTTGTAATGTTAATATAATTACGTTTCTCCAGTCCACGAATTATTACTGAATAATGTAACAAAAAAACTGTCACTCACTATTCAGCTTATCAGCTATTCCGCATAGTACACATATTTTGTTTAATTATTAATCTAATTTTAAAATTTGAAATTGTTTCTGGTTCTCCCTTCCTGTCAAGTGAGCCTTCTATAAAAGGAGCTTTTCCCAAAGAGCCATTGTACTTCCTGTTCATTCGCAGGCAAACGAAGGTTACATATTTGCATTTCGTCTGTAATGGTACGTATTTACGTGCTACAAATAATTACTTTGATATAACAAACATTTATATAGTTCACGCGATTTTTTTGACATAACTGTGATATACCAATATATCATATATTTAGACTGTATATTCCCATTTGCTGGGTATGCAAATGGGAATATACAGGCTTAGCAATACCGGCGTAGCGGTTGGCAAGGTCAACAAACTGCATTCAGGCCGTGAACATGTGGGGACGCTGGCTAGACAGAAATGTAAGATATTTCGGGATTGGTTTAGAAAGGAATGACTATCGAGAGCGTGGCTACTTGATTTGGTAAGAAATGGATGTATTGGCTAAGGGAGAATAGACTGTCTACTCATGACGGAAGTTTGTCGTTTTGTTTAAAAAAATAAGAATGACGGATGGATACCGAGGCTCGGAGGGCTAAAAACGGAGGAGTAAATGACAAGGGACTTGTAAGTTTGTCGTCAGAATCAATGGTTTTTGGACTCTGAAAGTTTGTGATGTGCAGCATTTAAATTCGCTTGGGATTTTTTTATATGGCGGTGTGTTTATTTTGAACTTTGAACTTTAACGTTTTAACTCGTAGTTGGGGAGAACTAAGAACTGCGAGGATTAATTAAGTAAGAACCGGTAGATATTCGAGGCAGTGAGGGATGGATTCGTCGGCAGCGTCGCAAGATTACAAAAGTGAAGCTGGACTTGGATTATCATCACCCGAGTGAGAAGATACTGCGGGGCGCCGTCGGTCAAGATTACGTTTAGATAAGTACTGCAGTACAAAGGTTTTCTTTTAAACGAGGTCAGGCATAATAATTGTCCATACAAGTCAATAAATTGTTAAATTTTCTTTTGAAAATGAAAAGATGGTTTTCATTTAGTCAATCACAACTGATAAGTAGTTATAAATATATATATATATATAAACATATATACATATATATATATATATATATATATATATAATTATATCCTTTCAGATTCCTCGCCATACTGTATAGCTGGCAGAACAAATAATCGGCTATCTAGGCGATAGCGATTATCCACTACGTGACCCATTGACCCAGCTAGCCGGACATTTATCTATTCGTTAAGATTAGCTGTGGAGGCATTGATTTTAATTATCAATTATCGTAACCTGTTCCTGGGGCCCATAGTTTTCTATAAATTCGTAACGGGTCAAGAATAACAATCGTATGAATTAATGATGTAAATTAAAACGTCACGATCTCGTAATAATTTACGACGAGACATTGTTGGTACATTTCATAACCTCTAGTTTAAACGGTAAAAGTATTCAATGCACCTCCATTAATTTGACTTCTAAAGAATAATCTCACAGTATGTTACAAAAACAATGTTTTACTACAAGCTTTTGTGCCATTTAATAAAAAAGTGATGAAGAATATGAAATTATTTGAACTTCGCAGTGATTCATAAAAACGAAAAATGCCAATCAGAACAAATAGAGTAAACGAAATTCAATCACAAATGTTTTGTGAAGTGGTTTTTAACACAAATATTCACAGTAGGGTGGCCTTGTTTATTTTATGTTTTAATTTCAGTTCGCGCCCTCTCCTATTTTCCCCTTAAATTTTAAGAAACAATATACGAGATTTGTTTAAACCAAAGGTATATAACTCGTGTCTCATAGCCCCAGAAGTAGGAAGTAACGCCGGAGCAGGCTATAATTTGTTCATTCATGTGGTGCTCCCCCCCTCAGGCGGTTTCGATCTGGTCTAGACTCGTGTTCTAGTTAACTTGAAGTGTAATTAAGGCTTCTAATTTGAGAAGTGGTCACCGACACACTTATTTAACTGACAGGAAGTGTCAGCAAATTACTAGAAGCAAACTTACGCCCAACTGGCAAGTTCTATTGAGGCTGGTTTTTAATTTACTAGAAGTTAAACTGTCCCAAATGGAAATGTCAATTTGGTAGCGCGCGAATGCTCCAATTTTAGGGAGAAGGCAAGATGTTTTACAAGAACAATACCTCATTGTGTAGGAAATATTAAGAACATGTTCTCTTTCTGACACAATCTAAAAAAATGGCAACTGTACGCAAAAAAAAGCATGAAAGTAAGTTCTTAGAATGTAATTTATTTGACGTTGCACATGCTAATGCTTTGGATTTATAAAAATTGAAGAATACAAACCATTGTTTCTGAGACAAAGATTGTCTGGACAAGGGAATTTTTGGGGGGAGTCGATATAAAGCTAGCCAATCAAAAGAATCGGAATTATCGAGACTCAGGCAAAATTAAAATAGACGGGCGAGGGCTCATTTTGGTTCAGGGATCGCTGGTATTTGTGTGGATTCGCCAGAAGAGTCATGAGAACTTGAGCATCTTTCTGATCAGCCTAGGCCTTCATCAGACATTCACCTATGCGTCTATTGAAAAATACGGGTGTTCTTTGTCATTATTATGCATTAACTCAAGAATTTTATTTTATTTACGGCGATATAATACTCATATATTTTCAAAGTCGCTGTAAATTAAATTTCTAATGAAATTTCACTTCTGAAGATTCACTCGGTGTAGGAGTTCAATGTTCTCTGCTATTATTATTCATTAACTCAAGATTTGTCTTGAATTTCCGGCAAGATTATCCTACCCCCATCCCGGGACACTACACTACCCACGTCCCGGCACACTACACTTGCACGGACGATGTGTCCCGAGAGAGAACTTGCTCCCGCCGCGCTGATCCGCGTTAACTTGATTACCGATTACCGCTTGGCAGGGCGGGGAAGGGAAGGGCCGGAAGGGGCGGGGCGGGCACCCACGACGCGACGCCTCGCAGCCGGCGCCGTCGGCGCCGCCGCCACCGCCGTCGCGGCATGTTCGACATGCATGGCGCGGAGGTGGGTCTGTAATGCGCTGTGCTCCCACCGCGATACGCACATACGCTACCACGTCGCCACCAACGCCACCGCGTCGTCTTTGATGACGGCGCGTGGCGCGGCCTTGCTTGTGGCATTAGATTACCGTTCAGGGAACCGCAAATCGGCACCCGCGCAAAACTGAGTGTAACGGACAAACATGGAGGTGGTTGAATCTCAAGACCCTTACGATCTATATGAAATTTCAAAGCAGCAAAGAACAGCATGTGAGCTGAAACATGTTTAATACTTCTAGCCTCAAATCAATTTATGTGATTGTAACGTCTTTGACCTGGAGGTTCAGTTGAGGATTCGAGTCCCGACGTTAAAGAGTTTCTATACTAACTGGACAGCTAATTTCAATGCAGCCACTGTCCGGAGGAGAATTCTGGCGGCCGACTGCTCTGATCGGTAGTTTTCCAAGGTTTCTTCCATCAAAATCAGAATGCCGGAACAGTACAGCCTTAACAGGCCACGGACCGCGCGCGATATTTTCTTCCTCTTTCTTGTCCTATTCTCATCCTCTACTTACACAATCACTTACATGCACCACACTTCCACACATGTCTGGAGTTTCGGCTGGGACGGTGACCCGCTGGTGGGAGATACCAAGTTGGGGAAAACCCTGCAAACTGACAAGTAGGTAGGCGCCGGTCTCACTATACAGCAGAAGAACACCGCCCCCTTCCGTGATAAAAAGATGTGCTACACTTGTGTTTCTAATGATCATAGCAGTTGACACGCCCGGAAACACGAAAAAATCAATCAATCTGGCCTCAAGTTCAATTTAACATTATTTAAATACTTGAGCATTAAGTAAATTAAACATATCATCCCTTGCGTGCATTCTCAAAACATGTGCCTTTCGAAGTCTACGGTTTGATGGCTGCATGATAACTACGATAACATAACTTGAATGATGATGGGGTAGTGATGGATTTGTAGACAGCAGAGAAGGTAGAAAATACAAAATAACGTTGTGTTGATAAAGCACAATATCTACCACATTCATTTACTACAAAGAAGACAACTAAACTACATTAATTGAAAAATTTATATTCTACTTTTGTCATCTTTTTCAGAAGATATAATATTGAAGTATAGGCTTTATTCACAAATAAATTCTAGCTTTAATAATGAAAGTGTAAGGCACGTTCAATGGAAGAAAGTTCGTACTTTTCGAAATTTCGAAGATTTTAATGCAATGAACTTTTACCTTTATTATATCGTACTCTTCTTTCTAATCGAGCATTAAGTTGAAAAAGTGAAGGCCAATTTTTAATACATTTTGGAAATGTGCAATGGACTTCGTATGGAAGTACTCCAAAACGGAAAAGATACGGGTCAAATAACCATTTCAGTCGAGTCTCAAAAAAATATCTATATACAAACATTCCAGAAATGGTTTAGGCGTTTACGTTTTTGACAAATTTGCAGGTGGTCAGATGTTTTGAAAAAGCATATTTTTGGTACGGGAGACTTCAAAATTTTAACCTCTTTTTCTTTTCAACTCTACACAACTTCATCTGTATTTCATGTACAATAAAAAACATTTTTAGACTTACCCGTTGGTGTAGCTTAGAAACGGAGTTGATGTAATTGAATTAATTTGTGATTATTGTTTAAAATGATTTCAGATTAAACCTGAAATGATTTAAAGTCAGAGTTCACTATATCATTTACCCTAGACAGCTGTCAATAAACGGTGTCTAATTATAATCAAATTATAATTTGTAGCACTCTGCTATGAAAACGGACAGTATCGTTATCAGTAAACTGACGTTTTGTAAAGGGAAATATGATGAACTAGATGCTATTTAGAAACCAACTATCGGCTTTAAAATGTCAACTTCCAAACTGTATCAACACTCGCATTGCTCTCGGTTGAACAAATTAAATTGCATCACTTGAAGACCAGGCAAATTCTATGAAATGGTGCGTATATGCTCGCAAGGGATTCGAGAAAGCTTTGCTCGTGCCAAAGGAGAGATTCTGTGACCATAGAATGGAAGCTGTTAAAAACTGTCACTGGCTGTTGGCTCCTGCCTTACTTCAGAATTCGTGATTGTCCAAATCCACAAAATTTGTGCAAGTCTGCCCCCACGATCAACATTCGGTTGAAGGAAGAATAAAACAGTAAACAAATATTTTAATTGAATAAAAAAGAAGAGAGATAATAAAAAGTACAAAATTAAAATTAGAATATTTACTACAATGTAGAAAATAAAATAAAATTTCAAATCTAGAAGATTTCTAATGCATTTGCTTTTGCGTTCAAATGTAAATGCATTTGAATGCAAGTGTGCACAAAATCCATCAATGTCGTTTAAAAAAAATAGTACTTTTACTTTCTTGAAATAGGAATTATGCATCGCAAATTTTAAAGATAAACAGGAGGAACCTTTTATAACAAAATGTAATTTACAGAATATTTATTGCTAATTCTTAAATCACAGTTTTCAAAGGCAACGCCGAAACTGTGCCTAATTAGTAAACCATAGCCTTCCTCGCTTTCTTTAAAACTTGCGAATAGGTGGAATTGTCTTCTTTTTCTGCTTAATAGATGTGATTAATAAATATCCGATAAGCATAGCACTTCAAATTGTTGAAAATAATGTGACTGAGACTAGTGATTAAGCACTGCCCACACAACAGAGACCATTGTTCCACGTTGAATAACAGAGTTCTCATGCATCAATTGCAGAATGATCAGTAGCAAACTTGTGCGTCTCTCTACCACCTACGACGCTTTGCATGAAACGCACAATAACGGTGATGCAAGGCCATACGCAGCGTTGAATCGAGTTTAATCACGAGGGAACCGATCCCACCCAATCTCCTGGTGAAGCCGAGTACGTCCTCCCGCTGCTTTCGTTCCTGTTCGCTTTCCTCTGTTCCCTCCTCCCCGCCGCATCTCCGGCCGGTTCAACGGCCGTTCGCAATCGCAATCGCACATGAGACAGGGCGAAGGCGCCGGGCGCCCAATTAACGGCACACTGAACACGCGGCCATCTCGCACGGCGCTGAGCGGAGCGCGAGGACTCCACTATCGACCCTTCCTCCCGCTGGGCCAGCCTTGCCGCTTCGACCCCCATTTCATCCCCCGCTCTTGACTGCCGCACCTGCGTGCCCACTGTTCCTCCCCGATGTCAACGTAGCCTTACCCGCGAGGCCATTCCGCTCTCCGCGCCTCTCCTGTCCTACGTCTACCCTCCTCTCTCCAACTCTCACCCTCTCCCCGAATCTTCGCCTATCAGCACATGAGCCCCGGCTCTTCTCTATTCTGCCAGTATTTCTCCGAGTGTTCCAGCCTCTCGATGACTCTCCTCGCTCTCCCAGTCTCGCGCCGACTCACCTCGATTTCCCATCCTCTCCCGTCCTCTCCTCACTACCCATACTCCCCTCACTTTCCCAGCCTCTCCCCGTCTCTCCCAGACTCTCCTCAACTCTCCCAACTTCTCCATGTATTCTAAGATCTTTCCAGCTCTCCACAAATCTTGTTGCTTATCCCCCAACTTCTCTAGCTTCTTCGCAACACTCAATTTACACGCTTTCTTTTGACGAACGATTTCGCAATTCAAGGGAACGCGCGCACGCGCAGAGCGACTTCTGGGGCTGCAGAGCCACACTACGCACGCGCGCTTCCGCTACAACACCGAAGTCGTTCGTAAAAAGAAGCGTGCCAATCTTCTCTTAATCTCCCAGAATCTCCGCGACTTACTCTCTCAGATTCTCGTCAACTTTTCCAGCTTCTCCCTAACTCTCTCGGCTTCTCCACAACTTTCCCCAGCTTCTCCACAACCCTCCTTACGCTCTTAGCTTCTCAACCCTACTCACCCCAATTCTTCCTCTCCCCACGCTCTATTGCCGTCGTCTCCCCCGCCAGTATTCCCATCAATTCTCCTCTCGCCCCCGTCTTCCGTTTCCCCGTAGTCGCGCCACCCCCGTCTTCCAGCTGAATAGCTTCGAGCGGAATGCCACCTGCAGCCCTATCGGACGTCGAATTGCGGCCACCTGGCCTCCGCCCGGCACAAAAGCTGCCCGCTGGGCAGGACAAAGCGCAGGGCCCAGCTAGGAACGCGCACCGACATCGTGCATTCGGAGCACCGGCTAGGGTAGCTGCCAGCCAGGCAGAGGACATCACGAATTACTGGGTTTCTGTGGAAATTAATACAATACACGGGGATTAATGCAGCATGAGCAATGTTCTACATTCAAGACATATTAAATTATGCACAATTTATTTTTAGAGTTTTAAAAAAAATGACATTTTTAGGAGAATGATTTGGCAAACAAACTTCACCAAAAGTAATGTCAATATCTCTCTGACTGTATCTAATGGAGAGGAACACGGATTTACGCATGATCACCAGTCACAATGTTATCAATATTACAATATTATAATAATATGAAACCGCGTAATGGTATTCATTCGCAAGCGCGAGGCGGGAAATGGTTCTCTCGAGAATAGACCCCAGACCAGACATGAAAGCGATAGTCGGTATATCGGCGGCGGTGGCTGGCGAAAGGGGGCGGGCTGGCAGCCTGGCGAGCCATCCTCTAGCCTTCCATTCGGAGGAAGCCCGAAAAGATTTGACGGCGTGGAAGGAGAGGCGATGGGTATATTTGAAGAATAGTAGAAGCGCACGTTCGTGCTGTGGAGTCACTACCGTAGCTTTGTCGAGAATCGTGCGAAAAAAGCAGAGTGCGTGGAAAGCAAAGATGGACTCGAGGCGCGCCGATGTAGAAGACCCTCGGAGATCTCCCACGGGGTACTTCAAAGGCAGCCAGGCATCTGGACCGCATCGAGTACCGGAGACGCCGAATTCTCAGAAATTCGACGAGGTTTGATTTGCACACGCAGTATCCCCATCGAATCGCATCTGTTCAAACTCAGCAAAACGGGAAGACAGGACACTCCTCGCGAAGAGCGGCAATCGTTCTGCGCAAAGAAGCGCCGAGCAGACACTTAAAGAAGCCTTCAAGACGAGCGACTGTTTTGGCTTTGGGCTCCGTTGCCGCATTTCAAACGCGATTTCGGGCTTCTAATATACCAGTCGGACAATCATTCGGTTAGGAGAGGTATTGCTCAGTTTGGATTGTAAAGTTTCCAGGAATCGGGCGCTTTCTCGCTCGATGTCAATGTCGCAGGTAAGGTAACTAGCTAACTGGAGTTCGAGGGCACTGCGTTCAGAGTAACTACCGAGATATTTAAAATTAGTGATATGCTAACTGCTCCGTTATGGCGGTGTATCGCTGGATATCTATTTCATGACATTATTTTAGAGAAAATAAAAAAAAGCATAGAATTCCCCACTAAAACACATTGCCCCTCGGCAAAAATGTATTTACCAAGCAGAATGTAAAAATTAAAAACAAAATAAACATGAAATAGTAATAAATAGTAAAGAGCCTTAGAATAGGCGGTTGCGGCAGCCGTCGTCTGCGCCGAGGAGGCTAAAGGTTCGAGTCCTGCTTAGGTATGATTGTCTCTTCATCCGTCACCATCATGCTATCACCTTATAATTCATAATTCAAGGCTTAACAACAGCCGGAAAGTTGATCCCCATAATAACACACATCTTCCAGGATAGAATATGACTGGTCGTTGGAAATGACCGATACGAGAACTAAAGAGTAAAGAGTATATTCATAATTCAAATCTAGGTTGTTTGGTAGAACTCAAACAGGTTTTCGTATGAAGCCACTATTCCCCGCCTCGCGCCGCTTTCGCTTGCGTGTGTGTGCCCTTTGTGCATTTGGAAGGGAAGTGATAGCGGAATCAGGTGCGTTTTTCGAGCTCTCAGGAGTGCTGGGACATGCCTGATATTCAGAAAGGCCGGAACGAGAAGATCGGGTTTCACAGCCTCGCGGCGCTCAGCGGTTTCACCAAAGCATTGTAGTACGTCTGTTCATGCTGTCGCGCTCCACAGTAGAGCGAACTCCCGTGCAACCACTCATGAGAATAAGCCGCGTGTACTACGTCAGTGCTACGCCATGGACTTCAGGCAGCGGTCACTAAATCTGGAATCACGTGAGTCATATGTTTGCATAATTGCAGAATGTAGCTAATTCATTGGGGGGTAACGATCCTTTGGATTCACTACCCGTTGCTGGAGTGAGGGCTGAGGCAATCCACCATAGGGAGAGAGGCGTCTGCGTGGTGAAAGTGCTGTGATGCCCCGGCCCGCGTAAAGAATCCACCGGAGAGTTGGTGCAGCGTTTGCAGCAAAACTTTCACATGCCTTAACTGAAAGTCATACTGATACTTTACTGACATACAGGTGTCCCACCAACTACAGACCACCATAACGCCTAAATGGTTCATGATATCTTAGTGCAGTTTTCGCTCAACAATGCGGAACCATGGGTCAAGTAATATGCCGTAGACATATTGTTCGTAATATTTTTTGTTAGAAATGTAGACATCTTTGATTTTTTAAACGGAACTGTATATTTTTCTTTTCAGCAATGGATAGATCAAAATAAGAGGAATACAATGATGTATCATATAATAAGATTTTGACAGTAATGCGAGTATAAAATTACACTTTCTGAAATGCGTCATGTATCCTAGTTCATTAGTTCACAACAGTTCATTCACGTTCAGGAAGCGGCAGTGGCTCGCACTTCACCATATTCAGTATTATTTTTTCTTTATTTTGGCATGATGAAATGAATCAAAATAAACTGAACGAATAAAGTCTATTTGAGTTTCTGTATTGGTCTACGTAACCACCAAATATTAAAAGATATGAATTGCTGATATTATTTTAAGATGAACAAACCATCCGAACGGATGCGATCTGCACACCAATTGGTTATCGAATAGCGGACAAGTTATTTCCGACTGTGAAAAAATTATCTCCAGCAAACTTGAGAAGAATGAGGATAAAGAAAGAAAAAGAAAGGAATGAGATGAGATGAAGGGGAGCAGAGGCATTTTCCCCGTGCTGCTCCGGCATACACCAGGAAAGAATCAGAAAAAACACAAAAAAAGCTCATCAAAGAAGTCGGTTAACAACGACGATCTCGGAAGGGGCTGCAAATTCACTGCAGTTAAATATACGAAGCAAATTTCTGACGGGACCAATTTTCCAGGAATTTTCTTGTCGGGATCGAAATCGCGATTCCCCAAATTTCTGGAACGCTCGAGACAGTGCTACCTTTACGCTCGCTTCTATTGATTGTACACGAGATAGGGATGAAAGAGCGGAGTGAGAAGGTGATGGGAGGGGAAATATATGTGGCGGGGAGGGGGAAGAGTTCGTGGGAGGGGAGGGGGTCGCTGCCGTGTTTCCCCAGCGCGCCGGGCCGTCGGGCGCCTGCAGACTCTTCCGCCGCAGATCCGCTTGCAAAGCAAAGAGCGCGCACCCGAACCGGCGGCGCCCGCCGCCCTACCCCCACCCCCACCCCGAACCATCTTTCCGACCGCTCCTGCCGCCGGCATGCGGCAGCTCCCCCTCCCTGACACGGGATGGCTCCGTTGCCGGAACACTCACCAGCCGCCGGAAGCAAACAGTTATATTTTCATTGCATTTTTATCAATAAGCAATTATAAATTGCCATTGATCATTCCTTATTTTTTTCTTCTTATTCGATATACAATAACATCAGTTGTAGAAACAAATTAAATAATATTGTTTACTTACTATATCAAAAAACTCACATTGTCCTAGTAACATTGTAAAAGTAAAATTTTGTATTTTTTAAAGTAAATTTTGTTGTTATAAAAAGTAAACAAAGTACCTTTCAAAATTGTACGTAAAACATGTCGTTTAATGTAAAGTGAAGTATTTCCTAAATTTTTAAGACATAGTATGTTAACCCTTCGACAACCGTGGTATTTTGCACACGTCGAATACCAAGGGGGGTAACGGAGTTACTATAGAGAAAATTCAATGTAGTTTTAATATTTTTACCGTAAATGTCGTAATTTTGTTTTAGTTATGTAGATTAAACATTATTTTGATATATTAATACAATATTTAGCGATTTTAATAACATATTTTACATACAGGACTTTGTCCACAACGAAGAGGTCTCCAATACCAAACCATAACTATTCGGCTGTCCGGGTGACGCCGCGTCGTTGGCTGAGAGGCCGACGTTTCGCCTACCATGTCGCAGGCTTCCTTAGGGCAGTGACATGACATTGTATGCGTCCGGTGTTATATGCTGTTCTGCCTCTCAGTCACCCGGAGCCGAGAAGTTATGGACTCGAGCCGCGGAAGGTTACGTGTACATAAATACCAAATCATGCCGTTTTAGAACAAATTATACTATTCGTATTTTATCTTTCACGTGATACTCTTCTGTTCTGATGTATAAGTCATCATTCACGTTCTCCTTGTCTTCAGCACAAATAACATCCTCAATTTTATTTATAATCTATACGTTATCTTCATAACGCTAACAAAACAATCTACACTTCACGATCTTCTTTACTAGGTACGCGTTTGTTGTCTTACAGTGACCTTTCAGCGTTCTGTCTAAAGTCTTTGAGGCCTCATTAACAATATCGTATTTTGTCCCATACAAAAGTGTCACTGAAAGCAACACTTCCGCTATTTTCGAGGTTACGAAAATAAATAAGTACAGGTATAATGGACCTATTCAGAAATAATATTTTTACGATCGTTATCCTCTGTTAATAGTTACAATTGCTTGATAGTTTAGTTAAGACCTTTCCTTACATCTGTTGAAACTGTTCACAAAACCAGTAACAACGAAACATCAAAACCAGTTTTGAATGTCTTTTTAGATTTATATACACTTCAAGGCAAAATATCCCCATTGTTCTATTTCAAGTTTAAACATTTTTGGCAATGCCCAAGTGACAAAGGAATGTTGGCATCTAATTTTACCAAAAATCAATCAAAAAAGTTGTATTGCTGAGGAATAAAATTAGATTTAATTTTCCTTTTTTCCCTATCAATGATTTTTGATAACGATATCGTTCATGGGCTGCATCACAATTCGAAAAATACAAATTTTAATTTACGAAACTCATTTTAAAATATTTTATAATTGTTATTATTAAAACAACTCCTACGAAACCTGTTAGTAATGTTACCCCTTAATGTATCAGTTTCTAAGCATGTGATCAATGTAATTCGACTATCACTTAAAACTTGAAACGCGTTTACAAAACTTCATTTTCCGTGTTGTAACAATATTGCAGCCCCAAAAACAATGTGTTGACGTAATACCGCGAACGTGTCATAATGGAATAGGTACGTAAATGCTCGTGTTCAATTACATTACATTACAATGTACATTACAATTTTTAAAAAATTTTCGCGATATTCAATTTGTATCTCCATTAACTGAATGTTATTAAAGCTATCTTTACGGAGAGTTCTATCGTTTCCACATCTTTTCTTGTAAAAAGCATTTTATTTTCCTTATCAACAGCGAAGTGTCTACGAAACTGTCGGAGAGTATCAGAATAATATGAGAAACAGAACACGCCTAATGTAAAAATCGCTAGCTCAGGAGTCAATAAGGCAAAATATTTTCTTTATCTTTTTATATACATACTATAGGATATGGAGATATTTTCTACCAAACGTGGTAAACTTACCTTAAACGTAGATGCAAATTATTCAAGCGGTCAGGAAGGAACTTACCTGTAACAGAGGTACAAATGTGCTCATTAAGAATCAATAAATTAATGTGCATCTACTAGGAATAATCCACAATAACTGGAAATTAAAAATTAATGCCCCCTGCTTTTTGTTTGAACATCCAACTATTACTAATATTAATAGAACATTTAAATTATTTTAATAATGTATTTTTCTGGTGAGAATCGATTTCATTATTGAACTATTCATACTAAAATAAGAAAATTAAATGTTGCAGATTAATGGAGTTAATGGGAAAGAAGACTTGTCAATTTTTGTGATAAGAGCTAGATTGTACAACAGCAAGGAACAACAATCAATATTGAAAGTAATGAAAACTAATAAAAGTAAAACTTCTTCAATCATCAGCATTAAAAATATGGGATTTGAAATGGAAATGAAAACATTCAAAATTACGTCAAGTTAGAAATTTAGTACTAGAATCTCCTCCTCTTCTTCTTCTTCTGAACTTTAAAAGAGAACACAAAGTCATTTTATCAAGGCTCCGAATTGGCCATTTCAATTTGAGTCACTATTATTTATTTCAAAGAACGAATCCAGTTCCCCGTCCAAATTGTGGTCAAACTATTTCTACATCCCATTTATTAGTGGAGTTTCCTTTCACTGCTAACCTCAGAAAAAACTTACTAATTGATTCGGATATCCATTCTCTACTGAATTCCACTTCAGAGTTTAAAAAAACTTATTAAATTTCTATGTGACACAACATTAGATAAATATATTTAATAGTTCCTTTATTGTTACAAAAATTCACATGCCTATAATATTGAACGGAATCAGAGTTAAATATTTAATATTGTTTGTTAAATATAGCATTGTAATGTATGTTTATGTAATTGTAATATTTATTTATTTATTTATTTGTCAAAAAACAGTAAAAACTGTATATGACGTGTGGGGAAAGAAATTTATCTGCGCACATTTTCTTGAGGGCCAGAATAACAAAAAAAAAAAAGCAAAAATGAATTTAGAAAATAATTATTTTAGAAAATAAAGATATTTGAAAAATGTTTGTTCCCGAGTTATAGAAAATCAATTTTTAACTGTAAATGAACTACAAGCAAAAGGAGTGCTCAACAAAACGTGCGCACAGTGAAGCTACATTTACGTCCAGAAGCAAAACAAGGGGCCATCTCAGCATTTGCTCAATGGATCAGGGAAACTGGACAAAAACCTAATCGAGATGGGGGTCATTGACCCGGAAGCTGAAGTACATTACTTGTTACAGGCGTATTAAATATTTTTTTAAATGTATACAATGCAAACATAAACTAATTCATTATATATCTTTGTTTTGTTACATTAAACATTATTTTTCTTTTTCACGATCAGTATAGTATCTAATTGTATAGAAACAGTTTTGCAGCAGAAAAGATTTTACTTTTAACTTAAATTTGTGTACCGACTTTAATTGTTTTATGTCATCTGGAAATGCGTTGTAAAGTAACGTACATGTATTGTATGTTGATTTCTTGTACTGAGCTGTTGATACTGACACTTGATGCACGTGATTTCTGCGGCGTGTGTTGTAATTATAAATATCAATATTGCATGAAAATATGTTCCCTCCGTTAAGTAGGTCATTTTTGACAAATATTACAGATTCGTAAATAAATAGACAAGGCAATGGTAGGATTCCCAGCTCAATGAAAAGAGGCTTGCAGGAATCACGTGGAAGGCATTTTTTCATTATTCGAATAATTTTCTTTTGCAATCTGAAGGTCTGAATACTACAGGATGAGCTTCCCCAGAATATTATGCCATATCTCAGGCGGGAATGCACATTTGCAAAATAAACGCAACGAGCTGCATGAAGGCTGACAGAATTTGAAAGAATTCTGAATGCATAGCATAATGAACTTAATTTAGTGTTTAATTCTGTTATATGTACATTCCATTTGAGGTTTGATTGAATTGAAAGACCTAAAAATTTTGTTGCCTCAACATCAGCTAATTGCATATTGTTCATTTTCAATGGAACATGCGATTTCCGATTTGAGATGCAAAAATGCATTGAAACAGTTTTTCTTTCGTTAACAATTAATTTGTTATTATTAAACCAATTTGAAACTTCTGAAATTGTACTATTTACTGCTTCTTTTTTGCAAAGAACATTCGTGTCATCAGCAAACAGAACCGTTCTTCCATTTTTAATAGACGAGGGCATATCGTTTACATATAACAGAAAGAGAATAGGACCTAAGATCGAACCTTGCGGGACCCCATGCGCAATTGGCAAAGAATTGGAAATATAAGTATGTAATGTCCTTTCCTGCCAGTATGGTATTTCTACTCTTTGAGTCCGATGTTTAAGGTAAGAAGTTATCCAATCTAGGGCAATACCACGAATTCCATACGAAGGTAATTTTGAGAGCAAGATCTTATGGTCAATAACGTCAAAAGCTTTCGAGAGATCTAAGAATATTCCAATGGGTACTTCATTTTGGTCTATTGATGAAGCAACATCTTTGAGAAAAGAAAAAATGGCAGTTTCCGTAGATTTTGATTTTCTAAAACCGTGTTGTGAGTCTGAAAACGCTTTGTTTTTCCTGAGAAAAGTTTCCATTCGTAAGTAGAAAAGCCTTTCTAATATTTTTGAGAAAACTGACAAAAGAGAAATTGGCCGGTAATTTTGAATATCATTTTTGTTCCCTTTTTTAAAAAGTGGCTTAATTTTTGCTGTTTTGAAAATATCTGGAAATATTCCTGTACATAAAGAAGCATTGAAAATGTGAGTTAACGGATGTATAAAGGCAGGTGCACAAGTTTTTAATAAACAATCCGGAAATTCATCTAATCATATTTTATTATGTAGAATTGTAAAATAGATTTTGATCGCTTATGACCAAGACGTTTCACAGCGATCTAAAATAAATTAAAATAAATAAATAATGAAAGTAAATGAACCCTTTATTATAAATATCTGTGTTGAATATTATCCTGTTAAACCAGAAATAAAATTCAGTTATTAATGTTTTTAAATGGCATAAGCATTGGTTTCGTAGCATGACAGTCCGGAATCAATATTCTCACGTCAAAATACCTCTGAACTTACTAATTAATCATCAAGCTGTAGAAACTAATTAAATTGCTTCAGCAAATAAAAGCCATCAACCAATAATTTCCTTAACAAAAATTACAATTTAAGTAATTAAAAACTTTTTTCCGAATTGCTTCATCTGTTGCCAGCTGATGGATTCCATTACGTGACCTGTCCTTTGATTAAAAGTGCAAATATCAATCTGTGATAAATCGGATTCTCTGAAATACACCAAAACATCAAAATACTAAAAACCGCACGCTTATCCTACACAGGATCGTCCACCAATGTAGTTTGCTGAATGAATTCATCCATTCAATCTACGGCAAATATCAAGGTTAGACTGCAAATACATTAATTTCGGAAATTAATCCACTAATTAATTGTATATACTTGATTTAAATATTTTTTATAAATCAATATATGTGTTTATTGTGTAAATTCTACTTAATAAGCAACACACTGCTTGCTCGTTTGAAGGGAAAACACCGGAGATTGTTATTTTCGTCAAAAAACAAAATATTACGTGTTCATTTTTCTCCCTTACTCATTACATTTATAAATATATTTTGGTTAGATATTATTTTATTAATTTTTAAAGAACAAAAGAGGTCACAGATAGGCATATCAACAGAAGACGAATATTATTAGAGCTAGAATGTGAAATTTGGTCCATACTTATTATGCTGTATTAAAATTATTTACTTTCAGGAATAGAAAAATAATCATTTCCTTTCCTCTTCATAAGCCCTTTAAAAATATTTAAACTCATTTTCTATAAGGCAGGTTGTACAAAAACATTACCTTGCATTTAATATAAATGAAAATTTCTTTCATTGTTTGAGAAAAAATACATATTGTATACTTTCGCTTTCAGATTATACACAGAAAATAAACAATTTAAGAACAACAATGAGTGTTTGAGAAATTTTATTTGATGGATAATTAAATGTGGATTTTTTAGACGTGAATGGTCTGCCTTCCGTCCTATCTCGCGGCGGCAATCTAGTTTCACAGTATCACACTTGAAAACGACTATTGTAAACGAATTATTGTCACTGATAAATGACTATCGCGCCGATACTAATGGAATAAGAAGAAACGTGATTGCCCGCTTAATGTATTCGTAAAAAAACAATCAAAATATGACGAAAACAATGAAAGAAAAGAAAAGGAAATGAAAGAGCCATTACGTTCTGTACGAAACAGAATGTTCATCGAAAATTTGTACCGACAATACGTTTTGTCCATAAGTGCCAAATTATGATGTAAATAAATAAAACTAAAGAAATTTTAGGCATAGAACAAAAATATTGAACCGTAAAATCCAATTTCAGCTAAGTATTTGCACCAATAATAGATTTTTAATAAACTATTTGCATTGTTGAAAAATGATGACAAACCATTTTACGTGTAACGTGAGCCGAAACGTTGAAATTAATTCTAAAGAAAAGTTTTGAGATAGGTGAGTGGGAGAGAGATATTAATGCATTTTGGCCAAAAGGCAAGCAAGCTTTTGGTTTTGAGCGCCCTCCTGCGCCTCTACAATTTTTCAAGTGAAAGTTCAAACATCCACATCGTAGAACACTACGTCAAATTTAATTTTGTAAATAGAAATTGTTTTGGAAAAACGCATAGTTTTAGAGGTATATGCTAAAAATTTAATAAAGTACGCAATTTTTAGGGATTTTTGTAGTTTTCTCAATGAAGCTATTTGACATAGCAAACGTAAATTTGGAATTCAGCATCTGAAAATAAAGTAGATGCTTTGAGAGAAAACTGATTTTTTCCTCGTTCTGATACTTAGAGATTGGATTGGGTGGAAAAAAATCATGCTACTACACATACTAGGTAAACACCCATGCCTAGGTGGGACTCAATACCGCGACCTTTCGTGTTAAGAATACCACTGTGCTTACAACTTATCGATCTTGGGTCCGCAGCGCTAGGTCGACACGTTCAGCTGCAATTCATCAGTATACTTTGATATTAGTGTCTCCTTGAAATATAAATTTTAAAATATTTTGTTTCCCCACGCTCAAGGCGAATGGGGGAAAATTCAGAATTCTGACATTTTTGGAATTTCCGAGCAGCACTATACCCACCGATGGCTTTTCTACTCATTCCCTAACAACGCGCAAGAAAATGGAAGTAAAATATTTGGCTATCCAAAGGAGAGAAGCCGGATAACGAGTGGCCGTCGGAATTTTTGTAACTCGCTGGTGGGGGTGGGAATGGTGGAAGCGTTGTTGGTGGGCGACGAACGTTCGTATGGTCAACTGTAAAAGTTAAAACGAACAGTTGAAACACGATTCGCGCTCACATCACCCTCACTGTAAAGCGAACACCCTCACTGTAAAGCATCACCCTCACTGTAATATCATTGTAAACCGCCAGTTCGGGGTAGAGATGGTCATAGGATCACAAAATTATTGGCTATTTGCCAAGCAAAAATCCTTCTTGTGAAGAATTTCCCCACGCGAAAAGCATCTCGGCATCGAGGCAGAAGAGGGCTCCGCCGCTTTACGGCGGTCTTCTGGGAGTGTCATGTTATGTCAATTTTAAAAAAAGGACATTTTTCATTGAAAAAATGAAGCTATGGATTATTGTTTCTGATGCTGGCTTTTCACTGTTCAAAAAACAGCTAAAAACGCTTGCAGAAACAAAATTGTGATTGTAAATAACCTGCCCAGTTCATTTGCTCCACCTAAGCAAGCGCTGACAGTTTATTTGCTCCGCGTGCCGCAAGTCAGGTATACGTCTCCGGAAGTTTACCCAGTGTTTGTATGGAAAGTGCTTGTAAGTTTGTTCCGTGCTGTACATTGGCAAACATTTTTCGACATGGCAGACGCAAGCGCTTCCGCGGCAAAGGGAAATCATGAATAGTACGAGTATCGTATCTTTTATTTATCATTTTATGGGTTTAAAATATGCAAAAAGGCTGATCCGTTGAACTTGTATGTGCAGTATGTAGTATTCTGTTTCGTAGTGAATTATAAAATAACTATTTTTGGGAGAGGAAGTACAGTCCATTGAGGAAACGCTGAAATTTATCGAATTCTTAGAAAGTAAGCCAGTCCATGGCAGAGGATTTTGCCATCTCTGACGGAGGGGAGAAAATTTAAATACCATATTCTCTAAAAGGAGTATAAAAACTAGTAATAACAATATGATTGGCTTAGGAATAATATGAAAACTAGTAATAATAATACGACCGAGCGAAGTGGCTCAGGTAGTAGCGCGCTGACTTCGCAGTCGGGAGGGCCGGGTTCGATCTCCTGGGCCAGCCACCCTGACCGAGCTTTTCGTGGTTTCTCTCAGTCTTACAGACGAATGCTAGGATGGTTCAAAAAGGCCACGTTTGCCTCTCATCATCATCCTATCACATAATTCATAATTCAAGGTTTAACAACCTTGTCTTACCAAGGGATACAGCCGAAAACATGATCCCCACAACGACACTCATTAATCTCTCTCCGGCATAGAATATGACTGGGCCTCCACAGAGAACGTGTTGCGTGATCAGAAACGGCCGATAAGAAAATAATAATAATAATTAATAATAATAATTAATAATAATACTAATGTAGATTAATAAATAAAATTCCGTCAAAATCTCCCCATTAAGAAACTCCGACGAACAATTCACAAAACTTGGATGCGACACTACTATCAAAGGCACTAACTAAATGAATCTGAATTTTTTTTCAATAATTTTTATTATTTTGAAGATTATACATGGCTCGGTTTAGCAATACAAACTTTCTCACATTTTTTTGATGCTTATTATCTACGTTAAAAAACTAAACTATTACTTCTTTACAAACTAATTATTAGGGAGAGGAAACCCACTGAGCACCTCACAAGGAATCATCCAAATTGGCAAATTGTATATAAAAAACATGCTTGGGAAATCTATTTTTTATTCTGGTTGCGTTTCTGGGTGCTTTGCCTAGGTTATATTGGGATAGTTGTGTAATTGATGGTAAATTGTTATAAAAATTATGGGATAACTTGGTGATGTGATGTATGATAGGCTTTATTTGAATTTCTTTATGAAGTTGTTTGTTTGTGATGAACCAGGGTGCATTGGTTATTGTTCGCAGGAATTTATTCTGTATGACCTGTAATTTATGGATGTTGGTTTTTGCTGCATTAATCCAGACAGGACAGGCATAGAGCATTAGGGGTCTTATTACTGTTGTATATATGAGCTTAGCATTTTCTATTGTTATTTTACTGTGGTTGTTTATTAATGGATTTAATTGGATTAGTTTGACTTTTGTTTGTTGTGTTTTAATGTTAATATGTTCTTTCCAGTTAAGTCTAGTGTCTAAATGTAGTCCTAGATATCTCACTGTTTTGTTTTGTGGAGTCCAAGGAATAATTTTATTGTTCAGTGTGAGAGGTGGTGGTGTTGAAATGGTTTTTAATGAAAAGATTTTTGCTGTTGATTTGGATGGATTTAATTTAATTTTCCATTTGTTTGACCAATCACTGATATGGTTTAGATATTGTTGTATTGTGTTTCTTAATATATCAAGTGATGTGCTAGAACAATACAATGCTGTATCATCTGCAAATTGTGCTATATTGATTGTGTTGGATGTAGGGATATCAGCAGTGTACATATTAAACAATATAGGTGACAATGGGGAGCCCTGAGGAAGTCCAGCCAAAATTGATTTGGGGTTTGAGAGATGTTTATCTATTGAAACTGCAAAGGTTCTATTGCTTATGAAGCTATTGATGATGTTGGTTAAGTACTTGGGTGTACCATTAATTTTAAGTTTGTACATGAGACCTTCATGCCATACTCTGTCATATGCTTGGGAAATGTCTAGAAAGGTTGATATGGTGTGTAATTTTCTCTGGAATGCTGTTTGAATATGTTCAGTGATTCTTAATAATTGATGAGTGGTTGATAGCTTTTCTGTAAATCCAAATTGATGTATGGGGATGATACCATTTTTGTTGAGGTAATTGTTGAGTCTTTTCTGAATGATTTTCTCTAGAATTTTTGACGAAGAGGGTAACAAGCTTATTGGTCAATAATTTTCTACATTTGATGGATTTTGTTTGGTTTTGGTTTGGGTATTACTATAGAGTGTTTCCATAAAAGTGGAAAATATCCTGTTCTTAATGAAGAGTTATAAATATTATTTAGGAATGCTATGGCTTGGTTTGGTAGATTTTTGAGTATTTTATTGTTTATTCTGTCATGTCCTATGGCCTTTTTATTGGGGAGTGCTTTTATTATATTTGTTATTTCCTGAGGAGATGTGAATCTGATTCTGGAGGGTACATCATAATTAGGAGATGTTGCTATCTGTGTGATTGTTTGATGTAGGTTGTGTGGGTGGGAATCATTGGGTTTGAATGTATCTTCAAAATGTTTTGCTAGGGTTTCAGCTTTTTCAAAAGGTGAGAATTTTTTGCCTGTGTTAGTTTTAAGTGGAGGAATGGTATTATTTTTGTTAAGTATTTTATTTTTGAACTGCCACAATGTATTGTTACTAGAGCTTAATGTTTGGATCATGGTGTTATATTGTTGCTGTTTGTGAGTGAAAAGTGTTTTTTTGGTGATATAGGTTAATAGATTTAGTTCCTTTTTGACTTCAGGGTTTCTAGTGTGATTCCATAATCTTCTTGTTTTATTCTTTGTGTAGATTAGATTTTTTATGCTTTTGGGTAGTTAATTTTTTTACTGTGTGTGTTTATAAGTGATTTGTTTGATTTACTGTTCTGTAGTTCACTTAATATAATAGTATTGAGTATTGTTATTGCTTGGTCTATTTCTGGAGGGGTATTTAATATTTTAAATTTTGGGATGGAAGTTTTTACATTATTTTTAAATTTGTGCCAATTGATTATGTGTGTGTTGATCTGAGGAATGGGTGAGTGTGTGGGGAGTGGATGTTGTGTTGTTATTATTACTGGTAGATGGTCTGAGTCCATTTCATGGTGTACTGTGGAGAAAAATTTTTGTTGTATATTTGTTATACCTATGTCTAATATATCTGGGTTCCTAGAGTGATCATATGGGTAGTAGGTTGGTTCATTGGGTGCTATTATACTAAGTTTGTGGTAGTTTATTAATTGTAGTAATTGTGTCCCAGCTGAATTATTACTTTTACGTCCCCACTGTATGTGTTTCCCATTAAGATCTCCTAAGATTATTGTTGGAGTGTGTTGATTAATAATACCGCTGAGATTGGTATTTTGGATTTTTATATTGGGGGGCTTATATGCTACTATTAGTCTAGTTTCCAGATTGTTGTTATTATTGAACTTAATTGCTGCTGTCTCAATACCAGGGGTTGGTGGTAATATTATTTGATAGCATGATATTGTGCTCTTTATGAGTATCATTACTCCTCCTCCATTATTATTTTGTCTGTCTGTCCTGATTACTTTATAATCTGGTATGGTGAGTTTTACACTGCTGTTTAAATGTGTTTCAGTTATACATGCAAAGTCAATTTTCTTATCTTGCAAGAAGTATTTTAGTTCATTGACTTTATTGATTAATCCATTTGCATTCCAATTGAGCATGATTAACTTATTAATTTGTGTTTGTTGCATAATTATTATTAATGTATGCTGAGATGGATGATTGTATGTTGCTTATTATGGATGGTATAATTGAGTTGATTATATTGATTATGTGAGTAGCTATCGTGTTGATCAGGGAGTTGAGAAAACTGTTCTCGTTTGTGTGTGCATGAGAGTTTAGATTTTGGGGGTTGTTACGCTGATTAAAATTTTGAGCTGTGTTTTTGTTGTTTATGTGTGTAAAGTTGGGGATGTTTTGAGTGGTTCTCAGTCCGGGAAAGTTAGTTTGGGTATTTTGAGGTGGCGTTGTTGAAGATTCATTGGTTCTAGTTCTATTTTCGGGACTGTTGAGGTTAGGGTTTTGGCTGATTTTTTTATAATAAGGGCATTCTACTGTTCTGAGGTCTGCTCGGTGGTTTCCTTGACAATGATAACATTTGAATGGTTCATTTTTATGGGGACAAGTTGCAGAATAATGATTTTTGGAACAATAAATACATGCTATTTTATGATTACAATTATTTTTTGTATGGCCAAAGTCTAAACATCTCATGCATTGAATGGGGCCTTTAGGTCTCCTTCTCCTTTCAGCTTTTACAATGAGATTACAAATTTGATTTATTTCTAAAATAGTTTCTATGTTTTCTTCCCCACTGAATTCGGCTGCTATTACTGCAATTGGGTTATTGTCTTTTCGGAGTCTGGTAACTTTAATGAGTGATGGGTGTTTCTCTTTCAGTTCAGTGTACATTTCCTCTTCTGTGATTGATGTGTGTAGGTTTTTGAATACAACTGAGAATTTCTTATTTGCTGGGTCCTTGTAAGTATGAAATTGTCTTCCTGTGTTTATTAGATATTTGGTTATGTCTCTGAAGTCACTGATTTTCTCTGGTTGTATTTTAACTATATTATTTATGAATTGAAGTGTGAAACTATTTGTCACTTTGGTATTGATTTCCTTGCTAAAGTTCGTGATGTTAGTTATATTTGCGACATAGATTGGCGAGATTTTAACAGATTCTGACACACTTGGCGAGGTTTCATTTATGTAACTAAACCAATTTTGATTGTTGGGTTCTAGTTCACTGCTCAGTGGCTGAAATCTGTTGCCAGTGGGGACCGAATATGAATACAGCGTTGAACTGTCTATGCTGGCTTGCTTTGATTGCAGATTAGACCTTTTTGTTTCGTTGGCCGAGGTAACATCATCAGAAGGACGCTTTAAATTTTGCTCTGCGGCATGTTGGCCTGAAGCGTTACCTTGTAATGAGTCCAGGTTTTGCTGTCCGAACGAGGTCTGTTGATTTGGCTGAGGTCCCATTGTTGTTTGGCTTGATTGAGATTCCATTGATGTAACTTCTGAACTGATGGTTTCCGTTGCTTCTTCATACAACATCGATACGTTTAGTTCTGGGATGGAATAATCACTATTTAGTGTTGTTAAGGCATTACTGATGATCTGCCCGGTTGTCGGGCAGTACCCGTTGTGCATAATACGTAGCACTCACTAGTGGCACTGTTTCCACAGTCCACAAGATTTTCGCTGGTTCACAGTCTTTTCAAATTCACACGGCTATCACTGTTCACAACGATAAGCGAGGTCCGTTCGGTACGACAGTCGGAACACGCTCTTGATGAATCCGAATAAAGGTAGCCCTTCAACCATTAGCCAGCGCAACTTGAACGCCACCAGTGTAAGTTTGTCGGCAACTGCCTTCCAGAAAAAAAGTTCCTGAATCTGGTTCGTTTATGTGGACCACAAACATTTGCTGCCATTACTTGCAGCAAGCACTTGCCACTGTAAAGTCAACGTCAAGCATTGAAGTATTTAAAATTTACTCTACTAACGGAGCCATTTAAACATAGTCGGACGATTATGTAACGTCGTCAACAATACTTGAGAAAATAACTTCACGCACCATTGCATGAACTGGTCAATTCCTCACCGTGTGACCCAATCTGCCACATTGAGATTAACTGTCAAATTAGTTAAAATAATGGTCAATGAAGAAAGCATTGATCTGCAACAAATAATGTTTGGACGGACTCTTCCATTTTCCTATTTTAATGTATCAGTATATTTGGAGAAGTTCTTACGAAAATTATTTTGAGCGTTTCTGAAAATGCGCAATTTTGAGCTCATTTTCACATTGAAGTATTGAGTTTTCGTGTAACTTCATTAGAAATCATTTAAAGCACTTGTATTTAGAATTGCAATATTGTATAGAAAATGCTCGTTTTCTAAAAAAATAACCAAGTGAGAGATTTTTCAAAATTTATCATTGTGTAGTTCTTGCCAAAAACACATTAAAATGGCGTTTATGTCTTGTTATTCAGAGGATATAGCACTATCGGTATAAAAAGTTTGAAGAAAAAATTCGGAGCCGTTTTGAAGAAAATCTTGATTTCAAATATTGTCTTTCTTTCATTCACAATGGCATTTAAAGATTTAATTTTGAAGAACAGATTTTATTTAGAAGAATAATCTCTATTTTCAGAACTTGTTTGTAGTAAGACGCCGAAACTTTTTTAACTGTTGCAATTTTCTAAAATTCAGATATCTGAACGAAACTGAGACTTGTAGCATTTTTAAGCGTTCTTTACGCTATCTGAGGACAACCTTAATCAAAACCTTTGCAGCCAATTTTGGGAAAAATTTCAAAATGCCTCTAAGAACCCCTAAAATTAAATATCGGTTTCATATTTGCTATGCTCACAAAATAAACATTGCACGCTAAGTTAACAACAATTTATTGAATCCTTTTTTACAATGCAGGCAGCCATTTCACAGGCAAGGAGTCGCCTCTCGCTTCTCCCCCCCCTCTCTCTCACCCTTCCTCTCTGTTGCCCTACGGCTGAATACGGCACCATTTGTGCCTGCCTTTGTGCTGCGCCGTCTCCCCACGGCGCCCGATGGATGTGTGGCGATCACCACTAGCCACCACGTTGTCGGTCATTGGCCTCTCACGTCCCCAGCATCTCCACGTCCGGCTCCTGATCGCTCCGGGGCTGCATGGCTTGCTTCTCGTGTAGTGGCGGCTGGCGGACTGAATTCCGGAATCTCTCTCACTACTCGGTTGACGCCCGCACCCCCTTCAGTAGAGGAGGCGCGGCCCAGGATAACCTCGCCTCGAGGCTCCCTGTTTTGCTGTGCTGCGCTCCGCCCCTGCGAGCTCCGCGGCGCGCGACGTATCATTCCGCGCGCGCCAGCTTTAAAATACTGACCACAGCAATATTTAAGGGGCGGCGACATCAGCCAGATCGATTGAGGTGTATCAATTTTGGTGAAAATCCTGTTTACAATTTAGACGCTAGCGTTGTTCACAGATTGATGAACAGAAGGGAAGACATTTTGACAGAAACAAAGTTTTCGGCATCAAGTACCCACTAAACGTTGATTTTGACTTCACAAGACGTTAGAGAAAGAGATTTACAATGTAAAAGAAGAAGAATTATTCACATTTTTGGTATCAGTGATCCACAATACGATTTTTCTGCCGAAAAATCCCTGTTTTTTGCTGGAGAATTACATAATTTTCTCTATACTGAAATGTACCAACACCGTCTCGTCATAGACTCTTACGAGATCGTTGGCATCATTCATCTAAGATGGTTAGAATCGTGACCCGTTCCGAATTTATATTAAAATTTTGGGCGCCAGGAACAGGTTACGTTAATTAAAAATGACCAATGTTTCCACAGCTAATTTCAACAAATGTATAAATGTCCGGCTAGCTGGGTCAATGGGTCCCGTTATGGATAATCGCTATTGCCTAGATAGCCGATTACTTGATCTGCCAATTGTACAGTATGGGGAGGAATCTGAAAGGGAATAATTATCTATTTCTAACTATTTAACAATTTTGATTGACTAAATGAAAATCTTTTCATTTCCAAAAGAAAAAAAAATTCAACAATTTATTTAACAATATTTACAATTGTTTGGTCCTTAGGTCATGACCTCGTTTTAAACTATATCTTTTGTACTGCAGTAATTATTTACCGTCTTGGTCGCCGACGCCCCGCAGTCTCTTCTCACTTGAATGTAGGCGATCCCAAATTCCGCTTCTCTCTTCTAATCTTGCGACGTTGCCGACGCATCCAGCCCTCACTGACTAGAATATCTACCGGTTCTTAATTGGTATTCAAAGTTCTTAGTCTTCCCCAACTAGTGGTAAAATATTGAAGTCCAAATCCGCAATATATATAAAACTTTCAAAGTCCTAACCGAACTTCCCGTTGCACATCAACTTCCAGATTCCGGAAAACTATTGAGTCTCACTCGAAGCTTACAAGTCCTACTTCACTAATGTTGATCTCGCGAGCGATCTTTACTACTCGACGACCACTATCAGAATGTCCAGTTCTCCCTGTTCTTTCGCCCTCAACGCTTCGATATCCGTCCTTCGTTCCTCTTTTTTAAAACAAAACTACAAAATTTGACAGTCTATTCTCCCTTAGCCAATCCATTCATCTCTTATCAAACCAAGTAGCCACGCCCTCGACAGTCACTCCTTTTCACACCAATCACACATTATTTTATCTATCTAGCCAGCGCCCCCACCTCTTCAAGGCCTGAATGCAGTTTGTTGACCTTGCCAACCACTGCGCCGGCGTTGCTAAGGCTGGATATCGCCATTTTAATACCCTTTTGTCCACCCCATTTACAGCCAATATTATTAACAAAATATTATATATTTTGGTATATCACAATACTCTACTCTCTTTCTCTAAGAAAGTAAAAATACTGGTACGTTAAAATCAGACAAACACTCCATTTTTATTCATGTAGATTTTAATACTTCAAAATATGTTTTGCCTACAGAAAATGAAATGAAAATATTAATAATCATAATAGCAACGAAGGTACTTAATGGATTTTTCCAATCCCCACATAAGTGTATCTCATGTGCAAGGTCCGGGACCAATTTTACTAATGCTCTCCAAGTCACGATGTGCCTGAAAGGGAGATTACATTGTGCCAACAAGCCATCAACTCTCACTGGTGGTAACAACCTTGATGTATTGATGTATGTGAGTAACGAAGGAATCGAAGCAACGCATCTACGAGGTATGAGTGAATGACATCGAACGATGACGTAGTCCAGGAAGCAAAGCATTTGTTCCTACGATAAACAGAATATGTTCGTCAACAGATGAAATATTTTGATTCTGTGGTATATAAGATGGGCACAGAAAATAAAAACACATATGTTAATGCACTTAACAACACGATATTTAACTCTAGAACCATCTAAATCTCACGTGTAAGTTCACCAACAGCTTTCCCTACTGCTTCATTGTGGCGAGGTGTTAAACTACGTGGAGGAGAGATTTGATTATGGCATCGATACCACCGAGTATCACTGCTGGCAACTATCTTGTTGTCATTGCGGTAGCAAATTATGCATCGCGATGTCTCGTATCTAATTGGTTGACTCAAGGTCACAAAGTACATATCCCCTCGTGAGAAGTGCCAATGGTGTGTACAAAGGCAGTTCGCGGGAATGAAGAAACTTTCGTTGTTTCTCATTCAAAATGACGACATTGATCTGTTAGTTGCTTCTTCCTTCATGCGCCTACACGGTAAAGTGAATATCGATCTCCACCCCGAACGGCGAGGCATGTGTGGCGAGCCCGTATCCTTACTCCCCCCAAGACGCAACTGCCCAGGTCGGGCTCTGCCCTGACATCCACGAACTCGTGGGATTGCCAGAGTATTTCGAGATCAAGGTTCACGCGCTCACCAACCCTATTGATTGAAATGGGGACATCGCAAATCCAGTGGCGGCAGTGGAGCTACCACTGCACACAAAATAATGGACCCCAATCCCGCCAGCAACGGGTTAAAGTGCAGGCAGATGGGGATGGATGTAAATATCTAGATTCTAGATATCTAGATAAAATGGAGGGTACAACTGGCACTTGGCTCGTTACTATACCTGCAAGTGCCTGGAATCGATCGAAGGAAACTTCGTGATCGAAGTGACCCACAGTATCATCTTGTTTTATTGCACAGGAAGTATATTTGTTTGATGCAGCGACTCATTGTAACCAAAACTTAATGGAATTAGAATCGTTGGCTCTCAATCTAACATTAAGAATGATTGAATTAATGAATCGGATCTATATATTTTTAAAACGTATTTGCATCATGTGTTAATCGCAATTTTTATACTTTTGGTTAGGCTTAATTTTGCTTAATATTTCTTTTCCAAGAAACCAACTCTCGGTAGACAGCATCAACATTACGCACTGCTCCTAGGTGGAACTAAGTGCTGTAGAAACCAGCGATGTAAGACGTTACGCTCAGTAATAACTGATAACTTTTGGGGATTAGTAAAAATACTTCCAGTGTATCTCAGCAGCTCAATTTTTTTCTTTTCTTGATATGAACATTCAAATAAAGCATTTCATAATATGCTTCCTCATGTAGTCTCTGATCATTCTCTCGTAAGAGATGATCCTCATCTAGCTCGAAAACGTCCAATAGGAAATAAATTCAATTAATTTTGCATCCATTTGTGATATTTAGTTTTGTTTTCCTTTCCTCATTTCGTCTGTCCTTTCACTGTTATTCCATGTCTACTTCGTCATCCACCTCCAACACCTTCATTGTTTCAATTCCCTTTTTTTCGTATTTCGCTCGGCATTTGACCCTCCTCAGCGCAAATGTCACCTGCGTGATGGCTGCCGGTCTAACCTCCATCCATCTCTCCACGCGACGTTCCTGATCGATGGTCCAAGCTGTCAGAGGTGACCCTTTTTTGACTGATCGTTTAACAACTGGGCACCGCTGAGCGTGAAATATAATTTATTGTTGATCCGTACTAGCTGACAAATAGACTTTCTCTGTATAATCAGTCACATGAAGGCTTATCGCTGTGAGATGTCATTTTGATAAAGCATTTTATCAAAACACAAAGTGTACAGATATTCAGTGATTTTAACGTTATGTATTATGCTGTTAACTTGGGTTATTTATCAACAGTTTAAGGATAGACAGCGAAATTCAACTTGATTGATTCTAAAAGTTTTCATTGCATGATACTACGAACTATAATGGGCGGTAATGGTTTAAAATGATTCGTTTTCGAATTAATAATTTCAATATTTTGTTAAATAAATTTGCATTATGTATTATTGCATAAACAACATATGTGAATGAACACGCGTGGAATTTTAATGAGTAAATGAAGAGGTAGAAATTATCAAATTTCCAGCCACCTTTACAGCGTGCTTTGTTTTCCTTTACGAACTATGCGGGAGCTTCTGTGGCCTTAGTCCGCAGCCATCCCTCAAGCGGAGCCCGCGAGGCTTCTCTGCGAGCCAAGTGTGTTACAGGCCGACGCACGTAATAGACACGACGGCCAGTAGCGGCAGCTGGGTGGCGAAGGAGGGGGAAGGCTGGCGACTGAGCTAATGATAACAGCGGGCTCGAGGGTGAATGCGAGCGCGAAGGCGATGACAATGGTAAAGGTGAGGGGAAAGCAAAGGCGGAGGTGGAGGCAAAGGCGAAGGCGAATTCAAATGAGAAGATGAAGGTGGAGACGGAGGTGAAGGCGAAAGCAGAGGTGGAAGTCAAGGCAAAGACGGAGGCGGTGGCCGAAGGCAAAAGCGAAGGCGAGGATGAAGCGAGGGGATGCGAGGTGAGGGTAATGTGAAGGTGAATGTGAGGGCGAGGGCGAAGGTATTAAAGGCGGCAGCAATGGAAGGCAAAAGTGATTGCGATGGAAGACGGGTGTTTACAGATATCCCAACCGCTGTGGGATCTAGACCTTGACTGAGAGTTATTGAATTAAATCGGGATTGACCTTTGGTGTGAAACACGGTATTGACCTCAAGTGGGAAAACCTTGTAATGGGGGCTGTAATGGGGAAATTTTGGCGTAAGGGCCGCGAAAAGTTTCCACTGAGTTGGCGAACGAGAAGTGGTTTTCATATAACAAATATATCTGAGCAACAATATACAAAATACACGTTTAAATAGCAAAAGATATCGTCGAGATTATTTCAATGTCTGAATTAAGTTCCACTAGAGAGTTCCTTATCGTGACTGAAAACACTTTAAATTGGATGTGCTGAAACTGCCAATGGACGTGTTTATATGAAACGACCTTGCCGTCGCCAATACCTCTTAATTTCCTAATGGAAGAACATTTTTTGCCACGCTGGAGGCGCTAGTTCTATTCTCTAGAACAGTGTTGTCAAGGTCGATGCCACGAGCGGGAGTCCGTGGCACGAGTGCCACGACGAGATCGTCCCTCCACGCAGTTCACACCCCGCCACCAGACACAACGCCATCCCTATGTAAAACGACGGGGTTTCTACTACTCGTAATAGTTCCCTTTCCCGACGCTAGTCGCGCAGAGAATCTCGTGGCATGCTAGGTGCCACGACGCTTCCCAAGCCACAAGTAGAAGACCTTGACACCACTGCTCTAGAAGATCAATCCCTTCCAGAGGAGGCACCCCGAGAAGCTCGGATGGGTGGTTAGCGTGGGACTCCCTGCTGGCGAATGGCAGCGTGGATCAGTCCTTGTAATGTGATGGACGTCGTTGAATCACAGACAGCTGGCACTCTGTCACGCAAATGGTAATTGTCCGTTGTTGCATTTTCTCGGCTGTGCCTGCGCGGCTGGATATAATTTTGACTGCTGATATCAGTCGATGCCCTGAGCCACCTCTGACGGCGGTGAAGACCGGCGGTGAAGAGACGAAGGTGAAGACCGGAGCGAGCAGAGTGTGGGGGCAAGAGAAAGGACAAGAAACAAGCAGTGGAAGTGGAAACGGAGGTAGCGGTGGCTGGAATGAAAGCGATTGGGACGCGGAGAATCGGGGCGGGGACGGGGGCGGAGGCGGGGGTGGGGGTGGGGGCGAGGGCGAAGGCATAGGCCGGCTGAGGGTGACGATGGATACACTTACGTGTGTTAGGTAAGTGTGTAAGTAAGGAGTGAGGATATGACAAGGAAGAGAAAGGAGAAACTACTCGGTCCATGGCCCGTTTTTTACGGTACAGCTCCGCCATTCGTGCGGTGGTGATCGGAGAAACCACGAAAACTACCGATCAGACCAGCAGGCCGCTATAATTCTCTTCCAGAGAGGATTGAACTAGTTATCTAGCTAGTGTTCAAAATCCTAACACCGTTGGGACTCGAAACCTAGAACATCCCACTCAGAGGCACCGCAGCGATATCACCTCTGCCAGTGGAGCCTGAAGAGATGAAGGCCAAGTCCCGAGCGAGCAGACAGTGGCGCAGGGACTACAATTCGCAAGCAGTAGTGGTGGAAACGGATGTAGTGATGGCAGGAGTGAAGGTGACAGGAATGTGAAGAGGTTTGGCGGGGAGGGGGGGGCGGTGCATGGCGTGGGGTGGCTAGCGTGGGATGGCGTGGCGGGACGGGGCGTGGCGTGGCGGGGCGGGGCGGGATGGGATAGGGGGCGAAGGCGAGCGCTAGGGCGACGGCGGCGGCGGCGGCGCCGCGACAATCCCATTCGTGCGAATGGGCTCCCGTGCGCAGCGCGCCGAGTGCGCCCGCCGCCCAGAGCCGCCGCCGCCGCCCCTTCGTCTTCTTCCCCCGCTGCGCCGCCGTCCGTCGGGAAACGTGTCGACATGAAAACGACACCCGCGTCGCATGCAACAAATCCCAAATGCTTGTTCCCCGCGGAATATGCGCGGAAATTCTGTCGCAAATGGGCTCACAAACCTCGTGTTCTTTCGTTTTTGAGCTGTTATTTTTAATGATTTCGATATTCCCCTGCGCGTGGTCTGATGGGCGCGTAACAGATGTGGCCACACGTAGTTTTTTTATAGACTTTACGAGCATGACATTTTTCATTGCTCTCTTCACACACTTTCGAGGATAATAAAAAGAAAGAACTGCCAGAATACAGATTTCAGCAATGATACCCACAACTCTACAGAAGCTTACCGTAATGTGGTCAAAACGTGGCAATTTAAAGAATTAAAGATTCGAAATGATCATGGTACTACTATCTGGTTGTTTTTTCAAAAGACATTTTCTTCATCTATTACGAACATCTATACAATTAAATAAAATATTTCATAATAAAATCTGCATTGGTAAATACCGTAAAAATTGTGAAAGATGAATATCAATGAAATATTATGACCTAGGAGGCACTTGCATTTTTTGTTATCACAGTGTTTTAATTGGCAGTACACATGTACAATCAAATACGTGGGTATCAGTGGTCTCAAATATTTTTGCGAATATTTACTAAGAACAAACATGTCTGCAAATTGTGCGTACGCATCAGTACAAGCAATCAAGACTTAGTGTAACCACATTGTTTTTAAAATTATTATTAATATTAACAGTTGTCTTGGCATACCTGTAGATAGGTAACTCTTATATTGTTTTGTCTTTTTCTTAATGTAGTAGTTGTTAACTGTGTTAATTTTAATGCGTTTTTTATTGTAAATCACTGGGCCAATGGTTACCATCTAACAGTCAGCCAATTCCAGCCAATTAGTAATAATAATAATTATTATTTTTTATTATCAATGCTTCACACTTTCTCAAACTGAAGTCTTTTTGTAATTCAAAATGTATTCCACATACAAAATCCTGGCATAAATTAACACAAACATGATTTTCAAAAGTACAGTTTTGTGGAATTTAAAGAAAATAATGTGAACAAACACGAGTGAAAGTTTTGAAAAGTCAGATCCCAAAAACATATTTACCCGTATATCCCCAAATCACTGTTTTTATGTTTAAAAAGCTGCCATCGTTTCGTGTCGTATTCAACTTCGGTATAAATTACTCGCTCTTACTACATTAATTTAAAAAGCAATTCTCTGAAAAACTCATCTCGTATTAAATGAGAAAAAAGGGCATATTTACGTATTCATGAAAGGCACGATTTTTCCGTAAGCAGGTGCTCAAGCAGGAAACTCGTTTAATATAAACTCACTCATGTAAATATGGATATTTCAGGCCTACAGTCTACCAAAGTACTTATATCATATATGATTGGCAATTAAAGATTCTAAATGGCTTTTCACGTATTCACACTGTCGTATCCGTCGTTTAATCAGAACGATTTCTTTTTAATTTTGACTTTTCAGTGAGTGAATAATGTTCCCTCATATGAATCAAATAGGGAACTATTATTTTTATTACATATTCTAATTGTGATTATTCTCTAAATTACAACAAAGCTACATTACGTTAGCTATGTGTCAAATTCAATCACATTTACCGTGAATGAGGGCACGTCTTGAAATTGAAATGGACTGCGAATATCTCTTCACGCTGGTGACAGTCAAGTATACGCAAAAGGCAACCGCGTCCGCTCTTCGTTCCCGCGATCAAATTATCAGTCCTCGTCCATTCGTTGATGGAAGTCCAACGAAATTACAGACGCCAGGAACGATTCGTTCGAATAACGGCAAATGCCGACGGCGGCGGCAGTGACGACGATGGCGATGAAGGCGGCCGTTTCCGAAAATAATCTTCGTGAGTCGAAGGGCCGCGGTTGCGATGGTGGCAGTAGTGAGAGCAGCAGCAGCAGCGCGAGCGGAGATGGAGGAACGATGATGGTGAGGTTGATGGGTTTGGGAGGCGGAGCGGTGCGGGTGGTGGGACGGCGGGGTGTGGCGGGCGAAGTTGTGGAGAGCGGTGCCGGTCCAAGGTCGGATTCGGCGGGGACGGGGCGGGATTCGGGACGGGGGCGGGGAAGAACGGGGACGGGTTCTTGGAGGTGATAGAGGGTGGAAGATGGTGGCGGGGCGGGGTGGGGTGGGGCGAGGAAGTTGGCGGGGCGGGGAAGGAGGCGGGAGTGGATGGGAAAAGGGGAGGCGGTGGAGGGGAGAGCGATGCAGACAGACGCCGCCAGTCGAGCCTGCAGGCGAGCGTGCTTTTCGGGGGCGGTTAGAAATAACCCGTGCGCGACGCGGCCGGGAACATTTGAAACCTCCGAAGAACGTTAGCTCGGAAGAACAGAAAGGCGGGGGGAGGGAGAGGTACCGTTGCGTCGACGCTCCGTTCCTTCGCGGCTGCAGAGTTTCTTCGACAGCTGCATTTCGTCGCCGCCCGCGTCCTCTCGCCTAGCCAGGTTGCCCCACATGGAACGACGCCATTCAGTGAGGCGCAGGGGCGAGCAGTGTCGGGACGAACGCGGGCACGTAGTGGCGAGGAACAGGCAAGCGGGAGGTGCCGACAAGGGAAAGATGAGAGATGACAGATTTGTCATATCCGGCTGGGAGTGGATAGTGGGCGACGGACAACGGAAGGAAGATCGTAAGCAACGTAGATGAGAGACGAGAAGCAAAAGGAGAGACGCGAGACGGATGGGGGAATAATAGGCGAGTGGAGAGAAAGGGGGAAGGTGAGAGGCAAGGAAGGGTGTGAGCCGCACGGCGTGTAGCGTTGGACGTGAGACGTGTGGCAAGGGGTGTGGAGCGTAAGGCGTTGGGGATAGGAGGAATTCGGAAAAAAGGAAAGAGAACAAGAGTGAGAAAAGATGAAAGAAGAAGCGAGAGAAAAGAGTCAAATGGGAGAGGCGGCAAAAACTGAAGAGAAGAAAGAGGCAAGATGCAAAAGAAAAGAAGAAAGATACAGGAGGCAAGAGATAAGAAGAAAGATGCGAGAAATAAGAGGTAAGAAGAATGACCCGGCAGGAGAGAGACAAAAAGGAGGCAAGAATGGTGGATACGTCGGTGGAATTGGGAGAGGGCGTCGCGAAGCGGGGTTTGTGGGTGGCGCGAACGCAAACAGCAGCGGCAGTCGGGTCGTGGGCGCGATCAAATGCTAGTCATAGAGCGAGTGTGGAACGAGAGGGCACTTGGTCAGCGAAGAGCGAAATAAATTGGCGCTGCAAAGATTGGAAATTATGAGGACGGAAAGGCGTCGGTGTCGCACGAAATAAGGTAGGAATTTCGACGGAATCAAACGAGAGAGCGGCAAGAAAATCATTTCGGCGAAATATTCTCGTTACAATTTTTGTGAAAATGACGTATTACGTCTTGCCGTAATAGGAAATACTGAATATTGACGAAGATTGACTGTAAATGGTTTTAGACGGAGTTTCACGGTCTATTTTATTTTTTACTCGTGATGCAAAGGTATGACTTACAAGACACAATTGTGAAACAATCAATACGTCAATTTCTCCTGCCAGTTCTCTTTTGACACAATTACAGATATTTAAAGTACGTGATTTATAATAAGTCAAATAAAGTAATGGTCCTGTATTCTTCAAAAAATCGTTCATCTTGACAGTAGAAGCTTGAAAAGATTTAAGTCTTTTCAAATAGTAATGAAATAGTCTGCAGAAAAAGAGAACGAAGGGAAAGAACAGAATAACATAGCAATAAAAAAAGAAGAAAAGGAAGGAGAGATAGAGGAAGAGAAAAACATAGAATGAGTGAAACATATTAAGGGTAATATGAAAATGAGGAAGAAAGAGAGGGGAAAAGTAAGAAAAATCAAAGAATAGGGGGGAAGGATAGGAAGGGATGCGGATGAAAAAAGAGACGGAGTTGAAACCCAGAAAACTGCATTTAAAAAGCCAACACCTTTGTCCCGGCACAGAGCCATCTGTATTGAATATATTGTTTAGGATGTTTATACTTATATATTTTATAGAAAAGTAAGTTTAGCGTAAGATTTCACTTTTATATCAGTCGAAATGTAGTTATATAAGAAAATGACTTGCTCTTCCCACAGAATTAACTCCCTCCAGTTTCTCCTTTGCATGAAATCCATTTACTTGAGATGACGATCGTTATCATTTTCCGAGACCTTTCATGTGCACGCAAAATTGTCTGTCTCCCCGAGTGAACAGCAATCGCTAGCAGCCCCGCCAAAGGCCTGGTAGCGTGACGCCCGTGTGCGGTGCGTGGCCGGCGCGGCGCGCCCGCCAGCCAGCGCGGCGCGTCCAATGCGCCCGCCGCCGCGCATGGTTATCGCGGTCGTAATGAGGTCGTAACCGGGGCCGAGCGCCAGAGCGCGCCCGCGATGACCACGAGATTTACGCCGCGTGCGGTTATCCACTGCCGTCCGCCCCTCGCACCCCCTCGCCTTCCCCCACCACCTCCCCCCACGCCGGTGCCCCTCGCCTCCCCCCTCTCGCCGCTCGAATGGGATGGGCCGTGCAGGGGAAGGCTGCGGTCCACACAAATACCGTCAGACTTGCTTTCAGCGGGATAGGATATCTCGTCTCAGTAAACTTGGCGTCCCTTTCTATTGCAGATTATGAGTTACTCTGTGTCCACCACTGGATATCTCAACCTCTAACCTTCTCCTTACCCATCTCTTCTTTTTCTTCTTCCCCTCCTCCTTTCTCCTTTTCCTCGTGTTTCTCCTTTTCTCCCTTTGATAAACATTGATGTTTTCAGGCACGTCAACTGATATAGTCATTAGCCCCGTTACTTAAGTGAATGTTTAATCTCGGTAAGTGTTGATGATTCCTTTCCCCTCTGGATGGTGAGATCTGGGGCCGACATACACGTCAGATTGTGCGAGATTTCCCTCCCAAAGAGTGTAGTGCATGTATATGTGTGTATTAGAGGAGAGGACACGGAAGAGGCAGGAAATATTGCGCGCGGTTCATGGCCCGTTTATTAGAACACTGCTCCTGTGTTTGCGTGGTATTGATTGGAGAAACTACGGAAAACTCTCGAGCAATGTTGGCTCTGAGCGAATCTCAGCTGGTTTCTTTTTCCCCCGTTCTTCTCTTCTTCTTCTCTAATGATTGATCTTTCGTAAGTTTTGTCCTCATCCCAGCACACTCGCAGCACCGCCTCCGCATACTCGCCCAACGTAGGTTTTATATCTTAATGGGGTTTGATGTGGGGTAATTGGGTAATTGGATAATGGGGTAATTGAATATTCCCAACTGCGGCCCTAAGGATGGGAAAGTGTAGTATGTGGCCTATTGTTGAAGGAACTTCTCCGGCATCCGCCTTGAATTGACCTTCGAACAGATCTAAGAACATAAACAACCGACAAAGCAGCCACCTCCTAGAATTTTCAACCATGTAGTGGTGTCGCGCGACTTAAGACACTCAACCACAAAACACACGCACACACACACACACTTAGCGTAAATCCCCCTTCACTTGAGGACACGCAATTAGATGTGCTATAGTATTAGCTATAGCCTAGACCACCCAATATAGATGTGCAGATCCTCGTGTACTAATATGAAACAAAGTTTTCATAAATGTTGTCCATTATTTCGGTGTGTTGACATTGTATTCGAAAGTAACTTAAACAAGAGTATTCTGGTACCCTTTGCCATGCAATTGAGTGTTTCCTGGTTTGGTGCCTTGGCCTTGCTCGGTGGGTTCATAAATAAATCCCGTCACGAATTCGGTCAGTCGTGAGTCTTTACGGCAGTTCCAACTGTCTCAGGCACTTAGACCGAAAGAAATATGGCACGACTTATTGGCCCATAACCGAGAGCTTCCTTGAGAGTGATTCAAGGCCGTGCGTTAGCAGGCGCGAAACTAAAGTGGCGATGTAGATTTTAAGGTGCCAGAAGAGAGAGTAGTTGTGTGAGCACATTGATTTTCTGAGGTATGTTTTGATTTAGAAGATTAAATAATTTTCCCTTTTGTCAGAAGTATAGTTAATTTGCTATTAAACACAATGAAGTTTTAAGAATTTTACTGGTGAACACCGACCTTATTCCTGGTCTTGAAATTATATACATTGTTATATATCACATACGATTTATTTCCTTATTATCAGCCATTAGTATATGCAATCCCCTCTATATGCGATTTACCAAGGAAACATGACGAATTTCTCCCTTTTATTTCTCCCTAATAAACCGTGAATACAACACCCCGTAAGCGAATTACTGCCGAATAAGTAATTACCCCCAAGATGCATGATTGAGAGTTCAGAAGAAAGACATAGATGTTTGCAGATTAGGACACAAAACACAAACGGTACTCCCGGATAAGACAGTAAAAAGTTCCCTGAAACCAAATGACATATGACTAGCTACACTATAATTCAAACAAAAATAAGATTTTTATTTCTTCCATCACCCACACCCCTCTGCAGCCAAAACATTTTTATTTTAGTTGTCTTCGTCAACATAACACTACTTTACGTGATTGAAAAAAAATAAAAATAAGAAAATAATTTAGTCTATCACTAAAATGTTTTTTGTTATTTTCTCAGCACCAAATTCAAACGCAAAAAAAATTTATTACGTTTTACAGTGAGAATAAAGTCTTAATTCTGGACGAGACTCGAAAAAAAATCTCAAAAATTCCTCTTAAGACAAATTGTTGTGAATTGTTCCCTGTAAATGTGCTACTGGTGTATGCAGAGAGACAGGTCTTTTACATGCTTCCACTATCAGCTTTACTTCCCCTCCGAAGGAAGGCGTACAAAGGATATTTTCGCCTATAAAAATCCACATCTTTGATCGGGTTTTAACTCACGGACATGTGTATAACAGTCCGATACGCTAATCGTTACGCCATTGACGCCACGATGCAGCACTTCACGGCACTTCGCAACACGTAGTTACTCATTTAAGAACTATCACTCTTAGCTTGTTCTAACATATTTCTAAAACTTCGTACACTTAGAGATTGGAACAGTTTGCCCGCAGAAACTTTCAAAACTTTTTCTCTAATTGATCTGTTACAGAATGAAAATTTTTCAAGATCTGAATTTTGTTTCCTTGTTCGAAGTTTGTGAGCGTTATCGCTTCGGCCGAAATAATTTGGTTTTTCTAATCTAACCTGAATATCTTTCATATCTGGTCGACCTACGTACGATTTAAAAACTGCACAAATCCTCGCCCTTGTCCATTTCGTTTCTAGAGGTTCCCATGACTTTTTTTTATTGCTTTAGTTCTATACACAAACGTATTCGCTTTCCACTGAATTCTACCTAGCTTTTTCCGGTGGATTCTACTATGAAGTTCTTTCTGTTTTTGAAAACTATTGTTTACTAAGGTCGGAATATTTGCACGACTCCAGCTTGTATTAATTAAAGCAAGAGTATTAAAATTTCTTATTGTACAGTGCTCGTATACGTTTTCTAGAAAACAATACCACAAGGTATGGATTTTCGTATTACAGAAAAGTAAATATGAGTGATGTTTTCCATTTATATTCGTGACTGATAATAATGGCAATTGTAGAAGATTAAGTGTTTTGCACTGGATATGTAGAGGTTGCATGGGTTTTTGTCGCGAAATATTTTTTGAAGTTTTAATTATTGAAAGGAAGATAGACATTATGATTTCATTACCAGAAAGCTACGAATTTGTATTTGCTTTGTCGAAAAAAGAGTAATTTTAAAATTTAATTAATCAAGGATTCTTTTTGATGTTGTAAACCATCTAATAAACGTGATGACAAACACGAGGCCAAAGACATACATGGAGGAATAATCGGATAATATTATTCTTTTTGTTCGTCACGAATAATTTGGCTGTGAAAAATATGTCAATGTAGGAATCAAGAAGAGAGGTATTATATACATTAAACATTTTATTTACTTGGGTGAAAGACAGAATGTACACAAAGGTTCGCTTTTGTCGGTAGTAAGACGTATTTTCTATTTTTCCAATTTCTTGTTCGAGTGTTAATTTCTAAGTCATCCCAATTTCATACATGAAAAATCGTAATTACTAAATTCCAAAATTTAATATGTTTTATTGTAGTGTTTGCAGACACATTAAAATTCTTATGTAAGTCCAATAATTTTCAGGGCAGACTCAACATTAATATATTTTTATTGTACAATCTTTTTAACGTTTCGAAGGTCATTGGTCTTCCTCTGCCTGAAAATTATTGGGCTTACATAAGAATTTTAATAATTAAAAAGGCAGTTCATTAAATCATTAAAAAGGCAAATCATTAAAAATTTGACTAATCAAATTAATATTACTCTCTACAAAGAACTTTGCAGACACATACCTTCCCACTCCTTGATTCTGAACTTTTTGTTTGAATGTTTGCCAAGATTAACGAGGCGTAGCCAGAACGAGACGAAAAACGTACTGGTAACCTGTATCCATACATCCGTCCAACCACCTAACCATTCCTCCACTCATTCATTTACACTCCGTCCCTGACGGATAGTTCCTTCCGGTACCACAATCGCTAGAAATAAAATGACAATCTATGCGTTTCGGTGTGCTCATGGGAACATTTTTTGCGAATCCATCCAGAAAATTCTAATAAATTTCTAAAGCACACATTTTTTATGATATGACTCCACCTAGCAGTGCACTAGTAAAACGATGTTATATTATTTTTTCTGCATCGTTGAATTAATCGTTAGAAATTGATTAATAAGATTGACGATACTTAAAAAACGTCTCTGCTACAACAAACTTCCGTACAACTTTCTGTACTCGAACATGAACGAGCTCGACAACTAAACTATGTTTAAAATTTATTTTTAAGGCAAACTTGCAACGCCAAATATAACACCCCTTTTCGAGACCAGTTTTCTATGGAACAGAATAATTATTCGACGAGACCAATGTCTTTTACCTTCTTAAAGACGACTACCTCTCTTCCCGATCAATGACCAGAAATTTTTGTCGTTATGGAACATCGCAGTCCCTTTAAGCCGACCAGAAAACATCGCACTGAAATAAACTCCAGAGGTCGCGTACTACTATGATCCAAGCCGTTTCCGGTGTCTTTCGAATTAACAATTGCGATCAGGCGCATGGGATTTTATGATAAATCCAAAGGGAGACTCTCCAGGAAATGTAGAAAAACTATCGCGTTGTAAAGTTGAAAGATCATTTCATAGAAGCAAAATAATACCTCTGGATTACGATAATCAGGAGACCACCGAAGGATAGAAACACAACTGTTCATTCGATTCCACTTAACATGACACTGCAGAGTATTGGAAGACACTAGTCCTTTATCTGTGAATCTGGTAATCAGAAACTGAAAGGCTTGATATCTGAAGTGCAAAAGAAATGCGAGAATATTTGGACCAAGAACTGTATGATCAATGTAGTACATAAATGTGAATAACGCTGTACCTGAAAAAGGACAATTCATAACGTACATTGTACTTTTCTTTTTGTAATCATTATTTAATAAATACAGTAGATTAAAATAATTTAATTACGCAATACACTAAAGCTTTCATTTGAAACCTCCATTTGAAATCATAGTAGTATTATGATGCATATTATAGTACCAGAAATGATTACGTTTTAATAGTGCGATGTTCTCTTTATGAATACCACCTCTCTAAAATACCAGTTTTAAGGATTTAATCAAGTGATCGGCTTAAATAATTTTCATTGTATATGTTTATAAAGAGAGGCAATACCAGGGTGTTGATCCTATGCTTACTCGCGGCTCGTTTTGACTCGTCACACCTCATGCCAGGACCCATAAGCGACATCTTCCACATAGTTACGAGCTCAAGATAAACATTGAGGAATTGTTCATACTGTGGGTAGCAGCGGCGAATGCCCGTTGTGACCACTGGCCCAGAAAAATGGGAAAGCATAGAGAGGTGACTCTTCTCCCTGACCTACGCTTAGAAATTAGTATGGCGCACAACTCCTGCGTCTTAAACGGAGTTTCCTGCCGGGGTTGTCGACGCGTCAATCTGGGCGCGTATTCTTTGCAGCGCCGCGCTCTCCAAGGCGGATGTTGATCTGCGCTCGGAAGGTTATGGACTCCTGCGCCGACGGACCTCTCGTTTCTGCAAAGTGCCGTGGGCCTGAGCCAACGACGCGAGTTGCCACGCGATTTATGCAAACATCCTCAAGGCCGAATGTAGGGAAGTTGAAAGAAAACTTATTAAGCAAATATGAACTTAGAATGTTTCAGGACGTTTCGGTCCAAGAAGAGTATCAGTTTGTGAGAGGTGCGCTTTTAAAAACTGAATTGCCATCACCCTATCTTCTATGAAAATTGCAGTTCTGTTATTCTTTGAATTCCAGTATCTTCGTCTGGTAAATATTATCTATGATGTGGCCTTATTATTCTGAAAATTAGTATATCATGTGTTCAAACCTTTTACAATCATTTGTTTGGTAAATAGATTAGGAATTTCAGGAGCATCAACTCCTGCGGCCATAAGTGTCATAAGTGTACGTTATAACCCGGGAATGAGGCTGTGTTCCTCTCCCTCCACATTGTTAGTTCCGGTGGCGACCTATAAGTCAGCTTTCGAGATTCCCCCTCCAAATATCTCCCCAATTAGGGCACCGCACCCAGCCGGGACAACTTCTAAGTGTAAGCACCTGACATGAGTTGTAGTGTTCGCACTTAAGTGTTAGCTTGTATACGCACACGTATGGGAAGAGAAGAGGTAGGGATGCAAATATCGGACGCGGTTCGTGAGTTCCGGCATTCGCCTGGTGTCGATCGGGGAAACCACTGAAAATTACCGATCATAGCAGCCGACTGTTGGAATTCTTCTCTAGATAATGGTTTAATTTGATCCGGTTATTTGCCTAAAGTTGTGGCCCGTTGGGACTTTTAACCTGGGGATCTATCTTCTAAAAACACGAGCTCTGATAAATTTTAAAAAATGTGAAATGTTGAAACGTCATACAATATTTAATTCTATTTTGGAACGAAATAATAAGGGTTTAATGTTTAACATATTTTTAATCATTAAATTAATTTTAATGACTATTTTCGTAAAGGAATATGGTTCGTAGTAAACATACTTGATAGCAAATAATTTCACCACCCAAAACTGCCCAGAAATGACTCGTAAAATTAATGACAAAAAACCTCACAAGTTATGGAAAGGTATTGTTTGATTTACAACTATAATGCGATGGATAACGCAATAAGTCATATTTGCAGAAACATTACGCTACACATTCATGAATTTTTGTGTAACGACAATGGTTCAATAAGCCAACGAAAAGGAATATTACGTTTCCTTAACACACAAAACCATAAAGCACTTTTAACTTCCTGAAAATATACCAACGTAATTTGTATTACCACGATGTATTGAATGAAATGTATTGCGTATACACGAGCGTAGGACAAATTAAAATGATTCGAAGAACAACTACCAATTAACAGGATGCAGAGAAAATGAGGTCACCAAACTAAGTTTCACCGATTAAAAGTAAAGCAATTCCAACGACGATTAGGTTGCAATTCCCGCAGAAGCGTCTAAATCCGAATTTTACAACTTCGTGACGCAGCAAGAGCAGTCAAATGCGAGTCGCCTGCTAACGAAGCGAAGCATTGGATGCTCTTGTAGGCAGGTAAATAGTGCATCTTTAGCTCTATAGAACAAGCTTCTAAAAGGTTTCTAGTATTCAAGCAGAACCCAACTCAATTTTAAAGTAAAGTCTTAAGTACCAGTTTAAAATATTTTACCAAAAAAGCCTATTGTTCAAGTTATAAAAAAGTAAAATAAAATAAATTATACGTTTTATGGTACAGCAATACAAAGGAAAAATGTCTACCTAGCAGAGAACCAAAACTAAACTTTGTATTCTTGAATGCGGTGATTATTTTCTTTAGAACCATAATTAAATATTAGTATCTAATTAGCTCAATAACATGGAAAATAAAAATTGAAATCATATTGTTGTAAGTTATATTTTCTTAATTTAATTTTTCTTTTGGTTAATATTTTAAAACGAATAACTTCATAATTCATCTTCGCTTAATTCAAACCATTTCTTCCCAGAATCAAAGAGTGAATAATCGGAGAGGTTAATTCAATCTTTCTGCTCTGGAAGATCAACGTCAAATTACTTGCGTTAAGTTCCTCATTGCAATGTGGAAATTACAAAGTTTGAACAAAGTTACAAACCAGAAGAAAGAACCGAAGAGGGAATCATGAATCTCAATCAAATGTAGTAAAATCTGATCAAATAATATAATATCGCATTAAACGATGATTACACCAATTTGTTCATTAATTTGAAGTTCTAGCCTACATTTAAATGAATATTAATATGATCCTCGATTTTTTGTATGTGTAAGAATAAAGAACTTTTAGATGTATGAACTACATAATAAATTTTATCCTAACAGTAAGAAGTAGCTGTCATACTACAGTGTCAAATAAAGACATATCACGAATTTGTATAATAATTTAATAATAATTTGTATAACATTAATGTTATAAGATCCCAATATATTTTAAAGAAATAATAAAAAATTACAGAGCATTCTCAAAATGACAATTTTTAAATTGCCATTAATATTCTCTTGCTTTTAGTGAATGTATGTATCAACTGGTACTGTCTTCATAGAAGTCAACAGAGAGAAGATGGGTCATTCCCACAAGTTTTAAGTCCATAAGAATAATACACCAAATATTTTTGGGGGTAAAAATAGTGTGAATACAACGATTTTATATATTTTTCTGTTTCTACGCACTTCTACCTTTATACAAAACGACAAATTCACGAACACGTGTTGGCATTTTCAATATCTCTGATACCTGAAGCGCTTAGGTGGGAGAATGGCGGGCATAAAGGGACTTCGGAAGAAATCTAGCGCTCAAGAGAAAAGTAACTAATTCAGTAAAGCGGCATTATTGCTTGCGGGCGGGTTACCAAGCGGGTGCGGTCCGCGCTCTTGTGGGCTCAATTGGAACATCCCTAGGACATTGATCCCCAAAAGGTATGCCATTTATACAACGCTTATTTATCCGGCAGGTTCCTAAATCCATTTCTGCTATAAATTTGGGTATCATGGACTTCGGCAGCGGGGTGGGGGAACAGGAATTAGACAGCTGGATGTTGAGCAGCGGGGTTGGGGAGCGGGGTGGGGCAACGGAGATATTCCTCAGCCGGGAGTTGGGTAGCGAGAGATGGGGCGAGGCGTTGGGCAGCAGGTTGGGACCACGGTGTGTTGAGCAGCCGGGAGTTAGGTAGCGGGGGAAAGGGCGGGAATTTGGTCAAAGGGTTGGGGCAACAGAGTGTTGGGCAACCGGGTGTGGGATAGAGGGAATGGGGCGGGAATTTGGGCAGTAGTAAGTGGATGGCAGGGAGTTGGGCTGGGTGTGGGAGAGCGAGGGATGAGGTGTGGATTTGGGCGGAAGTAAGGGTTGTGGGTGTGGGGAGTAGGATGGGGCACCGGGGAGTTGGGCAACCGGGTGTGGGATAGCGGTGGATGAGGTGGGGAGTTTGGCAGTGAACAGTTGATGGCGAGGTATTGGGCTGCGGAGTGTGGCACCAGGGAGTTGGGCAAGCGAGTGTGGAATTGCGGGGGATGAGGCGGAGAGTTAGGCGGTGGAAAGTGGGTGGCGGGGATTTGGAGACCGGGGTGAGGCACCAGAGAGTTGATCAGCCTGGAGTTGGATAGCGGGGGATGTGGCAGTGAATTGGGCAGCGGGGCGCGGAGAGTTTGGCAGCAGGGAGTGGGCTGACGATGAAGCGACAGCAGGGTGAGGGAAGAGGGAAGCGTGTAATTTGCAAGCTGACATCGTTTCCGACATCTGTATCACCGTGACAAAGGATTTGGAGGGGCGAGAGCATGTTGCTGAACTCGGAGTTGGAAGTGTGGGATGAGTTCGTGTTGTACATCGTGGACGCGGGGATGCGTAGAACTCTCTAACTACATGGCACGCCAAGTACTGGATACAACAATCGCGTGAAAGTTGAGTTCCCCAATTGTAATGGGAACGTGACAGCGTTACATTTGCAGGCGCCTGTCGCGCTGCCTGGCGCAGTGTTCGAGAGACTCTGGCCTCAGTGTTTCACACAGTCTTCTACCAGTAGAGGCGACGCCCTAAAGTTATGCGTCTTCCGGAGATGCTGATCTTCCACCACAAAATTATTAGATCCGGCGCCGAACTGCACGTCGGATTGCGGGATTTTTCCTTATTCCTAGACGGAATAAGCTCTAAGCTCCTTAATGGTCTCCCGGCATGTGTGGTAGTGTAGTGCAAGTGTAGGTAAGTGTTCAAGTAAGTAAGGGGTGAGAGTAGAACGCATAAGAGGAAGGAAACAACACACGCGGTACGTGACTCGATTGAAGGAAATTTCTCTGGCATTCACCTGTTGATCGGAGAAACTACGGAAATCTACCGATCCGACCAGCCAGCCGCTATAATTCTCCTCCAGACAAGGGCTGAATCGACCTAGCAGGGTTGTCGGGACTCGAACCTTAAGACCTCCAGATCAGAGGCGCTGCAGTGACTGAACTAACTAAGCCAGTGCGGTGACAGAATAGGACGGGGAAATTGAGAGCGGCCGAAGGCAATATGGAAAGTTTAGATAAGAAGATCGAGGAGCATCACCTAGCATCGTCTTGCTCAAAATAGGAATATACAATGTACGGAACAAGATGAAACTCCAATAAAAATCCAAAATGTGTATTGAAATAATGTACAAAATTAACTGTTTCAACAGAAACAATGACAAGAGAGAACGTCAGAGACATAAATAGATATGACATAATAGAAATACACATGAGACATAAATATTTAAAAGTGGAAGCGTCTTCGATTGAAAATAGAGATAATTACGAAAATATTAGTGTGCGAAGTTATGTTTAAAGTAGATGAAGCAAATAATTTTGTTAAAAGGGGTCAATGAAAGAAAAAGTTTAGAATGCCTCCTTCATATTCAAGTCGACAAATAGTAAATTTTAAAAAGAATACCGTATGTGGAAAATAGAATATCACCAAAAAAATCATACTTTGTCTCATACAAAACTAAATGGCTCAATAGCTATTTTTATTCACAAAAGAAATATATGTTTACGCAGCTTACAAATCCTACGAATTCAATACTGTCTTTCACGTGTTCGATCTCGTCATGTTCTGAAAGATGTAGAGAAAAGTTTACACCAAACCGAGACATATGAAGACTGAGAAAGTACTACAGAATAGTCGTGCTACAGAATGGAATAGACTTTCCCGTACTAGTTTCCTATTTTTTGGGGCTCGACAATCTATTCGGACTTGCCATATCCTTTTGCCATCTGCCATCTATTGCCATCCGAAGTACAATTTTTTAATTTTTTTCTGAAGTTTTCGGTTTCCTAATAGCAATTAGCACTATCCGTTCGAAAAGTTCGAAGAAAAAATTCGGAACCATTTTTGAGAAAATGGTGTTGAGCGTTTCTGAAAATGTGAAATTTCGAGCTAGGTTTCACAGAAAACGGTTGAGTTCTCGAAAAACTTTACTTTGCATTATTTAAAGCACATGTACGCCTTCATATAATAATGTGAACAAATTCACACTAATGTAAATATCTGAATGTAAATATTAACGCCGGGAGAGACAAGTCAAACAAATTATATTTTTGTAACTTTTGAAAAAATAAACGAATAGAGCAATATGGCGATTATGTCATTTCATAGAGTAGATTCAGCACTATCCCTGCCAAAGGTTTAAAGAAACAATTTAGAGCCGTTTTTGAGAAAATCTTGTTTGGTAATTGTTTAAAATTGCAAATATTGCACGCAATATTGCGCGAAAACTACTATAGTTTTCAAAAAAATGTACAGGACGTTAATGATAGAATTCCCTTTGGAGAACAAATTTAATTGAAGAAAAATGTCTATCTTCAATTTTGTACTTGTAGGAAAACGCCAAAAAATTCAAATTTTTGCAATTTTCGGAAATTCAGAGTTAACCGTGAAAATCAGACCCACACCACCTTTATACGTGTATTTTACTCTCTTTTGATCAGAAATGTAAACAAAAAATTTGGTGCCGTTTTTGAGAAAATTTTGAAAATGTCCGCGGAGTTACATGTAAAGTAGGCCGAGTCCCAAATTTTAAAGAATATTTTTCAGAATCTCAAAGCATCGACTCGGGCCAGATGGACAGCGGTTTCTTTAATTTAGAAAAAAATCCTACGTATTGTTTACGCGCTAGTGGAGTTCACAGACAGACGGACAGACAGACGTTTTGAAAAGAACCACTTTTTCGGTATCAGTGGACCCCAAAATATGCATTTGTTGAAATCTTGAAATCTATTTTCCGCAGCACTATATCACTTTTCCTGTACTACGTGCATTGCTACATATATTTCATCGTCGCAATTAAAGGCAAGCTGAATCCGGATGGCCTGGATCTAGTCCTCTTCCATCCTGGGTCTTGTATCTTCAAAGTTGATGCGTGCCAGTTACCTCCAGTTCCCCAGAGGACTGGGGGGTGGATATCGTATATACGTATGTATATGAGAAAGTAAAAATTATTCGTTTATCTTCTCGTATACTGCATACGTAGTGTGGAGAGAGTGTTGTAATGCTGCCGCAAAGTATGCGACTTCTCTGCATGAAATACCTTGATGTGGGGTCCTGATACCACTTAAAACGTGTTCCTACACGTAGTAAATTACTTCCTAGAAAAATATTCGTACAGTCAGGACCCACATTTTTTCTGTTCTTGATGTCAAACAATTTGTCTTACTACAAAATGTCTGTCCGTCTCTCTGTGAACAATGCTAGCGACTATTTTTCAGCAAAATTGATATTTCTTAATCGATCTAGCTTATGGTAATACCCTTATCTATGAAACGGATATTTTGATTTGAGGAAGTTATTAACATTTTCAAAATTTTCTCAAAAATGGCCCCAATGTTTTTGTTAAATGGTTTCCTTGAACAGAACAAAATATTCTTAAAGAAATGGCGAAGGTTGCATTTTCGTTGACCTTTTGATTTTTATAAATTGCAAAAGTTCAAAATTGTTTCCACGTCTTCCTACAAGCTGAAGTGCTTAACTACATGCTGAAGTTAATAATTTTGTTCTTAATGCAATCTGTTCACCAAAGCATATCTTTAAATAAGGTGTTGCTCAATTTTTCGAAAATATTAGTAGTTTTCCCATAGTTATGCAAAAATATGTGGAATTTTTTAACAATGATTTACCCAAAAACTGTTCCAATTTTTTTCTTCATTTTGTTTCCTTGAATGTAGAAAAGAATAGTAAAGAAATTGATGCTGCTCTCAGTTGCGACTTCTCTCTGTAATTTCGGAAACTGCAACACAACATAGAAAAACCACAATACTGCACGAAACTGCAACACAACATAGAAAAACCACAATACTGATGATAGAGATTTTTATTCACTGAAATTGTTCAAAATTAAATTTTTAAATAAGGTAATGTCCTTTTTGAAAAACGTATTAATTTTGCGCAGTCTTTGCAAATCTTCAAAATTGCTTATTCGGTTTCTCCGCGCTTCTTTTGTTGAAGAGAATCATGTCGCAATACGACAATGGCAACGCCGCAACACGGCAATTTCGATTCTCAGAATAACTTCTCATTATTGGGCAATGTTTCTTGATTATAGGAGGGCCGTTGCATTTGTGTCGGTATATTACCTTTTAAAGAATTGGTTTAACACCGAAATCTCCGATTTGTAATGAGTTTTACAAGGTATGACGAGATAGGTTAATATGGACAACTGAGAAAAAGAGGTTGAAATATTATGTAACCTTATTAATGCGAGAGAGTAAATGTTGTTTTACCACTGGTTTATACCTTTTCACTATTGCATCATTTTAACAAATAATAGCGCTCACTCGTTTCAGCACAGGATTTCTACGAACATAAAAGGTAAACTATTTTTAAAATCCTCCATACTCTGAAATTATTACAATTTGTTAGGCTTCGCGGACAATTCTCGCTAAAAGTATCTCAGCTGAACCAACCTCAAATTGCTGTAAACTCCGCATTTAATTTCGTTGAATCAGAACTCGTGGCAAATTTGCAGTGGAAATGTTTTCTCTTACCCGTCACTAAGCGTAAGTGTTCAATTTCATTCTTTATTTAATGTATCACTGCATAATTTAGTATTACAATTTAAAATTATGGAAAACTCTTGGCCTGCATCAGGAACGAAAGCTGCTGAAGAAAACTACAAAATGATTTTCCAAAGAGTATGACGCACACTGCTCAAGAACAAGAATGAACTTTTGTAAAAGGACTGCAATAAATTAAATATTGTAATAAAATGAGCTTTCATGAATTCTGCAATAACACAGTTCAGAATTGCAACAGTTCTTTCTACACAAAAATGAGCAATAATGTTGCTGTTTCAAAGTGAAACAGAAAATATTTAAAAATCGAGTGCACTTTTCCTTGGCGCCCTGCAGTCGCATGACAGCATCTGCGCCGTGATACGCAATACGAGAATATACAAAATAGCACAATCAAATATTTGCATTTTTCCAAACAAATTCGAATCTGTTTCATCATTGCTGGATTTATTCCTAAGTATCTAAGGAAACCATGGACACCTTCAAATCGCTGGAGGCTGCATAGTTTCCCAGCAATGTTTGCGCGCACTGGAAATTAGTAGAATGAACTGAATTTCAGAAGGAAGATGGTACTACTCGTATATTAGTATAGTTTTCCTTAGCTGTACAAGAGCGTATCCTCCGCACCGAAACACATTCGACCATCGTTGAAATGAACAGATTGATAGATGTGTGATGTACTATAAGGATATGATTTAAATGTCGATGGAGTAGATAGAGGAATGAGAGCCAGGTGATCCGGGTATCCTGGAGAAAACTTCCTGCGAATCCGGTTTGTCCAACTCGAATTACAAAGGTATCCCAGGACGTCCCAGGGTTCGAGTACCGACGGTGGTACGATTCTCTACATCACAGCTATTAGGTCGAATTCAGCTGCTGTCTGGAAAAGAACTGGAGCAGACGCCTGCTCTGAGCGGTAGTTCTCCGATTGATTGTTAGCGATTCCGGGCGCGGTCAACTAGAGTCATTAGTGCAGTACGTGTAGTGCAAGATTTGGCTCGGGAGGTGGCGGTGATCTACCCCTGGAAGGCCAGATCCGGCGCCGACCTACCGTCGGCTAGGGATTTTTCCTCAACCAGGTATCAGCTACCAGCGGGTCACCGCCCCAGTTAGTGTGTGTGTGTGTGTGTGTGTGTGTGTGTGTGTGTGTGTGTGTCTGTGTAAGGGGAGAGAGTGGGACAGGGAAGAGGTAGGAAATATCGCGCGCGGCTAATGGCCCGTTTGTTAGTGTACTGCTTGTGCATTCACTTGGTGTTGATGGGCGAAACAACAGGAAAACTACCGATCAGAGCAGCCATCTCATAATTAAAATATGCTAGTAGTTCTGTTTTATCACTCGCACATAATTTCTATCAATTCAACAAAATTGAAATTGCATATTCGTACATCAACAAAATAATTGATTCTAAAATGAATGCCAAAATATTTGATTTTCTCCTCTACTTGTTACGAAACATGTAAGGTGCTTTGTTTCATTAAATACATAATAATGAGCCCTTCGCAAAATCGTTTTTCTTACAATAGTAACCTTGTAATAATCCCTTGTAGTAATTTCCCTTCACTGCAAAAATCTAATAATAGGATATCACTTATCAAACTTAATATTCTCTCCCGAATGCACACATTCTTCCGAAGATTAATGACAAGGTTCATAAAATTGTAGGGAACTTCATATTTCACGAAATTTTCAATATCCATTCCCGGAATTGGTATCATAAAATATCAATTTCCTTACCCTTTATCGCATTCCCAGGCATGCAATGGAGGTTTTCTCAACAAAATATATATCTTTCTTCAGAATTAAAGCATCAATACTTTTTTAGTATTTTGTGTTGTTTCTTTAACAGTATTGTGATATACCAGAATATGATAGATTTTATTTAATGATGTTAGCTATAAATGGGTATACAAAATGGCGGTATATGCGGCCTTAGCAACGTCAGCGCAGAGGTTGGCAAGGTCAACAAACTATTCACGGGCTTTGATGACGTCAGGACGCCGGCTAGATGGCTGAAGAACATAAGATGTAATTGGTGCAAAAACGAATGACTGTCTGAGGTCGCGGCTACTCGGATTTGTAAGAGACGCACGGGTTGGCTATTAAAATCAGATAGTCTAATGTTGCCTCCGTGTTTTGAAATAATAGAAGGATGGACGCCTACCGAGCCATAAAGGGTTTAAAAATGCATTAAACAGAACATTCCGACTCTGGGTGTCGTGGAGTGTAGATCGAACATTCTCTCTCTGGGTGCCGTAGCGTAAAGATCGTTTGTAGACAATATAGTGGGAAAGTGAGACTTGTATAGTTTTCTTGGAGAGAAGTGCTAGTTTGTTTCCGGACTTTGAAAATAATTTACCAGAAGTGATTTCGCGGAGGACTTGTTCCGATTTTCGGACATTGCAGTTGGACTTCAATAGTTTACATAACCAGTGGGAGAGACTAGGAACCGGGGAGCGTCGGATAAGAACTAACAAATAGTTTAGGCAGTGTGGACTGGACGTGTCAGCAGCGGCGCAAGACTGAAGAAAGAAGCGGAACTTGGAATTAACAACGGCCAAGTGAGAAGCGACCACGGAGCGTTGGCATGCACAAACGGTAAAAAAATACTGCAGTATAAAAGAGACAATTTATTCAAAAAAGGGTCATGACCATCAGATTAATTGTTTAATTTAAAGTTAAATAAATTGTTGAATTTTTTTCTTTGGAAAAGAAAAGAGTTTTTCATTTGTCAATCATAATTTTCAATTAGTTGGTAGCATAATTATTACATTTCAGATTCCACGCCATACTGTATAGTTGGCAGATCAGGTAATCGGCTATCGAGGCGATAGCGAGTATTTGTATCCGGACCCATCGACCCAAGCTAGCTGGATTTTTATATAATTTTGTTAAATCAGATAGAAAAACTTTGGTAGTAATTCATGTAACCTGTTTCTGGCGCCCAAATCTTAATAAATTTGGAACAGGACATGATTACAGCCACGATTTTGATGAGACGTTGAGAATGGTATATTTCAGTATGCTTGTGTTGTTTTGTTAGTACTGTGTTGTTACTGATGTAACATTTACAAGTAATATGCAGCAAAAATACTGTTAAAGAAAACAACACAAAATACTTTTCGATAGTAGCCCGCCGACTGATCAAGAACAAAAAATTAAATACTATTACATAACCCTAAAATAAACTAAATATTTTAACAAAAACAGTGTTCAGGAATAGTAGTATAACAATAGTAAATACAGGTACATGGTGCAACAGTTCTTTACATATCAATAATATTTTTAAAAAAATTGCTTCCCATAACGCAACAAGTGAATAGCAAATATTTAATGACTAGCGGCCTATTATTTGAAGCCTATTGTTGCTGCGTGACGTCAGCTCTACTGTGTTGTGAGCAATGTGTATGAGAATTCAGTCGGCACGGACTGTTTGATAAAAGGAGGAATAACAATGAAATATTTAAATTTTCCAGTTTATACCGAACTGTTTTTTTGATTTTTCCCAAGTTCCTGGGTATTTAACGAAACCACAGACACGTCTCGTATCGCTTGATATTCCTTCGGTTTCTTCCAAATTCTGCGTGGATTCGAAATTAGTAATATAGATGAATGAGAATCAGAGTGAACGCCACAATGTATTTTCTTTTAATTTATATGTTCAAAGCGCTCTCTTAAAATCAGATGAAACCAACAACAGCATGACAAGATCTTAAGATTAGAAAATGATGAAATAAAAATTTGGATGTGAGGCACTTTGTTATCCAAAGAAAGGATTTTAGATGCAAATTATGGTCGTAAAATAGGGGGGAAAGATTCTGAAAATACATGCAAAAAGCTGCACAAAGAAAGGTGCTGCTGAAACAAGGTTTACACCAGTTTCATGAACTCAGGTTCTAGAATATACGTATGATTTTGCACCAAATATTTCTTCCTTATAGACTCCATAAGAGGCGATTCATAATACTTTATCCAACACGGTAGTAGATAAGAAAGCTTTTGAACAATTGCCGGTACTGACAAATTATTTTTCCCGTAGTAGAACGCACTTTTCGGGCGCGTCAAACTGCGCCCTCATGAGCACTTGTCCGCACTTGCTCCTCAGTGCGAGCACAGGCAACTTCCCCTGACTCCCCTCTCCTTTTCCACCGAATCCACAAGCGTTCCCAGTGCTATTTTATAATTGACGATGACACGATGGAAAGGGTAAAAGTTTTCCTCCGGTCACAGACAAGTGGATTTCTACTCACAAATTTAAATGCTCCGATTTGCCTGGGACAGCACTTTAAATCCAGCGGGAAGAAGTATAAATTACTGATTTCCGTAAAAGATATTTTAATATTTAATATTGTTGACTTCTGATTACATGAAATTTTAAAAAGCTATTCAGGAAGAGAAAAAATACATTTTTTTCTGCCCAATCGTTTAAAAAATCAGGAAAAGATTGGAGAAAAAGGGGCTGAACCATAAAAAGATGGACAATATGGCAAAATGTAATAATCTCACAAAAAGGTGCAAAAATGTGCAGCAAATTGTGTTTATTTCACTTCATTTCATCCATGTACATTTAGGAGACTATCTGTATGAAACAGCTATATTTTTGAAAAGGAGCCGCACCTTAAAATCCTTTCCTTAGTCGTCATTCATGAATCTTTTAGTATACGAACAAGAACTGAGAATAAAACGAATTGTCTGAGAACCTACTTTACTTCCTAATATATATCATGGCGATTTGTAAGAAACCTTCATCAATATCAGATTTCTAGGTTAGGACATTATTAGGACGAGAAAAGCGCATTACAGCTCCCACTGGAACCAACCCTTTCCGTAACTCCAGCAATCAAGACTTGTGTTCCGCGTAATGGAAACTGTAACTCCTCAAGGCTCTTAAGTTAGGGTACTCAGAACTTCGACTCGCTCCATCCTAGAGAACAGGAAGGAGAAACAGCGGAATTTACCCCATACTACTTAAACTCCTTTTTCTACTCGATGAATGTGACCATGAAAACCACAAAATCTTGGAGTGACTGGTCCTCAGGAATATTTTATCTATCTACTAATCACGTTAATCGGGTAGAGCTGAATAAACAGTCTCCAACGCCAATCTGATTTCTCTCTCTCTCCATCTCTTTCCCTTTCTCTCTCTCTCTTGCAGCCCGCTCTCTCTCCCCCTCCCTTTCTCTCCCTCTCTCTATCTGTCTCCCACTCTCTCTTTCTTTCTTTTCTCTTTCCATACCATAGAGGAAAGGGATGGATGAACAGATCAAAGGCCCCCGGTAAGAATGAAATGGGCACAGGATGGGAAAGTAAGTGGCACTGATGAGAGGAAACTAGTGAACCTGTAAGGGCAATTGACCCTCAAATTTTCTTTCAAGAACATGGAGAGTTCGGCTTAACTATTTGACCGGCGCCGTATCCATCAACGTCGGAACATGAACCTAGAACCTCCCGACATACAAAGCTTCGGTTGCCAACTGACATTCATAGAATTTACAACACCCGATACCAATCTAATATGGACTTGTGAATACTACACAAAAGAAATACGGTTATACTTGCAAACCCACAAGCAACTTCTGAACTTTGGAATAGATCTTTCTGTCGGGAGCACCTGTGCCTTAACCGCTCCCTCCTACAAATTGAAGCGGCGTGTTTACGATTCTTCTCTGGTCACAAACAGGCGGTGGTTTGCCAATCCCTCGTACTAGTGCAGAACCACTATTCTTCCTGTGCGGGCAATTTGCAGGTCTGCAACGAAAGCCAGACCGACGCTTAACTGGAGGTGCTACTACCGCTGACTCTCCACGAGGCAGCCGGGAAAGGCTTCGTCGAGCGCAAAATTACTCTTCCGGAGCCGAGCGCTCGAACCACTAGAAGCTTCATTTCCCAGAGCGGGGATTGTCTCCGCTCGTTGCGTCCTGCCGCCAACCCCCCCCCCCCGCCGCCGTCGCCGCCGCCAGACTCGCACGCCGTTTGTTTCCGCACGCTTGGCTCTCCGTGCCAACGCAGCGTGGAGCCATTTGGGACAGGAGCACACGCAATCTTATTTTGTTGACGATCAACGCTGTGATCAACGGCCAAGCGCTCGCATAACACAAACGACATTCGAGACGTAGGGGTTACTTCAAATAGTATTCATTATAAGGTGAAGTCTCATATTAACTTGCTTAGTGATACAAATATGATGGCTTATGTACTACGCAAGTCCAGCTTCTGTAATCCACAGCTCTAGATTTCCTTCTACTGCAGAAACTACATTTTAACTTCGTGGCCTGTCTCTTCATGATCCTGAATGTTTTATGATGCGTCGTCTTAGGCTCTTAAAATGATTTCATTCAATTATTGAATCTACTATTGTAAAGAAAAGATAGAGAACAATGGGAGAAAATTCTAAATGTAGGTAATTGTGTGAATGTACGATGGGTCACCAATGACGAAATGATAAATATCTGCAATCTTAACAAATACGTTTCTGTATCTACAAACGAACGTCTGAATTTCAAATTCTACGTCACTGTCAAGCAGGAAAAGCACCTTTATTGTCGCTAATGTCTCAATTACAGAAATTCACATTTATATTTCTTTTATTTCAACAATTGCTGTAATTTCTATTTAATTAACTGAATTTTTCCACTTTTCAGTATTCCTTATTTTTTCAGAGCAACGTAAGACTGATTCAAATCACTAGGGAGACCAATTAGGGTAGCAGTAAATTGGATGAATATAAAATGAAATTGCCAGTAATATTTTAGAATGTCGGTCTTGCTTATTCTTTTGCAAAAATGCAAGACATATAATATGTATAATAGTGGTTGTAGGTGCTGTATATGTTCTCCCAACGCACGACAATTTCTGCCAGGAAAGGCGGCACTGCAAGGCGCAAGAACATAATTTATCACTTGAAAATGTTCTGGCTGCAGACGCAGCCTTCAAGTCCTCAGTATTCTCATACACTCAACCGCTTTTCTATTCTCTTTATATTAATGTTCATTACTTCTGAAGTGGTAGACATGGCATATTTCTTGTGCTCCTACATTGTCGACTATTCTCTGGTCGTACATTTATCTATTTAAAAAATACATTTATCTATCATGTGATTAAATGGAAGAAAAGTTTCAAAATCAATGCCCAGTGGATAGTGAAAAGAAAATCAACGTTCATCTTATCTCATGCTGTCTGGAATGAGATCAATGGGAGGCGTGATTATAATAGTGGTACAACTCCATTGACACTAGTTTCGAGATATTGAGCTCTAAAGGAAAACGATTATATAAAAATCAGGGATACAGTTACACAAATAATTGTGTGTGATTTATCGTGTAAGATATTTACTGATTTGTCGGAAGATGATATGAATAAGCATACTGTGTGCTTCACGGAATATTGGTAGTGTAAAGGAGTCATACCACCGTAAAAAAGAGGTTGGTGGGTCAAATCGATAAATGTTGTTCTAAGAAAAGTTGGAAATTAAGACAATATTGATTTATTAAAACATATTAAATATTAATATGTTTTAATAAAATGTTTAAATCTTCTTGAGACACATTCAGTTTTCATCTTCTTGAAATTGTCAGGTTCCTACATGCAGATCAGTGAAATAAGCGATATTAATGCTTCAAATGAATGGCAACGCATATCGTGTTTCTTCTCAAATATCTTTCTTTGCTGTGGTTCTAGAAGCGGGATATTGAAGTTTTTGAAAATCTTATTTCTTCCTCATCCACTAGAAGTTTGAAAGATTATTGTGTAGAAACCGAAGTCTTCATTTAAGGTTTACTTGTACATATTTATAAAAGACTACTGTTTGACAATTCTAATCCATTAAATTTTTAGTCAGTTACATAAACTATTTTGTTCATTTTTCTTCCTTCTTGTTACACTCTTTTAACACCTTAAGTTTAATTTCTGTGCTGAGTAAAAAAATGTGCGATATAATTATATTATTTTTGTTTCTATTACCAAACCTGGATCAAGCTCTTTATCGCTACAGACACTATAAATATCTCGAAAATCACTCATGACGAAACTTGTAGAAAACCACGGAGCCGTACCACTAGAGTTGCACCATTATCAAAATAAATAGATTGCAATCTCCTGAGATTCAATTTTATTGTGATGCGCCATGTCGTCCACAGAAAGAACTTTGAGACCTAATACTTTCAGAATAAATGTATAACACTTGCGCGGACCTGAAAATGGAATTAACTCAATTACTCAAAAAAATGGATTTGTACCACTATTAAAATAACGTCTCCAATTATCCGGAGTTGTAAGTATTATTATCATCAAATGACTTCAGAAACAAACAGAAAATTACTTATTATTATTATTATTATTATTATTATTATTTTTCCATTACATCACGACTAAAGATGTTATGAGTCGGCTGAATTTAAAATCTACTCCAGGTTGCAACCAGCTACCTAAGGAGCAGATCCGGTGACTGTCAGTGCCTCTACAATACTTTGCGCAAAATGTGAGCTGTTCCAAATAAAGCAATTTCTTGCACTTCCCAGCCTTTTGAATTACCAGGGAGTTTAGACAAGTTCTTACTCAAATTTTGCTGTACAAATCCCAGAGCTCCGATAACTATCGGGACGACCTGTGCTTTTACGCCCCACATTCGGCTGACCTCGATTTCCAAACTCTTGTATTTAAGACGTTTCTCTGCCTCCTTGGTAACGACGTTTTGATCGCAAGGTACAGCAACATCGATTAGTAAACACGATTTTTTCGCCAAATCCCGGATAACTATATCCGGTTTGTTTGCCGCTATTGTGCGATCAGTTTGAATTTGTTGGTCGTACAATATCGTACACAATCCAACAGACGTCACCGGTTTTGGTGAGTGTCCGTACCACTTGGGGCATGTGTTCGGAACTTCGAGGGCGGTACAGATCTGCAAGTGGAGGTAGCTACACACCCTGTCATGTCTTTTCAGGTATTCGGTCTTTGCTAGGATTGGACAAGCTGAGACAATATGATCAATGGTTTCTACTTGCTCCTGGCAAATGCGGCATTTATCGTCTTGGGAGATTTTGAGAACCGCTTTATCATAATGTCGTGTTCTCAAGGCCTGATCTTGGGCAGCTATTACAAGTCCTTCCGATTCTGGCTTCATTCCTCCCCTTCTAAGCCACATAAATGATTGATCTTTATTGATCTGCACTTTGTCCATTCTTTTTAGGTATTGTCCGTGGAGTGGTTTGTCTCTCCACGATTTCTTTAACATTTTTTGTGTCTCACACTTCATGTTTAGCAGCATCAGAAGTTCAGTGTCTGTGTTATTCGACGTGTCTTGCCTAGTTTTCTTCGCAATGCTTCTTGCTACACTAACAATGCCTCTGTTTCCCATTCTTCGGTCAGATTTCATGACCTGCCTCATTAGAGGGTCATCTAGATGGCTGACTACATTTTTTCTCAACCCGGCGATTGCATTGTGCCAGGAGGCCTCGATTTTTCTGAGGTCTTTTCCTCCTTCTCTAAGTGACACAAAGTCTATGTACATCAGCTCGAGGGTGGGCAACATGATGCATTGTAGGCAGTTTTCTGTTGTTTCGATCCATGGTGCGAATTTCTTGCTCAGTCCAGTCCACTAGTCCAAAACTGTATTTGGCTACCGGTACCGCCAAACTACCTATTGCAGATATTTTATTCCTGGAATTCAGAGCGGACTGCAGGACCAGTCTCACTCTCCTATAATACTCCGTAAGAATTCTCTCTTTCATTCTGTCATTCGAGATGGTTTCACATTCTTCAATGCCCAGATATTTGTAAGTTTTACCTGGCTCAAGATCTTGAATCACAGTGTGCATATCAACTACAATGTTCTCTGAAGTGGTCATTTTGCCTCTTTTTAAGTTGACTTTTGCACATTTGTGAAGACAAAACTTTATGCAGATGTCATTGCTAAAATCATTGATGACAGACAGCATTTGGGAGAGAATCGCTTCATTCTTAGCAAACACTTTAAGATCATCCATGTAAAATAAATGCGATACAGGTCTTTCGTCACCATGGAGCTTGTAACCAAAGTCAGTGTGCGACAGCTGTCTCGATAGAGGACTGGTTGGACTGGTTGACGCCATCTTTTGAGACTGACGCATCTGGTTGTGCTCTTGATTTTTTTTAGATTTATCTACTATTTTTAGCGATCTGACTGCATTTTGTGTGTTTAAGTGCTTTCATTACTTGTTGCAGGTTAGCTGGAAATATAATTTTGGCTGATTTTTTGCTCTAACCAAGACGAACCAACAGCTAACGAATTTTAAATATTACTGAACCTTAACGAACTTCAGAATTACGAGTTGGTGATCAAGTGTCAACATCTATAAACAGAGCAGTTTATTTTCGATTTTATATCACTGTTTTAACTTAATTACTGAAATATTTATTCTATTTTTGTGACGAGTGACTATTCAGTTTATTTTATTTTTGTGGCGAGTGATTATTCAGTTAATTTGAACGTTACGAGGAGGGTATATCGTGTAGTTTTGAATTTGTTTCAAATCTTATTCAATATTTTGAAGACAAATTTCAGCTAATATCTTTATCTTTTTACGGTAAAGTATAGTCGACATTGTATTAAACAGTTGCAGCTTAAGTGAACGAAAATACGTAACCGCATTGCCAAACTTCGTAAGTACTAGCTTTCAATAGATTTTGTAGTTAGCATACCTTCTCTTTCTTGTATCGAATCTTAATTTTTAATTTATCGAATACACATAAATATTACACTTTTAAAATATTAAGCTAGGTGACTGTTGCTTTTATCTGAGTTTTCTTGTATTTATTCCAATTTTATCACGTACTTTAACACGCATTCGTGACATGGCTACTGTTCGTTCTACTCTTTTTACTCTCTACACCCTCAAAGCCGACCTTCTGAAAGCCTTCTCACACGTAAACAGTAATTTAGATATATTAAGTTGGCTGTCCGGGTGACGCCGCGTCCATGGCAAAGGTGCCGACGGTTCGGTCGCCATTCTGGGACCTTCCTCAGGGCGTAATGCGGAAGGTCGCAGAATGGCGACCGAAACGTCGGCACCTTTGCCATGGACGCGGCGTCACCCGGACAGCCAACTTAATATTGACTCCGGCCGCGGAAGCCTACGCTCTCAGTAATTTAGATAAACATATCCGAAGGCTGGAAGAGGTCGTTCTCTACAATGACGGTTGGGCACAAGTAGGCAACACTGCGAATTTTCCCAACCGTGCACCCGTGACTGCACATAAGACACAGACACCACATCCAGTCGCAATTCAAAACAGATTTAGTGTTTTAGATTATGAAACAGATTTTCCTCGCCTTCCTGATCCTTACAACCCTTCCCTTCCATCGACAAATACATACACAAACCAACGCAAACAGGCTAGGAAGCGTGTCAAAACCAAAACACGTAAAGCTTCGCATCCTAGCCCACTTGAAAACAAAGCCATTCCTACTGAGCCTAAAAATCAGGTACTTATTTTAGCTGACAGCCATGGTCGCCATCTTTCCTCCATTCTCAGTAGGAAGTTACCCCCCAACTACTCAGTCTCGTCTATTTTTAAACCTAACGGGAGGTTTGCAGACGTGACTGCAGAGTTGGACACTCACACGAAGACAATGACCAATCAGGACACAGTCTTTATCATCGGAGGGCAGAATGACATTAATTTGGGCGGTAACTTTACACCTGAACAACATGTAAACAAATTACAATGTGCCGCCCAAAATACTAACATTGTAGTCTCGACTCTGCCCTTCTGGTACAACAGGCCAACACTCTGCAGCGAGATTAAGCACGCAAACCAACAACTAAAACTGCAACTGAGAGAAACAGATGTAACACTTTTTGAAATGAATTTCCTCTCAGTAAAACACTTCACCCGGCACGGTCTCCACATGAACCTTGCTGGAAAACATGCAGTCGGTGAAAAGCTTGCACAATACATCATCAACTCCAGTCCTACGCAGCCTCCTGCCAAAAATCCATCCCTTTCACCTTCCTTACGTTCCCCACCCCCCACCCTTATTCTGAACCCTCTTACCCCCTCCTGTGAACCTACTCCCGTTTCTTCCATTCCCACTACCAATGACGCCTCTATTTCCTCACAACCTGTGACTGCTGGGACACATTACAACCTTCGACCACGCACTCGAGGTAAAAATGGAGTAAATATATAGCAACTACAGTCAGATGCAGCAGAAAAACATTCGTGTAGGTACTTGCAAAAAATAAAGATATTGCACCATAATGTTCAATCCCTTTCAAATAAAACTGAGTTTATCGAGGCAGCTCTACAGAGCGATTTAAATCAAATGGACGTTCTTTGCTTTACAGAACATTGGTTATCTCCTAATGAACTTAGCATTTTCCAAATTCCAAACTTTTACCTCGCAGGCTATTATTGTAGAAAAAGAGAATCTCATTAAAGTCCTGCATATGGAGGTTCTTGTATTTACGTTAAAAATAATATTGATTCTATCTCCTTGACGGAATTCAATGAGTATTCCGTTGAAAATGTTTTTGAAATTTCTGTTGTACATCTTCCTGTGCTAAAAATGATATTGCTTTGCATCTACAGGCCTCCAACAAAGAGAGCTGGAGATTACATTTTGTTCTGAGAAAAACTAGAGATAACACTAATCAAAGTCATCAATCGCTCTTGTGAATCCATTGTTGTATGTGGAGATTTTAACATTGATTTTCTGATCGAATCTTGCGAGAAAGAGCAGTTTCTTAACTTAATTAATTTCTTCAATTTAGATATTACAATAAAAGTACCTACACGGATCACAGTAAATTCAAAGAAGGCAATCGATCAAATTATAATTAACAAAACCACTACTCGACATGAAATTGAAACAAAAGATTTAGGATACAGTGACCACGATGCACAAATTCTTACCATTATACGAAATGCGAACAATGACACAATGAATAATACACGTATGAGTAGAGTGTTTTCTAAAAGTAAAATAAAATTATTCATTGATTACTTGATGCAGGAGTCATGGGACGCGGTTTATAATACTATTGATACAAACGATAAATATTATTCTTTTTTTTCAACGCTTTCATTTCATTTTAACACTTGCTTTCCTCTTCAGAAAAGAAAATTAAATATTTCACGCAAAAACAATTCTTGGATAACACAAGGGATTAGAACATCATGTAAAAACAAACGAGTTCTTTCTTTCATTTCTAAGCATCATAACGTATCTCAAGATTTCCTCCTGTACTTTAAAAAATACAAATCATTGTTAAGAAAAGTCATAAGGCAGGCTAAAATCATGAAACACGATCAGGATATTTTGAACTCAAATAACAAAACAAAATCAAAGTGGGATATAGTAAAAAATGCGACCAAACCAACTAGAAACCTTGTAGAGAATGTTGTTTTAAAAGATAACGATAGAGATGTGAACGATCCGGCAACAGTGGCTAGTCTCTTTAACCAATACTTTTCGAGAATTGCTGTCGATCTCACTAAGGGTGTTCAGCCACAAAATTCAACATCTGACGTTTCCCTAAAAGTCTTAGACACTATGTTCGTTTCCGAAACCTCTTCCTATGAAATTCTCAAAATAATCGGTAAATTAAAAAATAAATATTCGGCCGGTTTAGATGAATTTCCGAATTGTTTGTTAAAGACGTGCGCGCCATCCATTATACACCCGTTAACTCACATATTTAATGCATCCTTATGCACCGGAATTTTTCCAGATATTTTTAAAACAGCTAAGATTAAGCCGCTCTTCAAAAAAGGCAACAAAAATGAAGTTCAAAATTATCGGCCAATTTCTCTTTTGTCAGTTTTTTCAAAAATATTAGAGAGACTTTTTTATGTGCGAATGGAAACCTTTCTCAATAAACACGACGCGTTTTCAAATTGCCAACATGGATTCCGGAAATCAAAATCTACGGAAACAGCCATTTTTTCTTTTCTTAAGGATGTTGCCTCATCATTGGATCAAAACGAAGCAACTATTGGAATATTTTTAGATCTTTCAAAAGCTTTTGACGTCATTGATCATAACATTTTACATTCAAAATTACCTTCGTATGGAATCCGTGGTATTGCTCTAGATTGGCTATGTTCGTACCTTAAACAACGATCTCTGAGAGTAGAAATACCTTACTGGAATGATGGAACTTTATGTACACACCTTTCCGGTTCTTTGCCAATTGCACGTGGAGTCCCGCAAGGATCGATTTTAGGCCCTGTTCTCTTCCTATTATACGTAAATGACATGCCCTTAGCGATTCGAAACGGAAGAACAGTTCTCTTTGTGGATGATACAAATATTCTTTGCAACAAAGAAACCGTAAATAGTACAATATCAGACGTCTCAAATTGGTTCCGTAATAACAAATTAAAAGTAAATGAAAATAAAACTGTTTCAATGCAGTTTTCCATATCAAATAAAAAATTCTGTACTCCATTGAAAATGAACGGTGTGCCATTGACTTATGTTAATGTAACAACATTTTTAGGTCTATCAATTCAGTCAAACCTCAAATGGAATGCCCACTTAAATGAATTGAACACAAAATTAAGTTCATTATGCTACGCGTTCAGAATTCTTTCAAATTCCGTCAGCCTTCATACAGCTCGTTGTGTATATTTTGCCAATGTTCACTCCCGCCTGAGATATGGCATAATATTTTGGGGAAACACATCTTATAGCTCACAGACTTTCAGATTACAAAAAAGAATTGTACGAATAATAAGCAAATCTAACCCACGTGATTCTTGTAAGTCACTCTTTATTAATCTAGGAATTTTACCATTACCTTGTCTCCTGATTTACGAATCAGTAGTTTTTGTCAAAAATGACTTACTTAAGGGCGGGAATATATTTTCAGCAAACGCCGATGTCTATAAGTATAACACACGACGTAGTAATCATATTCACCAAGTGGCAGTATCAACAGCTCACTACAAAAAATTCACATACAATTCATGTACATTACTCTACAACACTTTGCCAGAAGACATTAAACGATTAAATTCAATAGAAAAGTTTAAGTCCCAAGTAAAATCTTTTCTGCTGCATAACTGTTTCTATGCAATTCGAGACTATACCGAGCATCAAAAGGAAAGTAGAATTAATTTTAACAATGATAGTTAATGTAATTATTTATCATTTGGACTGTATAATTCTAAAGAACCTGTAACAAGTATTGTACCACAGTTTCTGGGTTGATGGCCCCCATCTCGATCAGGTTTTTCGTCCAGTTTCCCTGATCCTTGAGCAAATGCTGAGATGGTCCCTTGTTTTGCTTCTGGACATAAATGTAACTTCATTATTTGTGCACGTCTTCTGAATTTCAGTGGGAAATATAGTTATTCAAATTATCGTTTTTCATATTATCGCCGCAAAAAGTATTATTCTTTCATGAAGAACATGAGGGTTCAGGGCAGGAATTTATAGCTAATTTACCTTTGAAAATATATTTTATTATATAGGAGCGAATATTTTGTCAACAAAACTCGAAAAAAACCTCTCATTTCTGTATTCAAAATTCGACTAAAATATGGTTTAGGATAGAGACCACAGAATTATGAAAACGTGCACAAAATTCACTTCTCCCCATAGCTCGTCATACGCAGTTTTTTAACTGTTTTTTGACGTAAATAAATAGGAATCAAACTAATGCAAAATTATTATTAATATTATTATTATAATAATAATCTCAAGACTAGCTGTTTCTCTTTTTTTACCTTTTTATTGTATTTCTACCACTTTCACATTAAAATAACATGATCAGTTCCTCACCTTCGCCATTTTCACCGCCATCATCATCATCATCAACATCACCTTCATCAAAAACAGTGACGAAAATGAGCAATCGATAGCATGTGTCCTGTCTCTTTACAAAACCTCCCTTAACGATGATGATGATTAATATCTTGATGAAGAAGCAGGGCGCTTCTTGGAGTCGTAGATGGAAGTTTGGCAGAGAAAGGCGGCGACATCGCGCGCATCTGGCGGTGACGCGCCTTGTTCCACAGGGCTCAGCCCGGATCCACTACCCCTCCCCCGCACTCGGTTCCAGATGCGTCCGAATCGCCAATTCCCAGCCAGCGTCTTCGCGACGCCACCGTTGTTTACTCCACGACCAGCGTCACTCGGACTTATCCACGCGCTTCTCATCGCCACGAGGCGTCATAGCGGCCGCGAGCACTGCGCTGCGCCCATAATCCGATAATTCCCGGGCCGTACAGTGGGTCCGAATCCAAGTACATAAAAAGCCCCGTACATACAGTGCGCTAAGGAAAGATTGCGAAATTGGGCTTCATGAAACGTGTTTACGAGAAGAAACTTGCCAATTTGTAGATATGCCATAAAGGAATCACCAGGCGAATATGCAATCCGCAACACGCATTATGCAACACATTATTCTAAAGCTTCATTCAAAAATGGTGCAGCCTACGCTCATAATACCCAATATTTAGTGATAGTGCCCCACGAGATAAATTCGTTAGTAGTAATTAAAAAAATCATGTTTTTGGACCTTCTATTACACTTAATCCCATTGCCCTCTTGACCACCAGCTGTCAGAAACTTTACAATCTCCAAATGTATCTAAAATTAAAGTGTCTGATTGGCTCTGTGCAATTTAATTCCGTGGACCAAAGTATGTTATTAAAGGCAAAACAATATTGCAATGTTTACCCACACACATTGCCCAGCTTAAATGATGCTACGGACAGTCAGTGCACGACCGTTTGAAATTGGGTTCCAGTGTTGAGCTGTTACATTTTAAAATATTTATTCACAAACCTTGGAATGATCACACGGGTCCAAATTGTTATACTACGATATCGAAAAGAGATTTTTTTAATAGTGATTTCGGTGTGGAAAGTGTATTGCAATACTGAGTTCAAAACTGCGCGGAAAGTAAATTTACGTATGCATCACAAAACATTCGTTGTTTATTTGTTCGAAATATTTACTTATCAATGGTACCTGCATGAATCAGGATTGTATCCATTGTCTAATCAATTTTTGTAATCATTTAACAAGTATATTTGCAGCATTTCAGTATTTCAAATTAATAAATATTACAAATGGATTTTAACGATGAGAAAATATTTGATCCCACCGGGATCCCAGTTGGGAACCTGTTATACAGACAGATGCTTTAACTTAACAGAATTATGGAATAAAATATTATAATCGTAACAATTTAACAGATATAAGTATGATTCAATTGGTAATACGATACACAGCAAACATTATATGGTACAGAATTGTATAGACTTTCCTATATTAGCTTTCCATTTCCTTTGGTCTCGGCTAGCTATTCGGACTTGACACATACTCTGGCTAGCTGCCATCTATCGCCACCCAAAGTACATTTTTTTGACATTTTCTTAATTTTTCGGTTTTCTAACAGTAGAACGGAAATATTAATTTTAGAATGTTAAAGAACAGTAACACCTCGCCCTAAATGGCTATTTTCTTTAAAATATTTTAAGCCGTTTTTATGAAAATGCATTTAACCGCTTCTAAATATGCAAAATTCTAAGCTGTTTTTCGCAGAAACTTTTTGAGTTTTCAAAAAACTTCACTTGAAGTTATTATAAGCTCATAGACTCACAAATACAAAAGTGTTTACAAAGTGCTGAACATGTGCATATTAATGGCGGGAGAGATCTTTTAAAAATTACATTTGTGTTATTTAAAAAAAAAACTAAAATGAACGTTATCGCATATTAAAGAGTGCAATTTGCCCTCTCCGTTCGAAAAGTTTGAAGAAAAAATTTGGAGCCAATTTTGAGAAAATGATGTTTGAGCGTTTGTGAAAATGCAGAATTTTGAGCTACTTTTCACAGAAAACGGTTGTTTTAGAGAAACTTTACTTGACATAATTTAAGGCACATATACTCGTAAATAAATTAATGTGAACAAATTGCCGCTAATGTAAGTATTAAGGACGTGAGAGACGAGTAAAAAAATTAGTTTTGTAATTTTTGAAAAACAAAAGAATACAGCATTATATTTTTACCCCAGCTCCTGTCGGGTGTAATCGCAACTTACCTGAGTTGCGTGCCGGCTAGTCTCAGCGGTAATGTGCGATGGAGATTCTAAAATTTAGCTTGAGAGAACGGACGAGGCTCAACTATTCACTATGGAATAATAACACGTGCTGATGTTGATTTTGAATAATGAACTTTTAATTAAACTGTTGAATAATGATAATTTAGCATTTATATTGAAGAAATTAGAAAGAAACAATGAATTAATTCCCGTCGCTTGAGCTCAGCGATCGTTCTTGGCATCATTTTAAGGCGCATTAAAAAAAGCAAAAAACACAAATTTTTCAAATGTTCTTAAGACTAACAATCTTACTGGCTAGAATACAATTTTTACATAGAAATATTTAATGGAGAAAATGGCCAAGCGCGGCCTTTCGTCTCCGACAAGGAATTTACGCCGTGCAGTAGCACAAAAAGTTTCCAGTTCAGTGTGTCGCCGTGAAAAGACGATTGTAGGCCCAGCTGGGTCCTACTTTTACAGTCAACGGAGCGGGGCGCCGACCTCTCGGGATGGATGACCGTGGCAGTCCATTCACTCACTGCAACAGCAGGGCTGACGAAGTTTCCCTCGTTCTCGTTCGTAATGCTGTCCAAGGTGTGTAGGCGGAAGCGACACTCCAGCGATCAGACGAGGACAACTTTCAGTCAATTTCAACAATTAGTTGACTGATTGCAAGATGACGATAGCGCACTTAATTGCAAAGTCATCAGAACAAGACTTAGTGAACAGACGCTCGTCCTATACTTAAACGAGTTCTGTTATAATAATTAGATGGGATTCACTTTCCCATGAATTTCGCTGATGGCTGTTCGCCACATCAGGAAATAAAAGCAAAAACAGCAGAGTAAAGTAAAGTTCCTTTTAACTTTGCTACAAAATCGCGTTCGGACGCTCTCCGTCCACGACACGTCCGTTTCCTACCGAGTCTTTCACCATTGTCCTCTCTCTTACAAGTTCGAAACATGTACAGCTGTACAGCTCCTCTCTACCCTCTCCTATCTTTTCGAAAGCTTCTGGAACATTCTGCCCGAGATCAAAAAGGCTGCACTTTATTGGCTCTAAGCTACTGCGTCTCAATTCAAGAAGCTCCAATCGCCTTGTGCGTACTCCAAATTTCGGCAATTGAAAATTTCCAAAACCCTCTCTCTCTCTGGCGATGTGATACTCAACATGCAGTGACAAATAATTACAGAATTATCCAAATGTCCTCTGATTACTCTGCACCGTCTCAATATGGCGTTTATGTCATCTCATAAAGTATATTAGACACTATCCTTACCAAAAATGTAAAGAAAAATTTGGAGCCGTTTTAGAAAAAAATTGTTTTGGTAATTTTTTTAAATTGCACATATTGCACACAATATTGCGCGAAAACTGCTAACATTTTTCAAAAACATTTACATGACCTTAATGAAAGAACTCAAAATGGAGAACAAATTTCATTTGAAGAAAAAATCTCTAACTTTAATTTTGTATTTGTAGGAAGAGCCCGAAAAAAATTCAAACTTTTGCCATTTTCGAAAACTCAGAATTAACCGTGAAATTAGGATCTATGCCACCTTTATAAGTGAATTTTACTCTATTCTTACAAGAAATTTAAATAAAAAAATTGGAACCGTTTTTGAGAAAATTTTGAAGATGTCCGGGGGGCTTCATGTAAAGTACCTTCAAATTTTGAATTTTTTTTTTCAAAATCGGGGCGCCTCGAGTAGAATCAAATTGACGCTGGAATATTCATTTTGGAAGAAATCGTACGTATGGTTTAGGCGCTAATGTTGTTCACAGACTGACAGGCAGAGGACAGACGGACGTTTTGATTTCAATTGTTTTTTCGGTACCAAGGAGTTACAAAACAGAGATTCTGGCTACAACACGTGTTGAGTTTTTTTGTTTCTTTATTTAGAAACTGGTTTTACCCACTTTTTTGTTATCAGGGCCCGGCAATTAATTTTTATCTGCCAAAAATTTGCCGTTTTTTTTCGCGCAGCATTAAAAAACTTTCCCTACACGTATATTACTCCGTATACACGTAGTACGTATATGGGAAAGTAAAAAGCGTGTTCATAATATTTATATTGATATTTAAATTAGTTCTCATTATATCTTGAATAATATTATTTTTTAGACCCTAGGGCAAAGCGCTACGTGACCAAATCTTACGTTCTGTTAGAATTTGTAAAAACTCCAGAAGACAAACGTCAAACAGGAAGTTATCAATAAAAAATGCACTACGGGGATATGACGTCATTTATCGATCCACTTCGTTCCACCCCGCCCGGCCCTGCCCTGCCCTGTCCCGCCCCGCCCCCTCTGCCGCGCCACGCCACGCCACGTCACGCCGTGCCGCGCCGCACCCCGCCCCGTCCCGCACGCAGTCCCGCCCCGTCCCGCCCCGCCGCGTCCCACATTGCCCGCCGCTGGCGCTCTGCCACCGCTCGGGCGACTGCCGGCGGGAGCGGCAGCGGGAGTGGCATCGGAAGCTGGCCTCCGCCTCTAGCGCCCGCTGCGCGCGCCGTAGGGTTTGTCTTCCGCCACGCCGCCGGTGCAAATCAAACAAGCGGATTTGTGTCGACAGACCGAGCTGTCCCGGCCGTTGCTTCGGGGCGTTCTGAAAGCACAGGCTTTGCTCCGAGAAAAACGAACGGCGATCCGCGTTTTGCAGACGATCGTGTGCGCTAGAATGAGCTGTCAATACAGGCCTTTACAGTTACTCCACATCAGTTTATTCAGACGTACTGTTGTATTTTCAATATAGTGTGAGAGTCAACAATGATACTTACAGTAATCGTAGCTTTATTTATCTGTGATGTCTAATATATTACGAAGTCCAATACACGTGACATTAGACAACTCAATCTTGTTTTAATTTTCAGAGATTCCAATTCCATGCATGCTCTTAATTCAGAACACACACCATACAACCGCTCTCAAATTCGTTATGCAAGCTTCATAAAATAAGTGTGTTGTACACGATCAAACTTTTCGTAAAATTGTCCCTGTGAATTAACATTTCTGTTTTGGACTGTTACGATCAATGGAAAGGGACGTCGATATACAGAATGTCCCTTTTAATCTGATAAATCAAAATAACGCGAAAAATACGCATCCTACAAAAAATGCCAGAGCCAAAAAATGAATATCTCTAACGGGCGCATCTAGTGCATGTGCCTGATTTAAAATCAAACCTCGCCCCTTCCTCCCGGAGGTGAGGAGGAGGGCAACTTTGAAATGTTAAATGGGAACTCCCATTTTTTATTCGCAGATTTGGATTCCACACTAAAAATATCGTAAGTTTTGGCCAAAACATTGTTTTTTTGAATCATGATAGAAGGTACTAGAATCTCAAGAATATAATTTTCGGCAATTCTCGAGATATTACACTTTGGATTGAAAAAAAAAACGCCTGTTCAAAAATTTTTAAAAAGTATCTAGTAGTGATAACATTTAAGTTCCACCCCCACTCCCATGGGGTAAGGTGGATGGAAACTTTCAAGTCTCAAACGGGAACCTCCATTTCTTTCATTAAAGAATTAAATTTACTTTGTAGGCTTTCTTTGATACCTGAAGTGGGCTAGGGATTAATTGTTGTCATTACATACGTTCTCTAAAAATTATTGAACCGGTATTTCATTATTTTTCAATCCGAAGTGTAACTTCTCAAGAATTGCAAATAACCTTATTTTTTAGATTATAGCGCTATCAGAAAAAAAGGTTTTAACAAAACTTATTAATTTTTTAGTATAGAATTCAAATCGGATATAAAAATGTTAGTTCCCGTTTAAGATTTTACAGTGGCCTCCTTCCTCTTCCTCAGGGAGCGGGGCGAGTTTTGATTTGAGGTCAGACAGGTGTACACCTTGGAGATATTCATTTTTTGTCTGAGACGTTTGTTTGTACGATGCGTATTTTTAGTTATTTTGATTTGTCAAGTTAAACGGTTCACCCGATATACTACAAGTGAGAGTACTTCTGACATTCGTCGGGAAGCGTGGTTCCCTCAACCGCTCACAACAAACACCATTTGTCATTTCGATGCTCGTTTGCTTATCCTCTTTCCAGGTACTACCTACCCTACGTCCGGACGCAAATATGGTGCAATGTGTTGTCGTGTGAGCATAGCGGTTCTCTCACAAAAGTAGAGTTGTTCTCAACGTCATTCGCGAGTGCTGGTTGGTTGTTGAATAATATTATTTGATGAAAATTTGACATATTCTATTTTATAAAACTCCGAATTTTACCTTGTGAAAACAACATTATATAAAATTTACGTTTTATAGGTTTTATAAAACAATTTTACAAACAATATGATTGACAAACATGATTGATTGATTGTTCGTGATTTCCAGCGAGTGAACAGCTAAGGTCATTAGTCTCGTAAGTGTAGTGCATGAGTTTTTCTCGGGAGGTGACGGTGATCTTACCCCGCTGGATGGCGAGGTCCGGCGCCGATCTGCTGTCGGCTAGCGCGGTTTTTCCCAACCAGGTCTCTCTCCCACCAGCGGAGCTCCACCCTAGCCTGGACAAGCAAGCTCCCGTCTGGTTTCCGGCACTTGTGGTAGTGTAGTGCATGTAAGTGTATACGAGCGTACACAAGGGGTGAGTATAGGACAAGGAAGAGGAAGGTAAGATCAGGCGCGGTCCGTGGCCTGTTGGGTACTGCTCCAGCAGTCGCCTGGTGTTTATCAGAGAAATCACGGAAAACTACCGATCAGAACTGTCGGTCGCTAGAATTCTCCTCCAGACAGCAACTGAATTCGAACTAGCTGTCAAGATAGTGCCGAAAATCCTGCTACATTCGACACTCGAAACTAGAACCTCACTGCAGCAACATTAGTTGATGTTCTGCGCCACCTCTCCCGGTACAATATCACCGTGTAAAACAGGCTTTATAAAGTGCAGACAACGTATAAAGTACGCAGGCTTTATGAAGTACGTTACCGAAAAAACTGAGAGCGTACCTAGCTAACCAAAATGTCTGTCGCCCAGCGAAGCGCTGAGTCCCTCCACTCTGCATCGCTGGTAGGCGTACCTCTTCCGACACTCCTAATTCGTCCAAGAGAAGATGCTGAAAGTGGAGTCCAGCATTCTTGGTACTTGCAGAACATTGCATTGCACTTCGGAGCACATCACACGGGATTACGGCGATTGTCTTCTCAATAAATAAATTTTTACAGGTTTATCCAATTTCGAAGAGTTCAAAACTTAAAACGTGTAGGGGAATTGCTCATTTTTTGAACCTCATTGAAACGTATTGCTTTATTGAACCTCATATCTCACTTTCAACATTTCAAATGTTACTTTTTGAATTTCTTTAAGGTTGCTTTTTAACCACTAGGTCATGCAGCGACCACTTTGTTTACTTTGGTGTAACTGTAAGGGACCACGACACATAAGGACAACACAGGAACACACAAACATTCATGTCCGAGGCCGGATTCGAACCAGCAAACCTTCTATCCCAGGCAACTACGGCCCTACACCCTTAGCGATCTCTGCTATCCAGGCCGGCGTTTCAAATGTGTATTATGTTTTATATTAATGTTATATTTTTCAAAATTAAATGAAAATATCCTTATAGAACGAAAAAATTGAAAATGGAATGATAAAAGGGGTAACGCAATTTATTATTTGCGATAGAGCAATGCTGTTTTAATTTGGATAAAAAGAAGAAAATGTTGCGAGATATTATATTGCAGTACACCTTACACCTATAGATACATGCCAAAAATAGATTAAAAGCTAAGAAATCATGACACTATGTATTCGCTTTTGTCACCTATTCCGAATTGAGCAAACGTTTTAGCTACTTTTCGCAGCTTTATATTTTTCACTGTTTCTTGTGTGACCTTTTTTTCCCTTTCCCAAGTAACAATAATCATTTTCAATAAAGTCTCAAAACAACTCCAAACAAACTGACATTTGCCAGCTGGACGAGACGTCTTCAAGGCTGATACACTCAAAACTCACAAAACCAACGGGCCTCCAAAATACAAAAGAGGAAGGTCGCACATAAAATGTAAATGACAAGAGACACCATTCACAGAAATAAATGCACCTTGAGGATCCGTTTATACCCTTTATAGACTTCACAATAATTCAATACTACTAGAGAAAATAACATCTAAAAGATATTATAACAAATAATTCCTGAAGCGTTGAATTTTCTTGTCCAGCATGTGATTGAAATAAATAATCTGGCAACTTGAGTTACTTCATCTAGATCAGAATAAACGAGCTACTTCTGATGAAGAAAGCAGAAGACTAAGAATTACGTTGAAGGAAGTCTAGGACTGCAAATAACAGTGACGCAAATAAATGCGAATGCACTTTAATAACAAACGCAGTCCTAATATTAAGGGAAGAAGGAAACGCTTGAGCAACATTTCTTCATCTCGTAAAGCTCAAAATTGACGAGGGCTGGGAAGCGCATGCGTCCCGGATCCGGAAGCAGCGGAGGGGGCGAGGGCGGAGCGGAAGGGAGCGCGCCGGAAGAGGACTGCTGTTTGGTGGGTGGGGCGGGGGCGAGGGCGGGGAGGCAATTAGCGTCCACAGCGGTCAACGCGACCTTCCACTGTTCCCAACATTCGCCCGTATTCCCCGAGGCGCCAACTGCGGTGAAACGCAGGGGGTGGGTGCAGTGGAGGCGGCAGCGGCGGCGCGGCGCGGTTAGCAGCAGTGGGGCGGGGAAAGGCGGACGAGAGGGGAGGCAGGGACGGAGGAGTCGGGGCCGTGGAGGCAGGGAATGACGGGAACGGCGTTGTGGTGCGAAAACCGGGAGCCCCGTGGCGGGGAGCGACGGAAGGACTGTAGGGGCGGATTCGGCAATGGAGGTGGATGAAGGCAATGGAGGTGGCTGGGTGAGGCGGGGTAGCAGCCCAATATCTGAAGATGAAACGGCGGCAATAGGTAGCTATTCAACCGTGACATTCCCCTTGGGCCTACCGTATTGCTGGAGGCAGTGGTGGCGCTGACGAATATAGGCCCGACAAATTAATATTTTCGGGCGAACAATGAGAAATAGCGGGCCACAGTTCTGAGAAAAAATCGCTCGGAAAAGACTGCACAGTTGAATACCGAGTCGAAAATTCTGATGTGTGTATGAGGTCTAAAATTCGTGGAACGAACGAATATAGACAAATGGCAGATACAAAAAACCGGGAATGGACTAATAAATGCGGACAACAATTGACGAGTTTTGAAAGGATAGGAACTTCTTTTTATGAATATTGAAAATATCTGTGAACTTGCTCGGTGAGTGAGAGGGTAGGAGCTAAGATAGCTCAGGCGAAGTATCATTTCTGTTGTCTGCTTCTTCGCTGGGGTCGATGCCGAGCTGCAAAAAGGCGGCGATGTCGAGCTGCAATTGTGGCGGTGACGGCAGCGGTGCCTTCTTCGATCGCGAAGACTTCTTGCAACTCCTGAATTCGTCTAGAAGACACCTCCAGGTAGGCGTTGCCCCCACTTCCATTAGGGTCTTCCATTTCCTATTTCAATTATGGGGAGTCATAACAACTCCTCAATACAGTATTGTAACGAGTCAAGATTCAGTGCATACTTGACATCTAGAAGGCGTTTATACACACGGCCAACTTGGTACTAAAGTACAGATTGGCAATGATTCAGATACTATGGAGATGATGAAGGTACAAAGAAGAACGAAAATCAACAACCGGAAAAGAGGAATATGCTTCGGAGCACAGATGAAAGTTAAACGTCTTGAAATTCAGACGAAAGATATATGTGTTGAGTACAGAAAAAAATTAAAATTCTCGGAGTACAGACGAAAATGTAACGTCTTGAAGTATAGTCAGCTTCAAGTATACGTGTTGGAGTACTGAAAAGACATAAACGTGTCAGAGTACTGACGAAAGTTTGACGTCTTGGCGTGTAGACGGGAGGTATCCATCTTGAAGTATAGTCGGAATGTGGACATGTTGAAAGGACTTTTGATATTGTATTATCTAGTTACACATTGATGTGTAAAGTGTATGTTGTCGTTATTATTGTAAATAAGTGTTTCTTTTTATTTTGAAATTAGAAGTATTTAAATTTAATAAATCAGTAAGTTTCCATATTTCAAATCTACGGTATATGCCGTAGAATCATCAGCCCCTATAAATAAAATAAATGGAAATTTCTATCTTTCTTCCCTTGAATGAAATTCATGGAATGGAAAAATTAACACCATCACAGTATTTCGCAATCACCTGCTGGAAATTAAATTCTTGATATAGGTACTTTCAATCTCGAATCATATTCAATACAAAAGCAGAAAAGCTGAAAGAAGCATCTACTCAGTACTGTTTCATATTACAGGAACAAACATTTCAACTCACCATCTTCTATTAGAAAATTGCAATAAACATTTCAGGCTTAATTTTGTTTCTCGTTAACTAATATCATCGACTACATCTCCGTTAAACGTATGTTAACCAATAAATGAAAAATTACTTATTTCCACGCTGTGCGAATTCCTTCAGCAGGCACTGCCGTGGTCTCCCTAAGCCCCCGTGGGAGAAAACTGGGTGACGCTAATCCTCAAATGACGTGAGGAAACCTCATTACAAACACTCCCTCTGGACCCCGCGCCCCAATCCCCAGCGGGTTAACCGCATTTCACGCACATATCTGCGCCAGACATAGCTGCGCTGCGCCCACCCTGCTCCACGACCAGAGCTCCCACCACCTGCCCCGGGTCCCACGCCCCGCCCTCTCAGACCACGCTGCCCCCCAACTCCACCCTTGGCCTTACCCCACCGCCGTAGGCACAATTCCATATCCCATATTAGTGTTTTGTAGCAGCGGGGTCTTCGTACCTTTGCGCAAACATAAACCATTACCATTAATAATAATCAATTTATGAAGTTATCTATGAAATCTGGTAAATGTACTGTAACCAGCCGTATGGGGTCGGTTGTTGGGAATTCGTGGGAAAGTGACTCTTTTCTTGAAATTTTGGAAAATAAACACAAAGTCGTTATCACAGAACAACATTTAATTAAATAAGCGTTGATGGCAAAACACAAAAATTACAGTATGACAACAACATTGGCCATAGAATAAAAAAACAAGCAGAAACCCTTGATCATTACCAAAAAAATGAATTGGAAAGGATAATTAACTGCAAAATTATGAATTTCAAATAGGCACTAATAAAAATCCTATCAATGTCTTCTGAGACAAAAAAAGAAAATGAATTGAAATTCAATAAAGTGAATAAAAGATATCCCAAGTGAGATGAGTGCACATAAAATTATTTTACAGGAAATAGCACAGGTATTTCAGACGTAAAATGTCGTGGTGCTTTCAGTTTACAGAAATTGCAGTTAACCATCCACCCACATTGCATAATCACTCTTTAGTAGATTCTTTGCAAAGAATTCACTGGAATTACCATGGAATATTTCACATACAATTGAAATGAATACATAGTTTTAAGAACACGAAATGTTACCAAAAGTTGCATGAAACAAACTAAACGTGTTCATTTATCACAATTGAAATGAATAAATATTTTTCAGCACTAATACGATTTTTGACATATTTGTATTTTCACATATTAATCCTTAAATGTTCAATTTCCAGGTCAGGATACTTTTTTTTAACCATTTTCATCCTTTTATAGTATTCTTCAATATTCTATAGTATTCTACATCTTCCCCCAAACACAACCCAGTATCCCAGCCCAAAGAATCCATCCTTAATAGAACACGTCCACAAATTCCAATGCTTTAAAGTTAGAATTTCCCTCACAAACATATCACTCCACTGAGTGCCATTAGTCCAGAGAATATTCACATTTTGCCTTTAACATTCCTAATAATTTCACGTAATTTAAACGTAATTGAACCCAGCATAATTGAAAAATCTGTATAATGTATATTTAAAAAGGTCATATTCGTTGGATTCAGTAAACATCGTCAGCAGTGATAAGAAATAACTACCGCAATATATTGCGCGTTTCATTAATATTTAATTAATATGTTGAGTTAATTTTGAAATTAAAAAAATATAACGATAATATAATAGGAACGAAATGTTCCCATGAACTAAAAAAGAACAAAGGCAAAAAGATAGATTTACTTTTAGAATTAATTGTGATCATGTTCTGTGGCCAGTAATGTATTTCGCCCATCGCGGTCCCGTGGCAAAATATCTTCGTCTTCTTTTGAGCAGACAACGCTTTGACAAAATATATTACTAGTGGATCAGTCCTCCCATCCTCATCAATTTCATTCACTAAATGCTTAAATAGAGAATCAAACGGACTACAGAAAGAAAGTTTGTTCTTGAGATCGTGCTGGCCCTGAATCTCGTAAAAATAAACATTGTAAAAGAATTTCAAGCGTCTGAGAAATTGTATCGGACCTTCCTTACTCACTCAAAGAAATACTGTCGTTTATGAGCAGTCTATCACATAATAATGAGCATGAAACTAAAGTGAAACGACATTGAAAATGGCTAACATAGAAAGAAGCAAATATTCTTGAACAGCAGAATCACTGCTTCATTTTTCCTTTTTGTAATGGTGGTATTATAACAGTTTTAAACAATTCTTTCTGATCGCTTACGAGAATAATAATAATAACAATATATTTTTATTTATTTGGAACAGCCCACATTTTGCGCAAAGTATTGTAGAGGCACCGACAGTCCCTTGATCTGCTCCTTAGATAGCTGGTTGCAACCTGCAGTAGATTTTATTTTGAGCCGACTCATCACATCTTTAGTAGCGATGTAGTGTAATAATAATAATAATAATAATAATAATAATAGTAATAACAACACCAACAAATATCTAGGGATGTTGCAACTATTGGAAATATCTGACTCAAATGCCAGAAATAGGATATAAAAGAAAGTGGTAGCCAGAGTTAATAAGATCTGGGAGACGAATATCAACTCGAGAAATAAAATTTCTGCAATCAACGCATGGGCTATTCCTGTAGCTACGTATACGTTTGGAGTGATAAAATGGACGAATACCTCTCTTCAAGCCTTTGACAGAAAACTGAGAACGACACTCACCAAGCATAGACTTCACCATCCGCATAGTTCGACACAGAGATTATATCTATCTCGAAACAATGCAGGCAGGAGGTTGCTTAATTTACAAACACTGTGTCGTCAGCAGGAAGAAAAACTCAGTCATCATTTTCTTGCAATGGACACTCCAGTTCATAATGCAATTTGTACTCAAGATAAAAATAGCAGTCCATTAAGTTTAGCCCAAGAGAACAGAGAGTTCTTTCACTTGACAAGGGATGATCGAACTGATATCTGGAAGACGAGGGAACTGCATGGTCGATTTAGAGCAATGTTAACATCTGATGATATTGATCTGAGGTGGTCCACAGAATGGCTGCGAACAGCGGGACTCTATGGTGAAACTGAGGGTTTCCTCTTCTCCATTCAGGACCAGGTAATAAAGACCAGAGCTTAGCAAAAACATATCTTGGACCAACAGATTGATAGCAAATGCCGATTGTGCAAAAGTACCAATGAGTCTATCCCGCATATATGCAGTGGTTGCCCATCCTTGGCTCAGACTGAATACTTGCAACGGCATAATAATGTAGCGAAAGTAGCTCACCAAGCGCTTGCAAAGAAATATCACCTTGTTGAACAGGAACTGCCATATTATAAATGTAAGCCTGAGCAAGTCATCAGTAACCATCAGGCACGAATTTTGTGGGCCACGACAATAACTGACAGAACGGTTGAAGCAAACAGGCCTGATATTGTTCTGTTTGATAAAACAGCAAAAACAGCTATGATTGTCGATGTAGCAGTTCCTTCAGATGAAAAGTTAACATTGTAACCGTACGTGTAGGTCGGCTGAGGGGAAATTTCGTGGGTAATTGGCTTTCTTTGAAATTTTGAAAAAAAAACACAAAGTTGAAACCACAAACATAAATATAATTGAATCTTCATAGAAAAACCAAGCCACACATTGCAAAATTACCATAACATGCACAAATAAACAAATAAACAAAGAAAAATATAAGATTGAACAACATAAAAAAACCTTGGAGGAAATATCAACTGCAAGATTATCTAAAATAATTTTTCTCTTAATTGAAAAGAATGAGAATCACAGTAGTATATTCTGTGATTTAATGCAATGGAAATTCAATTAATTGAACAAATGGGATCTCAGATGAGACGAGGAGTGATGAGAATGCACTGTCATAAGGAGGAGTACTTGCATTTCAACTGAAAGAATATCATACTGCTTTCTGTCGGTGAAAATTGCAGTTAATTTATCCCTCAACATACACTAAGTCAACACTCTCATGTAATTTCGTGCACGAAATTCTCTGGAATTCCAACGAGAATATCTTGTCTTCAAATGAAGTGAACAAATTATAGTCGTTGAAAAATAGAATATTCAACACCCCTTTTTTTAACTATAAAAAATGAGAATACAAAAAAATAATATCTCGTACTCTGTTAAACTGAATAAATATTTGTTTTTTTGAAAACACAGAATGTTCAACAGAAATTCTTGAAAAAACTATAAAAATGAAATTACAAAAAATATCTTATATTCTGTTGAACTGAATGAATATAGTTTTTGAACAAAAAACAGAACGTTCAATAGAAATTCTTGAAAAAAAACTACAGAAATTTACCCCATTTTACATCTATTGTACAACATTCAAGTTTGCTCATCTTCTTCAATAGTTCGTTTCAAATATAATTTTCACAACACTTTTAATTGCACATGAATAACTTCGCACATCTTCAAAAGAAGTTACTTGAAAAACTATATAAAATTACCCTTTGTTACATCATTTCTTGTGTAATATTCAAGTTCAGTTAACTTCCTCAATGGTCCTTCAATAGCTCTAATAGATTTATAACTTCACCTTGGTGTTAACACTACCATCCATGATACTCCTTTCAAAACAGAACTTGCACCTCTAGCTTATTAACATGGCAAAATTCTTTCAAAAATCAGTACAGTCCTCCCACACGAAAAATGTTACAAAGAAACTATGAGAATGCACATGGAATGGTATACCAGTTATTGAACACGTTTTATAATGGCGAAGCAATCTCCGAAAGTGAACTACGGGAACCACACCTCAACGTTAATTCGGAGGTTGTGTCCGTAGAATTATCTCCAACTGTGAACAGCGTGAACTCGTAATCGGGCAGTTCGGGTGAAATGTACCCGATGTGGCACATAAGAATCGTAATACCGACCTTAGTCCGCTGGAAGATTTAGCTCGCTCAAACAACAAAGCGTGCTGGAAGAACAAGCCTGACGGCGCCCGCCTTAACGTGGTACAATTTCCGCTGACAGGGCTCGCGGCCACGCCTTTCGCTCAGTCCAAACTCACACCTCCGCTTCTCGAAACATTCTCCTCGTCTCTCCTCACTCATACCGTTACTACCCAGCCCCTTCGCCGCGTAGGAGCGACAACTGTCCCCCCTCCCCTCCAGCGACCGCTGATAAGGCGACGGGGTCGCCGCCGCGGTTACGCGATCGCGCGGCGAATCTCGCAGACGATGTCTTTCTTATCGACAAATTGTTAGCGACTGAGCAAGCTCAGGATCGCTACAACATCAACATTAGCAGAGAAAAAACGAATATATCAACCACTGGCAGTCGAATTAAAGGATATGTACAGACTGCGAAGAGTAGATATAATTTCTTTGGTAGTGTCCGTAAATGGTGTGGTCACGAAGAACTGGCAGAAAGCTGAAGAAGTTCTACAGTTACAAGAAAAACATCTGAGAACTATGCAGAAAGCTGCTTTACTTGGTAGAGCGAACATTGTTAGAAAATTTTTTAGCCTTGATTGAGGGAGAGCTAACCAGATAAGTTAATGCATCACTAGAAGATTGTGAAATAAGAAGCAATATTAACAATTGAGAATAACTCTGAAGTGTTTGTTCTGTATACTTTATTTCCTTTGTACCTCCGTAAACATTGTACAGACAAATTGTGTCTTGGGCAGAAACCCCGATATTTTTTGTATTGAAATAATAATAATAATAATAATAATAATAATAATAATAATAATAATAATAATAATGTGAGCGTACCCGGCAATCAACATTTCGACGACATTGTAACAAAATATTTTATACTTATGAGTCATAAAACTATTCAACCTACTCAATTTTTTAGAACGAAATTAACCTGCAATATGACCACATCCATTAAGATTTCAAACGCTTTAAGCAAGCGAATGAAACAAATCGACTTGAGTGGCCCCGTGTGGATAATTAAGTTGTTTGTCGCAGCGTAAGCAAGCCCCGATGGATTTCACCCCCAGGGACTGGGCGCGACCACATCCGCTTGCGAAACGGCACCAGTGGGGCCACCCCTCCCGCCCCTTCTGCCGCTGCCAACATCCACGCCCCGCCCCACCCCGCTAGGCCGTGGCCACGGCCCTGACACCGCTACCACGATCCTCCCACGGCCTTCCCATCCCGCCCCGCCACTCCACACCTCCATCCGGCTCTGTCTCACCCTCGTCCCCGCCACATAGTCATGGCCCCTACTTTCGCCCACGTGACTTGCCCGCCACTGCTCTATCCAATACCCACCCTCGTCATCGCCCGCGACCCCGCTCCCGCCCTCGACCCCACCCTCTTCCCTACACGCATCCCCGACTTCGCTCACGCCCTCAACCCGCTCTCGATTCTCTTGCCATCTTCTCCGCCACCGTCCCCGCCAACATCCCCGCCACCGTCCCCGCTTCGGACTCGCCACCGACCTGCTGGAGCGCCCACACCGTTTCCCGTGGGGTGAGGGCGGCGCTCCGAGTGTGGACCCGATTCTGATTATGGCATCGTGATTAATAGGTCGTAACGCTGAAATCCATTAGCCTCCATGCGTAATCACTTCACCGAGTGATTATCACTGCAGGTGCACATCGCAGTGGGCGCTGGGGGACGGACCTCGCGCCGCGAAAGTCGCCCAGCGGCCGCAGCACCGGCTGAGTTCGGCCTAAGCCAGCATTGCCGCAGCCTATGAAGCGACCGCGTCCCGACGGGTACAGCTTTTGAACATTAGGTAGATGGCTTACATCAGTGTTGTCAAGGTCGATGTCAAAATTGGGAGTCCGTGGCACGAGAGCCACGACGAAATCGCCCCTCCACGCAGTTCATTACCCCGCCACCAGAGACAACGCCATCCCTATTGTAAAACGGCGGGGTTTCTAATAGTTTCCTTTCCCGACGCTAGTTGCGCAGAGAAGCTCGTGGCATGCTAAGGTGCCACGCGTGCCACTGCCACCAGAAGACTTAGAAGACCTTGACACCACTGATTTACAGGAATTCAGCCGCTGTCTGGAGGAGAATTCTAGTGACAGGTGCAGTTGACGTAACCGGAAAAGTCATTCAATCAAACCGGTGCGCTGCGCTGTTTTGGGGCGGGTGGCGGTGAGAGGACAAAGATAAGAGTTCCGTGAAACACCACATTCTAATTTATAATGTAAATATAGATAAAATGGCAGAGATAGTAAAATAATAATGTTTAAATTCAGAGGAGAAGATTTTTCGAAAAAACGATTTCATATCGTGTGTAATAATAATACATGTTATATTACAATAACACATATTACATACTACTTTATTATATTGGATGAAAAAAATGTATTTATAAACTACGTAAATAAAATATGCTCTTCGAAATCGAATTGCATTTAAAAGTGTAATATTCCGCTGCAATGATTAAACACACGTGAAAATAAAGGAGAATTTTTAAGTTTTATAATGAATTATAATAAATTAAGGTTATTTCAATAAGTTTTGTAATAAATGAGAATCAATTTAAGGTTATTTTATTCCATAAATCTCAATTTGAAATTTTGTAGATTGAAATATTAATTGAATTGTATATATTTTTATTTGGCTCTAAGTGAAAACGGTGGAAGTTTTTATAGTGGCGTTAATCAAACATTCGTGTTCTTTTAAAAATAATATGTAGATAGCAACATTTACACTGGTAATAAATTTACGGCAACGGCCGCACTAGAAAATATTTGCGATCCCCTCTGTTCGCTTCAAATATTTTTGCATAAAGCGAAAGTGGTCGCCACGAAAATTTGTGCTGCATGTGGTGAATTAGTTCTGTGTACGTTGCGTCGTTTGATGTATTTTATATGTATTCTCGGTCTATGGTGACCTGTGAGAATTTGCACTGTGAAACAGTTTTGTAGTATTTTTTTCTTCAACTGTAACTTTGTTTTCATTATGATAAGTGCATTAACATAAACATTTTACATTTCTTTGCACAAGTGGACATTTGTGAGATCTTGCCACTTTCAGTAAACAATATACAAGAAAGCGTCCCGTCCGAAACACAATTGATTTGCGCCGCAAATGCCTTTGATATGCACGGAAAAACAGACATCGCGCGCGCGCTGCGGAGAGTACATTTTGTGTGCGTTTCCGTTTGACGAACACATTCACACTCAATGAATAAAGTACGCTTGCACAAAATTTCATGTTATGCGCGACATTCCGCGTAAATATTTGCAAGTGTGGACGTGACTTTAAAAACCGTCTTACTCCTATTCCTATATGGATGTTTCAGTATTGTTACCGATACATACGAAAGCTTTATATTCCATTTCCATTATATGTTATAAATAATCTCCCTCAAGAATACATCAAACTTCATCTGTTCTCACACAACTGCTCTGCATGGAATTATGATCAAGCTCTCTGTATGTTTATTTTTACTTAACTGATTCTGAAATATTGAAAGCAATTCAACATTTCTGCCTTTTGAGAGGGAACAGTGTTTTGCACACTTAGGGATTTTGGCACTTTTAAAAGAAAACTAAGAAAACAGTACAAATTGCTTACAGGGCATGAAATCACAAAAGATATCCTGAAAAGTTGAAGACCAGGAACATTGATTGTTAACGAGGTTTCTGCCACCAATGTAGTAAACTTCATACCATGGTGCAACGTACGAAGGTCATTCAAAAAGTTCCAGGAATTACCTTGCCGTCGCCAAACTCGCGATAAGACAGGGTCAGTGGTACGGGACTCGGCACGTTCGCACGCGGACAAAATTGGTGGGGTAATGTTTCAGTAAACGCAGTGGTGTCACTGTCCCCTGTCACTTGGAGGTGAGTAGTGGTCCGTCGACGTAAGAAACGACGACGTTCGAACAGCGTATGAACATCAGTTTCGTGTGCAGACTGGGAAAATCGGCTTAAGAGATGCTATCAGCCTTGCAGCAAATGTGTGGTGATAAAGCACTAAAGAAAACCTCAGTTTAGGATTGGTGAAACTTGGGTGATTGCCTACGACCCGGAGACGAACTGCAGTCATTTGAGTGGTATACACCAGTGCCACCCAGATCAAAAAAATATCACGCATCGTCAGAACCAGAATCAAAGTGATGATCATTACTATCTTTGATATGGACAATCTGGTGTACAATTCTTATCGCCTCGACAGTCTGTTACAAAAAATTTCTATGAGCGAGTTTTGCAGAGTTTGCGCAATGGGGTTCAAAGGACGCGACGGACTATGTGGCAAGGAAAGTGGTGTCTCCATTACGATAATGCGCAAAGCCACACATCTCTTGCGGTGCAGAAATTCCTCACTGAGTACATAATGCCCTTTCCGGGTCTCGTTCCCATTGAATATTAGATGTTCTCTACTTTGAAAATGGGCCTCAAAAGGAGACGTTTTGCAACCGTGAAGAACAAGATATCAAATGGTTCATCATTGACAGGTGCCGAAAGAAACCTACCGCTGCTTCCAACAATGATAGTAACGATGGACCAAGCTTATGGGTATATTACAGATAAATAAAATTTTCTGAAGGAACTAAAAATAAAAGAAGTGAACCAAAAGTGTCATTTTCCATCAGTATTTTTTTCATATTATTTTCAATAGTAAAAGAACTGGTTGTATTAGTCTCTGCAGCGATTAATGAAGTTAACTAATCCACCATTCTTATGGGTCTCTAGTTTGATTTAGTACTTCCGCCATGAAAACTAACTTCTCCTCAAGGAAAGATACCAATCAATAAATATGAAGGATTTGGAAAATCTAAAACCTACTATGCCTTAAGAACACTAAGAGTTCTTGAATAGACTTTAAAGTGGCTTGTAAACAATTACATTCTAGATGGTTGAGTGGATAGGAAAAATTATATTTTTGTTGAGTAATTTGCACGTGTTACAAACTGTAGGCCAGAATAGCGAGTGCAGTGAATATTATGTTTGTTTGGAAATACTATTGAGAAATATATGCAACTCCTTCTAGATGTTGCATTTTTTTAGTTTTTAATGGCCTCAGTCTCGAAGGTTTGACGGCTATAAAATATTCATAAATGAAGATTTATTGTCTGAGAATTCACCTGGAAACACAGACGGAGGAAACTTAAAATCAGATTAATCATTGCATTTTTTTATTTTAAAATGTGTTTATAGATTTCATAACAAAGTATGTCAGTTGTACGCCCTTTTAAAAATCTCACATTTAATTGTAGTAAGAATTTCATAATTACCGAATAATGTTTTATAACGCAAAAAAGTTTTCAATTTTTTCAGTTTATGTTCTTATTTAACGAGTTACCGTAAATGTTATGGTGCAAACTCATTGCTAAAAATGCAGCTTTACACACTGCAATATGTGTTCTTCTGCAATAGAATTGTACGTGAATTATTGTCATTATTATTGTTTACTCAGAACTACTACTCACTCATTATTATATTTAACATATATGGACGGTTAAAATTCAAAATCAATATCACTAAATTGAAGTAAAACAGAAATTTTATATGATATATTCCATATCATAGGGAAAACGCAAAAGCATTCATGCCACAATAAAGGATTTACATTTACAAAGGTTTATAACAGTAGTCGCAAAATATAAAATAAAATTTATTCCGAGTGCGTTTGAAAAACTTCTATGTAACAACTTAACTCCAGTTACAGACTACTCTTAACTTCCCTCTAAATATATATGAATAATAGATTTGATAAATGCTAATGCAAATGTAACCACCAAATATTTCAGATTATTCATTGACTGTCATTTTATTATTACAATCTATAATATTTGGTCGCATTATCTTAGACAATAGTGAAGAAATAAAGTGATTTAAAATAAAAACGTATTTCTAAATGTTTTTATGTGCAACCTTTTTAAATTAATTGCAGAATGCCTGATGGGAACACAATAGAACTTTGAAATATTGCACACGAAAATACTCAAAACTCATTTTTCACACTTATTTCTTTCCTTTCTTTCTTATCTTCATAAGTGTCTAAAATAAAGGAACAAAATATTATAGATTAAAATTAATGTAACTACAAATCTATTTAAATCCGCAAATATCGACCACTTAGTATCTTTCCACTTAGTATCAATTAGAACGTCCTGCAAAGTACTGCATCTAACCATCTCACAGCGAAAAAATATTAGTACAGTCGATTCCGGTTATAGTGAACGTCTGAGGACTAACATTTTTTGTTCACTATATCCGATGTCAAAATTAAATAAAATTTCTTCACAATGACTGATTTTATTAATACCTATAGACATACACATATAATACATATACATTATAGATAAAGCAAAATATATTAACAACAGGAACTACAAATTTCAATGTCTTTATTTGTCCTTAAAAATTAATTATTTTTAATTGTTTGCTTGGTACATTTTTATTGGTAATTTAATCTAGGTTTTTCTACAGAGGTTGTGCTCTCTTCACACGTGATTCTGCATTTTTTCATCTGTATCTGTCATCTGAGTCTGCATCTGTGTCTAAGTGTCGTAATGCAGTTTTTACACCCTCCATGCCTGTTGCACTGTTGTATGTCTCGCTCTTCTAAGAACCTTTTACTCGCATAATAACATGCGAGATCCTTTCGGTAGCAGGATGGCGCAAGCGACTAATTAAACTGATGTATTTTCCGCGCGGCATGGCGGGCATCGCCAGGCAGTCTTGTACTTCCTGTTGCCTAAGTTAAACACAACGCACTTTGTTCCGCGGAATACCAATAATATCAAGCTTGAAACTGAAGCAAGAACTTGCGTGTCGCCGCTGCCAGTTGTAGCCCACGCAGGACACGGCTTTCGATTCTGCAATGAAATTGAGTGCATGAGGTGATCAGCAAGGTCCCCATTCCGGGTCCGCTACCTTTACCTCAGGGGAGACTTCTTCGATTATGACCTTTCGCCGATATTTATTTCAAGCTGCCTAACATTAGAATTTGTGGTACGGAGGCGATATGTTCTTTTCCAGGAGGAAATTAATTTCCAGGTCGCATTTCTTACAACTGAGGTTCACTATAACCGAATTTTCTTATGGTTATTTGTAGTGTAAGTGAAACGGAAGTAGCGACTTAAGTTCACTATAACAGGGGGCTCACTTCATCCGAGTTCACTATAACCGGATTCTGTATGTTACGTGGAGAAGATTCTTTCACCTTGTGGCTTGCTACAGTATGTGATTTTTCTCGACTCAATGGTCACAGTGTTTTTATTTTTTGATACGTAAAAGAAGGAGAATGAAAAGGGTAACTTTCTTTCCTGTTTTAGTATCGCTCCAATGGAAGAACCCCACCCCCACCCGAAAAGTCCCCAAAAGCATAATCAGGGAGTTGAAAGGACTAAATGACATTCAAGAAGAAAAAATAAGAAATAGTAGAGGAATAACTCTATGAATTAGAGGAATGCTTTTATATCTTTTCAGTTTGAAACGAAGGTCACGTTTCCTCACTAGTACGAAACGTGCTTCGGATTCGAAGCTACACAATGCAGCTATTAAGAAGCGAAACGCAGTTCACAGCAATTTTGTTGCGCATCTTGCTTTAATTACTCACATTAAATCCTTCTGGGGACCTCTCCTTATTCTTCACCCTCTAAGATTCTTTTAAACCGTGCCGTTTTGATGCTCGACGTGAATGCATTTTAATATCAGCCCACATTTTATTACAGGCTGCAACTGTGTCGTAAACTTAATGACGAAGAACATAAAGCAGTTTCGTGACCCATTAGTGAATCTTGGAAGCCTTCTGTCAAATATGCTGCGCTCTCAGGGATATCAGGACTGAGATTAACGCGTACGTGAAATAACAAGCAAAGCTTTAACAAAATCGGGTGTTTTATCATTAATCTGATAACACAAGTTGAATCCTCTGAGAGAATTTAACTATCCTACTTCTACGAATTTATAGTTTCTAGTAATCCCTCTCATTTCCATTAAGCTTGTTTCATTATAGACGAAATAGAAATGCACATATACCTCCATGTATATGTGGATATGTATACGTAATAAATTAATTACTTGTAATAATTCATTTTATACTCGTTCATACTTTATTACAGCCTTGGAATGTGTCGTAAACTTAATGATGAACATAAAGTGGCTTTGTGACACACTAGTGATAGTAATGGCAAATATGTAACGCCCTCATGGACATCATGGCGAAGATTAACTTTCACGTGAGAGTACAAGCGAGATAACATCGAAACCAACAAATAAATTGAAATTATTTCCTAGAAAACGTCCATCCGGCTGGGATGTTTTCGTAAGAAGTCACCATTCATCGAGATATTTGAAGTGCGCGTTGTGCTTATCTGCCCTACTTCAGCTTGCGCGTGTACACCCTTTTCTGGAATTGGAGGGGAAATGAGAGCGGAGTGAGGGGATGTTACCCGAGCATGCTGGAGCGGCAGGCTTCCAAGGTGGGCACAAAGCTCATGCGAGCGCATTCTGACCATCCTGGGATACGCAACCACGAACAAAGCAGCAAGATCAGACTGATTCACCTCTGGTACATAGATAACTTGTAATTGAACGGTGTCTTACAAGAACCAAATTAGTCCAAATTCGAGATTTTTTAGGAGGCGCCAAAAACTACCTAGTGCAGACGTGCAAAATGATGCATTGATGATTTTTCGCCGCCTTATACCATTCAATGTGATTTGCTCTTGCCGGAAAGAAATATCCCAGCAGATAGAGCCACTTGAGCTTAATAATTACGTAAAATATCTTAATATGGAATTTTGGACTTGATTGGTTCTTGTAAGAAACCCCTCAACGGCATGCCACAACAAATTCCCAATTAGAGCTCCTCTTGCGAAAATATGAGTTCATTATTTAGATATATATTCATAGATATACGGAGATTTGAAATGACAAATGTCGGATAATTAAAACAAAAGTACCAAAATGCAAGGCCATGGATAACAGCTAGACAATGTCCTGTTTTAAAAGCAATTTTTGCTGACAAGTTCTGGCGTGTCAAAAGATTTAGAGGTGTGGATTATCCACGATTAAACGGGAATTAAAGCAAGTTTACAGGATAAATCAGACACATTCTCAAGACAAACTCAATTGGAAGCAAGGAGCCTTCTCAAAATCTAAGCGGTCATAACCGGTTAAGGATCACATGCCACAAGCGTGGCAAACGACTCAAGAACGAATAATATTTTTTTTAAATATCAGAACATTAATTAAGGATGTAATTGTGAAAAGCAAATTTCATTTAAAGATAAAACTTCCAACTTGAATTATGTAAATGAATGAAGGTGAAAGAGATTGAAACGCTTACAATTTTCTAAAATATAGAGGTAAGGGTAAAAATCGCACCTATGCAGTCTTTATCAGTGTGTTTCACTCTATTCTCACAATAAATTTTAAGAAAAAAAATTAGATTCATTTTTGAGGAAATTTTTAAAACCATCTTAGAACTTAAGTAAACAGTTCTCTAGAATACGTAATTCACATGACATAAAGTAAAATTTTGACCCAGTTTTGAAGAAAATGTGGATTTTAATAGGGAGCACATTTCACTTAAATTCTCGTGAAAATATCAACATTTTCCAAAAAATGTGCATGGCAATATGCATACATGTAATGTAAATGAGCATGAAAGATCTAATTGTGGAGAACAAATTTCAAGAAAAAATATTTATCTTGGAAAAGTGGAAATTTTCACAATTTTTAAAAAATTCAGAAGTAACGAAGAATATGGGTCCTTAGTCATCTTTATAAATAATTTCTCTTTATTTTTACCAGGAATCTAAAGAAAAAAATTGGAGCGATTTTCGAGAAAAAATTAAAAATTTTCCAGGGTTTCATGTGAAATATCCCCAAAATTATTTGTTTTTCAAAATTGTAGGACTTCGAGTCGGGTCAGATCGAACAGGGGATATTCATTTTGGAAAAATTCCTACGAATAGATTAGCTGCAAGAATGGTTCGTAGACGAACAGACAGTCTGACGGACAGATAGTCAGATAGACAAAATGATAGACGGACGGACGTTTTGGTAAAAATACATTTTTTTTGCACGGTACACCAAAACAAGTATATCCGTTGACATATCGAAATTGATTTTCTCCAACGTGATGTAACTTTCTCTAAGCTACCTATATTTCTGCGTTTATTCGTATCTGTTCGAGAAAAATATGAAGATGAAGTATCTTGAATGCCTGTTAAGGCTTTGAAAAATGTGCTTTGGTAATGTGTAATACAATAATGTGCTGTGGATCAAAGCGCGCCAGTCAACGTGGTCGTCCAAACGGCACGGTGTTGGCGCTCAACAAGATGGGATCTAATATCTCCCTCGGGCAAAGAACCAATTCCCGGATGACAGAATAGCGCCTAAGTTGAACGTCCTTCGCCCGGAGCCCCGGGGGGTAATTAGCTAGAGACTCGGCGGGGCTCATCGGCGGCTTCCGGGGCCACGCCTCCCCCCCCCGTCTCAGCCTGCCGCTCGCCGCGCCCACTCGCCGCGCGGACGTCCGGCTGCACGTGTCCGCTCGCCGCTCTGCACGAAAGGGTGACGCGTAACATCAGGGTTCATCAGAAAGTCGGATCGGCTGCCACCATCTGTCGGCGCAGAAAACACGACATATAGAAACAGCAAAGATAGTTCAAGGTCGCAAAGCATACAGACCGAAGAGCGAGCTCAGTCTCAAATGAGATGTCATTTGCGACATTTGTGTGTCATGGAAGGGCGATTGTATTTAAAAGTAAATGAGAAGAATTGTTTTTCATTTCCAAAATTGGTGATAATGCAGTGGTAGTTCACCCATTTTTTTGTGTTACAAAATGGAATGCACAGAAACGGTACACGCCTAATAATGCAGTTCCACCCTAATATCCAAATTTAAAGCATCGGGATATGATTAGTGAATTATGAAATGCCCTAATCAAGTTTTTATTATTTTCCATGATTTTCTTAAAGTTTGAAAATCAGAGACAATTAGTTTCATAATCGTACACGGATTTCAAAGCAAGTCTGTACTTCCTGGTAGTTTGTAATAAAACTCTTAAATATTTTTACATTATTTATAACAATTCAACATAGTCTGACGAAACCATTTTGCGGTAGTTATTGGTTGAAATAACTTCTTTGATAATATTGGGTGTTTATTATTATCAAATGACAGTGCAGGCAATTCGTAGGCAATTTGAGTAGATGTTTTTGCAATGTGCAATTTTTGCAATTTGAGTAGATGAACTTTACCTCAATATGAAGCAACTGACAGATGAATTTCTTATTCCTCTGGATTGACAGACATTTCTCGTAGTGCTCTCGCCGGTTTGGTTGAGAGCCGGAAGCACCTGGCCTTGGCGCCACGGAGCGAAAACGTGACAAGCCCTGCACTACACCAATCCAGAGCTACGCTCGGGGGCATTGCTCCACGAAGAGAAGGATCCGTGGCTCAGTGTCATGTTGTTAATAGGTCGTCACGGCTTCCTGCTGTATTGTTTTCCCCCGAGCCATGAGGGCGATTTTCCGTCATAAAGACCGAGAATTTCCAGGAAAGTCGCTTTTGCTGCCATATTGTACCTTACGACAAAGCAACAACAGTATTGTTTAAAAGGAATGGGGAAAACAACAAAAGGCGTCAAAACGTCTTCTTAAACAACTGTTATTTTATTTCTTGAGATTCACGTCTATTTTTAATTTTGGGTGCGAATAATTTCTTAGTCACCGAATACTGGCTATCGTGAGCATTTTCATACCATTCAATATCTTTTTTATTTTCTCACCTTACTGTGTTTACAGAGTGAAAGAAAGTGCGTATAGTAATACTGCGATGGAAATCGGGATTCATCGACAGAAAAACTCTTATTGTTGGATCCTGGTTATAAAAAGTGGAATAATCTTGCTACTATATGTAGTAAATTACTTCTTCTCAGAATCCACGTTTTGTGGCTCTTCGATATTAAAAAATTGATTGACGGCAAAACTTCTGTCAGTCTCTGGTCAACGTTAGCACCTAAACCATTCACATAATTTTGCCAAAAATCGATATTATCCGATCAGAACGAACTCAAATCCCTACGAATTTGAAATGTATATTTTGACTCTTGGGGTAATTAACATGAAGCCTCAAAATTTTCAAAAATTTTTCAAAACTGCCTCGAAATTTATTGATTAAACTTTATCACCGGATAGCGCAGAGATTGATTAAAAAGTGTCTCATTTTCTTTGAAATCTCTGAACTTTTTAAAATTGCGAAAGTTCAACATTTTTTCGTCGTCTTCATCCTTTAACTACAATTTTTCCCCAATTCAATAATTTCTTCGAAGACATCGTAAGATAACAATACGTACCCAACAACAACTTGAGGTCGCTGAAATGAGAGTTCTGAAGAAAATTACAAATCACACTCTACTGGATAAAGAAAGAAACAGAAACATTAGGGAAGTGTGTAAAATTAAGCCAATTACAGAATGGGTAGCAGACCGAAGAAAGGAATGGAACGATCATATTGAGAGAATGGAGGAGAAAAGAATCGTGAGGATTGCTAGAGACGAAACGCCGAGGGGAAGAAGAGAAGTTGGTAGACCAAGGAGAAGATGGAAAGACTCGTTATAATTCTTGGAAAGGAACAAGTCTTAGACTTTTTAAGAAGATGAAGAAGACATCGTAAGATAAGGACATGGGCAATTTTTAGAACACATGAGTAGTTTTCGAGTAATTGAGCATAAAATACATGCAATTTTTAAACAATTATTTTCTCAAAAACGACACCAATTTTTTTCATTAAATTTGTCTTGTATGTGGCATACGACGGCAAAATAGTAATGCTGCTCTCATTTTCAGCAAACTCTGTATATTTTCGAAAATTGCAAAGAATTAACATTGCAAGATAGATGTTTGTCGTAAATGAAATTTCTTGAAACAAATCATATCTTACATACCGGTACATTTTTTAACTAGTAGTTTACGAGTAATTTCTGCTTGAAGTGCATGCAATTTATAAAAAAAATCTCAAACCGGCTCCTATTTTTCCTTTAAATTGTGCCCATCAGTAGATCAAATGACAGTTAAAAAATAGGGCAAATCTCATTTTCGTTGAACGTCCTGAATGTTCGAAAATGACAAAAGGCAGAACGTATGTGCTGTTGTAGCACCCGTGGTTTTGCTCCTCCAGGGTGACGTCACTGACGATCGTCATCACTAAGAGCAGATAATTCAAATTGTATAGAAGCCAGGGTCCCAGGGCCCGAGTTTGGGAGGTTCCAGTGCTGTGTTTTACTTCAGAGCCCCTTGCCTCGCTCCCTCGGCCCAAAGCGAGGGGATCATATTAATGAGCCAGAGAAGGATAGTTATAGGTTTTGGGTGCTTGTTATGTTACAAAGTTTATCTTTGCCTCACAAACGTTCGTCTTCACCACAGAGAGGGTGTATTGTGTATCAAAACAGTTATTATACGTACAGGCCATTGTGTAATACCATATTCAGTTCATTCAAGCACATGGGCGAGGACGCACGTGATTGTGACAAAATGGAGGAACCATGCTTGAGCAATGACATGAAACAAAATTCAAACCATTTGGAAAATAAAGATATTTTTCCTCTGAGTAAAATCTGTTCTTCAAAATTATATCTTTAAATGAGAATATACAATTTTTTTTTCAAAACATGATTTTTTGGTTAATTGTGAGATAAATACGGGCAATATTAAAAAATTTTAAAAAATATATATTCTTCTAAACGGCTCCAAACTTTATCTTTAAATTTGTGGTGCGGATAGCGCCACTTGCACTGAATACCATGACACAAACGCCTGATGTATTTTTTAGATTTTTCAAAAATTACACAAATGTAATTTTCTTTACATTTCACCCACGTTAATATTTACATCACGGTCGTCAGTTATACAATATTGTATTTGTGAGTACACGTGCTTCAAACAATATTTTATGAAGTTTCTCGAAAATTCAAAACGTCTCTGAGAAAATGAGGTCAAGATTGCGCAATTTCAAAAACGTTCAAATAACTTTTTCTCAAAGATCTCGACTATCCGGGTGACGCCGCATACCAGGCTGTGTAGCTGACATTTCAACCATCATTTCGCGGTCTTCTTCAGAGCTGGTCTGCCAAGGCACGTTGGCTACACAGCCTGGTACGCGGCGTCACCCGGAGATCTCAACTCTGGCCGTGGAAGCCTAAGACTTCAACATTTTCTCAAGACCGACTCGAAATTTTTTCTTGTAACTTTTTGTACGGATAGTTTTAAATTCTCTAAAATACACGACATGTACGCCATTTTTATTCTTTTATTTTTCAAAAACGACACAAAGGTATTTTTTTCGAAATATCTCTCACACCAATAATATTCACATTACGGACATTTCTACACATTATTGCATTTGTGAACATACAAGTGCTTCAAATAATTTCTTATGAAAGTTATCGAAAATTCTTGGTTCTTCATGAAAATGAGCTCGAAATAACGTACCTATTTTCAGAAACGATCAATGACTACGAACGGGTCCGTATTTATCTTTGAGAATTTGCATACAGGAAGATGTTTTACTTTTCTGTAATATTTATGTAATATTATTAAAGGCATATTTCAATTCTAGTATTACGGAACCGAAAACTTGAGAATATGTGGAAAAATGTCATTTTAGAGCCATAGATAGCAGCTAGGACAATGGTGACCAATACCGAAAAACTATCTTCGACTAAAGAGATTAGAAAACTAACTAATACGAGAAAGTCTGTGAGCAAAATATAACGTAATACTCTTTGTAGAGAAGTTAAGATATGCTTCAACAAGCAACAAACAGTTCACAAATTGAATGAATATTGAACGGCACTTTTTTCTGAAAGACATTATTCATTTATTTAAATTAATTCCTAGAAAATCACAAGTGTAATACTACATCTCGATGTACTTCATCTCTTCCGCACACCTGGGAATACTTCTCGGAAAGCCAGCTGTACGGGGGACTGCAACAACTGCGATGTGTTGCGACCGTGACATGTGACGGCCGTGGCGGTGGCTGCGACGGTAACAGAGGTGAGAATGACGTCAGTGGTGTTAAGGGTGGCAGTGGGAGTGAGGCAGTTGCAGAAATGGCTTGTGGACACGGATAAAGCCACGGAGGAGAGAAGGGCGTGATAAGGGGGCTTCGGCGGATAATGGGGCTGATGAACGCGGACGGGTGACGTGGGAGGGGATAGTGGAAGGGAGGATCAGCGGAGACGGAGGGGTAATGAGAAGCGGAGGGGGAAGGTCGAAAGGGAGGGGTTGGGTCGAGGTAAAAGGGGGTAGGGCGGGAACGGAGGTAACCGGTGATTGATTGTTGTTTCGGGGCACGTGACTGCGAAGATCATTAGTATAAGTAATAGTAATATTATTACTATTATTATTATTAATATTATTACTATAGTAATATTATAATATTATTATTATAATATATTAGTATAGTATTAGTAATATTCTTGCCGTGTGCAATACTGCATGACCACCTTGATGAATGACTGTGAATTTGGAACTAAGTTTTTGCTTTGCTGACATCTTCAGTACCTTGCTGTAAAACATTGAAGTGACAATGTGAATTCATATTTTAACGAACATATTACGAACATAACCTAGTTCACATACTGGTTGTGAGATACATTATAGATATTAAAAAATTAATTCCGTACTAGAATGCTAACGTTGATTAACGGACCTACCGCCTACCGCACAAAATTACAAGAAATGCAATAGACCAGGACAAGAATCATATGCATTAAATAATGTGAAAATTATTTACACCCATCACGCTATTTAATAAACATTTAGAAAGAAAAGTTAAAGAAAAATCTAGGAGTTGGGCATATTCCCAGTATTGCTGATGTAATTCGGAAACTTTGGGAGATATGCAACAAGCTCATCGCCCTGTCCTTAACAAATCCGTGAGAGCAGTATAGAAGGAAGGATTCCTCTCTGAATTTCGCCCTCGCACTTTTGATATACTCTTGCATCCTCTCTCGCAGCACTTTGCCGCGAACGTCTTCACACGCTCGCTTCCTCACCTGCTTGCCCCCACCCCGCACATTTCCTCGCCTTCTCAGTGAAAATATTCGGCGGGGCGTGCGGAGGGGGCGGGGCATTGTCGGAAGCGGGGTGGGGCGTGAAGCCGCCGCCGCCTGCGCCGCCGCCAGCCGCAGACCCTCGGCGCAAGTTTCCCTCCTCCGCCAACTTGGCCACCGCCGCTGGCGCTTCACCCAAACTAAGGGCCGGTGTCGCCAGCTGCCTGCCTACAGTGCCCGAGGCCAAGGCGGATGCCCAAGTTCCAGAGACTCGAGGCCAAGGGTGCAATGCAACGTCGTCTTTTGCAATTTATATTTATTTTGTTGTGGAACAGAAAGTCGACACATTGAGCTTAAGTGTAATGGGTATTTTCTGACTGCGTCTCGGACATAAAAAATTATTTTCTTCATTAGATTTCTGCAATCGTGGAAACAGCAACTCGATACGTCCCATACGAGCCTACGCAATAAAAGTTAAACTTCCACGATTTAGTTACAGCGGCAGCCGCCGGGGCCATACAGCGCAACCGCAGCGGATTTTCTTACTTCTTCTTCTTCATATAATTGATGCTAAAAGCGTAAGGAATCGTAAAATTCCTTACCCTAAAAAATATTATTGCAAAAGAGCAATACTGTTTCACATTGATTAAGAACAAAAACAGAACTACATCACCAATAATATCTTTTCTCGAGAAACAGGATCTGTAAGTTTCAAACCACAATTGAGTGGCGTTCTGGAAATTCTGATAACCAAATACTGGGAAATAATATAACAAAGGCGAAATATATGCAAGGTTGAATTGCACACTATGTAAATTCCTAGTTTGTAATGCAAACGATGTATTCTGATACAAGATCTCTGGTTAACATGCACATGGAATGAATGTAATTTTGATGCAGTGAATAAACGATATCAAGTGATGTAGAGGAACAGAACACTGAATTGAGAAATTAAATAAAGCAAAGAATAATTAATGGTAACAATAACCGGTAGCACAGAAACCGCAACGTGAATGAAGCCGGAAGTACAAATCAATTCATTAACTAAATTCCTTTTATGCAGCTATGTGAAGAAGTATAAAATTCGAAGAGTACAACACATTGTTACAGCAATAAAATTAATAATTATTTGAGGGATTCATATTTAATCTGTCTAACACCACGATATAAATTGAACAAAAATAAGGCATCATGACACAAAATACATATTGGGTACAATGAACCAAGTACTTTCATTTGAAAAAAATATTGTCTTGGGATGTTCGGACGAAATTTATGGCAGATTTAGAGTGAAATATTATTAAATGAATATAAAGTGAAAGGTGTTACGTTAGAAGACTTCCTCAATCATTGCTACAAAAACTACATCTTTGTCACGTAACGATGGGATTTTAGAAAGGGTTTTGACAAAATCTCTCCCAAAGGAACCGAGAAAAATATTTGTGTTTACAAATCACATCACAAAAAGCCAGAGATTTTCTAGGAAAACTAATAACTGAAAAAGATGACATTTCAATAAAATTCTCCCCAACTTTGTTAGAATTTTGAGGATTTCAAGAATAAATTAGGCATCGAAAATCGAGAATGTGAGGGCCACGCGATATGTGATACTTCATAGTGATTCTTCTTGTCAGTGTTGAACATTGTTTTGAGTCAAGAGGCGTATGCCAGAGGAATCAAGAATTGAACTGAATTAAGTGTCCATCGGACGTAACTTACGAGTATATGGACTGTGATTAAAATTGAGACACCATGAAGATTTAGAATAAAGATATGCAATTGGAGACTTTAGATTTATGTCAGATAGCACGAAACTGTGTGATTTTTATATGATGAAACTGTTTCCCGTAACTCATGGGGTGGGAGATTATGATGTTTTGTAATTAACGTGTTTAATCATTTTGGAGGGTACGCTGTACGATGTAGTGTTGAATTTTCATGTTAGTTTATGCGAGATGATTGACTTTCTGGCATGAAGGGAAGTTGGTTTCTCGTTTATTGGTTATGATTTTGTTAATTTCTAGTGTTTTTCTGTTCAGTACGACTTCAATCTGAGACATTAGACTATCACTGCACTTTGTGGAGAGCATTATAATTGTGTTTTGTTTTGGTTTTTGTTGTTTTGGGGAACACAGGAAGCCTTATGCGTTCTTTGCATCAATACGGCAAATGTGTGAAGTTGACGACAGGGCAGGGAAGTGACAGACACCCGTGTACATGCAATTTCTCATTAAAAGTTATTGCTCGTTTTGAAAAATGCAGTTGCGTTTCTTTCTGTGAAATTAAGTGGGACAACGTGGACAAGAATCTTGCTCTTAGTCTCTGATTTCCCGTTTTAGGAAATCGATCACATAAATTTGCATTCTCGAGTCGACGAACAACGGACGGTGCAACCCGTGCCGCCGCCGCCCGCCAGAGAGTTGTGTCAAGTTCCAAATAGTACTTGCCCGTACGGGACGTCCGTGAAGCATTAGTGGTCTTATTACTTTTCACAGAGAGTCATCAAATTGATTGTCGGTTAGGCAGCTTTTAACATTAATGAGCGATTTTAATTAGTTGATTAATATTTTGGCTTGCATTTTGGTTGTTGTGTGTGATTTTCATGTTAGTCGTGCATCAAAAGTGAGTCCTAGATATTTAACAACTGATTCTGAAGGAATTGCTTGACAGCGAAACAATGGTCGAAGTGGGTTGTGAGAAACAAAAGGTGAATGATACGGAGAATATTTTTCTGGATGTTTGAAAGTGTTTAGTGTTATTTACCATTTAAGAGATCACTTACCTATTTTATTGAAATGGGACTTAATTTTCTTATTTATTTGCATTATCGTGTGATCTAGCGAAAACATTTCCAAGTCGATCTGCGAATTCTACTATGTTCGTATGTAATGACGTAGATAGCTTCGCAGTGAAAAGGTTAATTAGAGCTAAGATACAAGAGTCTTTATAGCGTAAATATAGAGGGATTAATTGAAAACAATCGAGCACTTCCACGCTGTTAACAACTATTCCACTTGTGAAATTAAAAGCAATAGTGTTTAACTAAACATATAATACGCCCCAATCTGGGCGGGGTATCTCAAAAACGTTATGACTTTTTCTATCCGATGTTTCTTACCTCTGCTATCTACAGGCCAATCATAAGCTCCGACTCAGTATCTTAGGAGTCGGTAAGTATCCACCGCTGTGTGCAATAAACAACGTATGTATAACATAACTTTTTTATATTTTAACATCGCTTTCAGTTATTATCAATAGTAATAACATGGTGAGATTTGGTGACGCGTCTGACGACAAAATCAATTAAATAACTCGTAAAGATTCAGAAAACACGAAGAATATAAAGTATATTTGACATGAATATATGGATGCGTTTTTTAACAAATCCTTCATTGTTTTAAGTCAAAGTGCAATTCATCATGTTTCTGTGAAATTACTTTCTTTAGGGACCTCATTTGTAAAGATTGGTTGCGTGTGAGACCCGCAAAAGTTATGTATACTACAGAAGTGATACAAGAGACGATGCTAAAACATTATATTTGAACCCCTACCTGAAAATCAACGAACAACACCATTCGGTAATAATAAATAAATTACGACAAACACATTCACCATCAAACACATCTGTTTCAGACTCCAACACGATTGTGAATGAAAAACATTTTTGGTATTTACGTTGGTAAACACGCACTTAGCTCTTTAGCAACAACCATCTGAACAACTCTTTAAGAACGCATCCATAGCAACGGCCATTAAAATGCTCGAGACTCCATTAAAAATATTTTAGCGGACTTTCGGGTTTAGATTTTATCCGTGCTCGTAAATCTTGGGATAAATATGACTTTGACACAAAACACAATGTTTGGGAATAAATGTAAACAATTGACAGAGGAATATGTACCTGGTAGTATGTTTCTTTCTCTTGTATATTGCTCACGGCCAAGTCTGCAAGTTCTTATCCCCGGCGAACACCAAATACTCCAAAAACAAGAATGACCTTCAAAAGCAGGTATATGTCATCGTCAGCTACTTGTAAGAACTTAGTTACTTGCTCTTCTGATTTTTATGCTTGTAATTAGCTTAGATTTTTTCTTCAAATATTCAATAACTTTATAATAGTATATTTAAATCAATTTTAAACCATTAGTGTTCAGTATTTACTATTATTTCAAATTATAGGGAATGAATAACTTACGTGGATACTCAGTCTTCTCATTTATTTTTATACATTTTTTCAGCATACTAAAGTATGACTATGGTTGGTTTTTAATGTTTTTGATCGTTCGTTAAAAAATGCTACCATAATCTCTTCGTTAATTCCTCGAACATTCCTTTTCGTTCGTCAATCAGAAAATAAACCATAAACTTTTTCATAAGTGGTTACAAATTCAGAAGGCATCAAACTGTATCTTGCATCGTCTGCTTCCTCCAGAATATCATTGGCACGAAAATATCTGCTGATACTTCGAAATCCCCGGATTTTTTTCTCGATCAGCTTGCATTACAAGAAAAACCGTTCAACTGTTTAATCACAAACAAAGTATCCAGTACAACCAACCATTGCTACAAAAAACCGAGAGTAATGACTTTTTTTCTTAACTCATGAAAATGATAAAGGTTTATTTTGAATAAGCGATAAACTAGAAATAACAAAAAACATTGCATGTGACTCGTCCTCTATTAGTCGTTATGGACTCGTGACATAAATACCTGTTCTTCAATATTTTATTTTTAAAAGTGTGTGTTTAATACATGTATTTTCAACTGAAAAAATATGTTGGTTACTTCAAATGTTAATGTTTGATACATCAAAAGTTTGTTACTTTAAAGCAAAATAAACATACATTTCATGTCATCGTCTGTATATTCATTTGTTTATCTCGATTTTCATTACGTATCGACCGCACAATTTAACCTTGCCCATTTGCTGCATTAGCTGATGGCCATGGTAGAACTTGAAAAATATGAAAGGTAATTAAAGAAAGTAAATTAATGTAATATTAATATTTGGCACATTCTGGAACTTCGTTAGATGTAATTTCATTCGTGGAATAGTTTAATTAAATACAACTCGTGTTTTGGAAATTCTCACATAAATTCCAAAGCATTCCTGAAATTACTTATGATAAATAGCAATAGGTTTCACAATCACTAACCGCTTTGAAGCGCTGAAGTGTTGCAATTATTACTGACCCCCAAGACCAAACAATGTAGAGCCATCGAAAATGACCGTGTACTAACTTCAATGATGGATTTAATCAGATAACTGTAAATAATTTATCTTCTAAAAATAAAACGTATTTCAGAAGCCAGAAAACCAGTAAACTCGAATATTCCTTACTTAATTTCTTAGTCGGAAACTTTAAAGCAAACACGCGTAGGGAGACGACCGGAACGAGCGACTCGGGAGCGAAAGCACATGAAGGCTGCTGTCCCACCAACGCAAGTTAAATGAATTTTTCTATTCCTAAATAAATAAATTATTTCGATATAAACATTGTCTTGTAGTAAATATAAGTTTTCAAAAATACGTTAGAATATGTGACACTAATTTCTTTTCGTGTACGTGACTGTACATTTTTTTTCTATAGCTAACTTTTACTAAATGATGTTCTACTAAAACAATACAAATAAAATAATGTTCCCTTTCGCGTTTATTTTTGCCTGCTAAAAACACAACGAATACTGAAAGGATTTTAAAGTGGTTTTCAGTACAGAGACAGTTTATACAAAAAATATTTCTGCGTAGCACCTTGCTACAAAAATTCCATGAATATGAAGAAAATACCCGCAATGCGCAATGCAACCCGCAATGCGGAATGCAACCCGCAATGCATAAAGGGAGTAGCCGCTGGCATCAGGGGTGAAGAGGGATCATGGACGTCGTGGAGTGGGTCGGGAATGAAAATGGACGTTTCTTTCTTATGGTTGTCAATATTTTAAATAAATGAACAAAAAAGCAAATATTTCAGAAAGTAAAACCACGATAATCAGATCCTTCTGCACGGGTTCAGCTAGTATTTATTAAGGCACAGACACAAATATCAACGATCTCTCAGCTTAAATGATGTCCTAGGCTTCTGCGGCCAGACTCATGATCTGGGCTGTCCCAGTGACGCTGCGTTGAAGCCTGAAGTGCCGACGTTTCGACGATCATGTCGTGGTCTTCTTCAGAATGGTGGTCGCACTGCAACCCTGAATGCCTTACAGAGTGATTGCACTGCACACCACAAAATGATAGACGAAACGTCGACAACTCAGCTTTCGACGCGGCGTCACCCGCACAGCCCATATCACAATCTTTCAACTTGTCAAAAACCACCTACATTGAAAATGTAATAATGCAGTTTTACCTAATCAACAGTAACGGGAACAGTAAGATCGACCGCCGGGTTTTGTGCTGCTACTCCCGTCTCCGACCTCATCAACCACCAAGTTTATATTACGTGGATTCTTATTCTATTTTGTCCCGGAAACAACTGTACCTTGCTACGCAACACTTCCTGAATGCCATATTTTATTACTGATGCTTGCGTAACGTTCAAAGTAATTTTTACTCACATTGTTACATTTCCTCCAAACTAGCATACTATACAAATTCTGCATTTTATAAGAATAAGTAGAAGAAAGGTTTCGATAATACATGCTTCCTTTCGTTATCTTGTTCCTCTTAGAGATGTTTTCAGACGAAAACACTCATCCACTAAATCTCAATCGACTACAACCATATACCTGTCACCAACGTACTAGACGAGTCCTCGAATGTAGAATTTGCTTGACCAGAGGTTCTCGGCGACAACATATACTAAAGATGAAAGCCAGGGTGAAATCTCATCTGAAGGAAGAATTTCTGTTCTTAGGTTCTGGCGTTCTTTTTAAAATTGTGCCCAACCCGCAAATCTTTCGGGAGAAATTTCTCTCTTAGAAAAGAAACGAATCGTTGTCTTGCTTCCATCTGCATTCTTATTTGAAGCTTTTGATTCACCAGACGAATTGTTACATATATACTGAGCAATGCAAATCTGTTAGAAGGATAGATGAAAAGAACGCACTTGATCGATCACAGCTTCGCACAAAAGCTGTAACGTCTCAGTCGCAACAGTAGAAAAATATGTCATTTAAGCGGCCGCAGTAAGTAGTAAAGTCTGCGGGAATATGACGTCACAAGCTTTCCAAACGGATTCTGTAACTCAAAACAAGGTGCAGCATAGTGAAGAGATAAAAACAGTTGATTATGACGTGCTTAAAGAAAATGAAAACACTTTTTTGTATGTATCCCCTTTAACGCTGCAGCAGAATATTGCTCTCTCCAGGTTGAATAAAAAAGAACACCTTGAAGAAAAAGATGTCCAATTTCTCCAAATGATAAGATTGATAACTGGAATCACAAGAACGACTCCAATTCGACAGTTTCCAGAAGTTGGTGACACTGAATCATCAGATATTCGGAGAAACCCTAAAGAATATTATTAGTGATGATACAACTGCGTGTATTTTTTCGTATTATTTTTAAGTTACTTACCGGGAGAGGCGGCTCAGGGAATCAACTTATGTCACTGCAGAGCCTCTGACCGGGTCCCGACGGTGTCAGGATTTTCGACACTAACTAGAGATGTAGTTCTGTCGCTGTCTGGAGGAGAATTCTAGCGGCCGTTTGCTCTGATCCGTGGTTTTCCGTGGATTCTCCGATCAACACCAGGTGGACGCCGGAGAAGACCCCTAACAAACGGGCCTGGACCGCGCTCGATCTTCCCTTCCCATTCCCTATCCTATCCTCATCACTTGCGCACACTTACTTGCATTACACTACCATATATGCCGGGAGACCGGTAAGGAGGTTATAGCTTACTCCCATCTGGGATGGTGTCCCTCTGGTGGGAGATATCTGGCTGGGAAAATTCCTGTGAGCCGGCGGTATGTCGGCACCGGATCTTACTATCCAGCGGGAGAAGATCACCGCCACTTCCTGAGGAAAGTGCATGCACTACACTTACGGGACCGGCGACCTTGATATTTGACACGCACGGAATCACTAATCAATCACTTTAATACTTAATAATATTTACCTACTACATTTCTACAAAAATATTTATCTGGCCTTACATTTGAATCCAAGCGCATAGGTTCTTAAAGAAAACGACATATCAATTAAACCCCCGGGGTTGGGCGGGCAGCCGAGGGACGCGGCGAGCCCTGCCCGAACTTCAGCGAAATCAAGACAATCAAACCATCACCATTCAATTTTTCCTTCTTGCCCCTAGCAACAACGGAACTTTCCTAATATATCAAACATTTTCAATTACCCAATTAAATACAAAAAAATGATTTACTATTTAATATACAAGTTATCATTTATACACAAGAATAAACATATTTAATACAACTTCGTTTCACTTTCCAAGTGTGAAGGACCCACGAAACGTGAATATTGACTACGTTTCATATTTGAGAAAATAATTTGGATATAATGATAATACTCCTTTTTCGTATTAACACAAATGTGGTTTTGTTTTAAAAAATAGACAAGTTTCCCTGCAGCATTTAATAAATCTCGTTTTCTACGAAGCAGATGCGAGAAGGCAAAAAGAACATGTCAAAAATTCGCCTATTTAATCAATACATCCCATTTGTTTGTGTAAAGCGTAGTCTGCGCTTTAATTAAGGGATTCGTTTATTGGCACAACATCACAATTACCAGAGAGCTTCAAAGCGACAAAAACATGCGCTGATCTATGTAAAGACACTAATTCCCAGGATTGCAACAAGATTCCTGATTCCCCTTCATACTTCTGAGCTTTCAAACTGTTTTTACCTGGTGGAAGCTGAACCGGACTTTATTGCCGTGCTGCTTTATCTTCCATTTAAGCTACCTTGGGAATGTGACTAAATTTTCAAGACCAACTATCCGACATACTGTCAAAAACGTCGTAAGAGAGTGTTGGTCATGTGTCATTTCGGTCACGAGGTGGTCATGGTCGTTTGATCGTGGTCGTTTCAATCGTTTGTGAGAGCAATCACTTCGATTAGAAGTCTCACAGCAGGTCTACGTTTCCGAAAGAATCTCCCGTCGACTGCCATTGATTGCCGTGTACAGTAACATTGCACCACGTTCTAAATTTAAAACTAGTGGTGCTTCAGAATGGCACACACTTTCATTCGGACTTGACATATACTCTTGCCGGCTGCCATCTCTCGCCGCTCAAAATACACTTTTTTGAAATTTTCTTAATTTTTCGGTTTCTTAATTGTAGAACGAAAATATTATTTTGAGAATATTAAAGAACAGTAAAACCATCTCCTAAATGGCAATTTTCTTCGAAAAATTTGGAACCGTTTTTAAGAAAATGGCAAATCAGCGAGACTCTAAATGCGAAAATTGAAGCTCTTTTTCACAGGAATTTTTGTGCGATTTCGAAAACCTTCATTTGAAGTCATTTGAAGCACATTAAATCACAAATACAATAGTGTTTACAACTGGCTGGAAATGTGCATTTTAACGGTGTAAGAGATCTTTAAAAAATTACATGTGTGTAATTTTTTAAAAAAAGTACCCGAAAACAAACTTTAGGTCATATTCATGTGTGCAATTAGCACTGTCCTTTCGATAAGTTTGAAGAAAAAAATTGGAGTCATTTTTGAGAAAATGACGGAATTTTGCGGAATTTTGAGCTAGTTTTCACAGAAAACAGTCGAGTTTTCCAGAAACTTTACTTGACCTTATTTAAAGCACATGTACTCATAAATACTACAATTTGAACAAATCGCCGCTAATATAAATATTAACGACGTGGGAGACGAGTCAAAAAATTATATTTTGGTATTTAAAAAAAATAAAAGCATAGAACAATATGGCGTTTATGCCATCTCATAAAAAAAATTAGGCACTAACCTAACCAAAAGCTTAAAGCAAAAATTTGGAGCCGTATTTGAGAAAATCCAATTTCTGTAATTTTTTTAAAATTTGAGCATATTGCACGCAAAATTGGCCAAAAACGACTAAAACATTGCAAAATTTGTACATGACCTTAATGAAAGAACTGTTTGAAAAACAAATTTAATTTAAAGGACACATATCTATCTGCAATTTTGTAGTTTTAGGAAGAGTCCGGATAAAATTCAAACTTTTGCAATTTTCGAAAATTCAGAGCTATCCGTGAAAATCGGACCTAAGATACATTTATAAGCATACATTCTTACAAGAAATGTCCGGGAGGCTTCATGTAAAATACCACCAAATTGTGAAGAAACGTACCACGTACTACATATACTACGTATTTCAAAATCTCAAAGTTTCGACTGAAGGGAGAGCGAAAGGGGTTTCTTGAATTTGAAAAAAATGTACGTATGGTTTAGGCGCTAGTGGTGCTCACAGACAGACGGACAGAAGGTACGGACAGACAGACGGACGTTTTGCATTGTTTTTCGGTATCAAGAACCCACAAAACAGGGATTCAGGATATTCCACGTGTTACGGGATTTTTTTCTTAATTTAGAAACTGGATTTACCCCTTTTTCGTTATCACGGCCCCCGGCAATGAATTTTTTCTGCCGAAAATTCGCCGTTTTTTTCATACAGCATTACATACCTTTCCGTATACTACGTATATTGCTCCGTATATCCCTATACAGTTTTTAAGTAAACTCCAAACCGTGCGTGTGTGGAGATTTCCGTGCCTCACGGGTAGACCACTTCCCGTGCCCCAATCGAGACATATGAGGTGTCATTGAACGCGTCTCGGTCCCCTGTTGGGGAACTGATAATTTGTTTTTCCCTCCGGCCATGAGATTCCACGAAATTGTCAAAAACGTGTTTTTTCGTGTTTTGGATCTACGATCCTTGTGAGTATGACGGAAATTAAACCAACGCCACCTAAATAGTCCTTTGCAGGTGGCGTTGATTAAACCCCGATTTTTCAGTGGTTATTTTCAATTCACGACACCATAATTTTTTTCCACGAGTATGATTTTTGGCAAACGAGAAAAAACTAAATGAATATCGCCTGGCAGAATGTGTGTTAAATTCAGAAGTATTTTAGTCGTAGTGAAGTGCGAAGTGTTTCACGCATATTTTGTATAAAGAATTTGCAACTTGCCTTGGAATATTAAATTTGAAGAACGTGAAGTGAATACGAAGGAAACAAGTAACTGCATTTTAGAACTGTAAGTACTAAACAATACATTTCTTAAGCGTGCAAAAATCGATTTTCAATTTAATGCGACTTATAACTTATACACATTAACATTCAAAATAGTAACCTTTTAATGCTTATATGTGTATATATATATATATATATATATATATATATATATATATATATATATATGTATATGTATATATATATATATATATATATATGTGTGTGTGTGTGTGTGTGTGTGTGTGTGTATATTGTGATATGTGGATGATTAAGGAAGAAATTACCGAGGAAAATACAAAAAAAAGAAACGGAGTATGAATTCAAACGACCGCGCAAAGCTGAGCGCGTTCGGAACAGCAGTAACTGACCAGGAGGGGTACCGGCCAAGTGCGATAAGGGAGCAACCCCCACGCACATCCTTGTGAGGAGAAAGGAGGGGAGGTGCGGCTTGACCGGAAGAAAATTCCTTCTTCTGAGCTGAGCATCGGTACTGAGCGGTCTCAAATTGTTTCTTCTTGTCGGGACAGCAGTACGGGGCGGTCGCAAGTTAGATCAGTGGAAAGAGTATTGAACTTGTGTAATGAAAAGTGCTCAGATCATGGTGCAGTAATTTCGCTCGTGAACAAAGCGTTATTTCGGGAGGCCGTAATATGATTTGAACTTTGAATGAATAGTTACGCTGAACAATTTCGAGCTATAGGAAGTGAGTTGGAAGAAGAGCTAAGCAATTATTATCCGGTAATTCGTGCGACCCGAGAAAATTTAATAAAATAACTGTTCGTGTAAACGGCCGCGTTTTTGCATGAGCGCATGGACAGTATTCCAATTCGCAGAGGGGACAAGAAGCGAAGAGGACAGAAGATCCGAGAAGAACGTATCGTGGAGGCGTCGCGAGAGGGCTCGTGACCGCTTGGAATTCATCCTTGGCGGCGCACAGCAGCGGGGCGTTCCAGGAGGCGACAGCGCGAGGGCGCGCGACCTTCACCGCACTCCCGTTGGCCGGCGTGAGAAGACGGCGTGAGAACGTTGAGTATTAAAAGTTTCGTTCGGGGCATAGTGAGAAATTGGAACTGTGGAAAGCAGTGTTATTTAACCAAAACTAGTCGCGAGAACTGGGGAGGGGAAATAACTAGTAACAGATTTAGTCGCACTTTAATAGACATTTTCATATTCCAAGCCGATGACCGAAGAGGGGAGTCCAAATTTAGTCAACTGTTGTTATCATTGTAATATTTCTGGTTCAATGAGGAATTAATTCTGGTTCAATGACGAAGAAAGGGTTAATTTTTGTGTAACTGATTATTTAAAGAATTGGATCAAAGTTTATGTTGAATTTGTGTTAATTAGCCGTAGGTGGTATTAGCAGTCAAATGCGTGGGATCCCATTTGCGCAGGCCTGGGTAAATTATGGTTGAATGGTTTTTGAAAAGGTGTCTGAAACTAACGATGCAATGATTTCAAGTGTAATTATGTTTTCTTGATTTGGGAAATTTTCGTTGGAATAAATCCTGACTTGTTACCAGAAAAGGTGTTGCTAAATTTCCATCACGTGCTATTCCGAATCACGACTCCGCCCTGCCAAGACCCCTGTGCCTTTTCAGGTCCCCCAAATAAAATTAGGATTATCGTGGCGAAGTACCGTCACAATATATACATATATATTCGTGTTCAGAACAAAAATTAGACCGAGAATGTCGTAGAACAACAGTTAACAGGTGATCATTTATGTTGGCTGTTCTGTTGCATCATTCATATAGCTGTATTTTTTTACAGTGATTATTATTTTGAAATTGCAACATGACCAGTTCATTTTCCTTTTGGAGTTAACATACAAGGCCATTGAGGGTTGGAAATTTTTGAACTGGAGTATAACATTAACAGATACTACGATTCATTGGAAAGCCAGATTCTCTAAGAATATATTTGAACGAAGCTGCGCATGAAAGAAATGAAGTAAGAAAGAAATTTTCAACACATGAATATCCTTTTAGAACAGTTTCCAGCGTCGGCGACGCCACATTCAACTACTATGAATGTATACGGGAAAGTAAAAATGATTGACAGTGAATGTTTTCCGAATTGATCAACTCACGAGCTAAAATGCAAATTCATCAAATAGAAATTTCAGTACCAAAAGAACATCAGCAACCAGTATGTTTGCAGTAGCTCAAAACCAATCAAAGCTAAGTAAATTCACCGTTAGTCTGACAAGTCGACCAAACTGACAAAACCTGAACCAATCAGCGAGTTTGGATGATGGAAGAAACAAGCGTTGTATTTTGAACGTAGGAGTAATTGAGGGTGAATTATAAACATAAATAAGGTGATTGTTAAATTGTTGCCAGAGTGTGAAGCAGGTTAAACAGGTGAAAATCGCTCACAAACGATGAAAAAGAGTTCAAGTTACGCATTTTCGAAGCTTAAATTATCTTTTCTAATTTGTTCATTTTTTCAAATATCAAATCCTGCAGTCATTGGCGAATTTTATTGATCATTACTGACAAACTACTTGTAGGCCTCCTTCTTAGCTACATAATACAAATAACTGTGATGTAACGGATCAAAATCTACCAACTCCATAAGTGCCAGAAGATGATAAATCAAAATATTTATCTTCAGTGGTGGACAATAATCTGAGTGGTGCTCGCGGGTGAAGAATGCCTCTAATAAAGAAAATTTTTAAAAATTTGTTTGAGTTATCACATTTTTGGAATTTGTTTTTATGAAGTTAATGCATTTTTATCAGTCTGGCATGAATCAAATCACACACCTATTTCCAATTTATTACTTCAGCATCTGTACTATTTTCCAAATTGTACGTTACATTTGTCCGTATATTTCTGTCGAGCGTTCCCTTTCCTAATCTTACACCACTTCGTCCTTGTCTATTCCATGTCCTCATTTCTATTAAACCCAAAAGACCAAACATTTCGCGCCTCCACCTATCACCCGGTGACGTCTTGAAGACGACGTTGGCGGGGCACTCGCGGATCACTTTCTTTTCCCTCCATCCCCCTCCCAGTCCCGCGCCTTACCGCCTACGCGCGCGCCCTCATTTTCAGCCGACTGCACTGAGCTTTGAACTTGTCAGCCGCGCCTCGTTAGATGCCGGCGCGGCGGGGCGGGACGCAACCTGCCTGGACCGCAAAGTTTATAAACCCATCACCTCGCCTGCGCCTCCCCCTGCCCCCGGCCCGATGCAAAGCGGCCTCGCCCACGGACATGCCCATCAATCGGCGAACGACGCCGTAAAAAAAGGAGGCTGCGGGACAGATCTCGTCGTGGATCTAAAAACCTTCCCCCCGCCCCACGGCTTACTCTGCCTCCGTTCTACTCTTGTTGTCTCTTTCGCTGCCGCAGGAATTACCACCTTCTCCTCCTCCGCCTTCTTCTCTTCTCCCTGCGCTTTCTTCTATTTCTACTTCTCCTCCTCCTCCTCACACTTCCCCTCCTTCTATTCCTCCTCCTTCCCCCTTTGCCTCCTTTTCCATCTCCTCTTCTTCTCCTACTTCGCGTGGTTATCCTCCCCTTCCTCTTATTTTGCCTCCGCCTTCTTTCCATCTTCCTCCTTCACGCATTCCCCCCCTTCGCCTCATTCTATCACTTCGCCTATTTTCTCCACTCTCAACCGCTCCTGTCTAACGCTCCCGCTTCCGCAGGTCTCGTCACGGCGATGAAACCTTCGTTCGTCTCCGCCGCTGAGTCGCGAACCAGATCCCTTCCACGCCGCGAGCTCTGATGACAGGCGGCGCAGCTTTGTGCTCCAGCTGCGTCTGCCCCGGGCGGTGGGGGGCGTGGCGCTTGCTTATGCGCCGGGAGGCTGCGCAGACGGAGCGGGCGAGGTGGTGGCGATGAGCGACATGGGGACAGGGGAGAGAAAAAGTAGTGGTAATAGTGCGTACAGACGCGCCGAAGCGGTGATTGAGGGCGAGGTCGAGGCGTAGGCAGAGGAGGCATAGGCGGAAGAAGAGGTGGAGGCGGTAATGGAGCCGGAGTTTGGGGGGAGGGGGAGACGATTTCGAAGCCGGAGGCAGAGGCTAAAGCGGTGGCTGTGGCTATGGGAGGGACGGACGTTGTGGCTATGTCAGAGGGGGAGGCGGTGGTGGAGGCAATGTGTGATCGGATGAGCGAAGGGAAGCATACGTGGGCTTAATTAGTAGGCTTTAGAGAGCCGTTGTTCCTTCCTGACATAATATTGTCAATGATTACATTGTTTTCATTAGAAGCAAATTCACCTTGAAACAACTTCCGCACGTATCCTTAATTACTTACTACCCTCAAGGAAACATTCTGAGATGCCTTCTCCTATTTTGTTTCATTTTTAATATGGTGTACGGTATACAGCAATAGACTTAATTTTTTTCGACGAAAAATCTATTTAAACCGGTCCAATCGTTCAGCAAAGTTTGAATTGTATAAGTAAACTACTCAGAAATACAAAATTAGATTTCAAAAATTCATCTTAATCAGTTAAGAAATCAATACAATTAAAAATTTTTTCGTGTCCTAGAAAACCTTTTTGCATCTGTTAACGAGCAACAGATTTGATTTCGTAATATTGCTAACAAAATAGCAACCCATATTCGCAGCTCTACTCCTACCACAACAAACAACTAGTGGTGCTACAGAATGGCACAGACTTTCCCGTATTAGTTTTCTACTTTCTTGGGTCTTCGCTAGCTATTCGGAATTGCCACATACTCTTTCTTGCCAGCTACCATCTATCATCGCCAAACGTACATTTTTTTGCTCATTTTCTTAATTTTTCGGTTTCCTATTGGTAGAACGGAAATATTAATTTTAGAATATTAAAGAACATGAAAACCTAGCCCTAAATTGCTATTTTCTTTTAAAAATTGTGCCGTTTTAAAGAAAATTGCGTTTTAGCGCTACTAAAAATACGAAATCTGAAGCTCATTTTCACAGAAAATTTTTGAGTTTTCAAAATAGTTTATTTGAAGTTATTTGAAGCACTTACACTCACAAATATAATAATGTTTATAAATTGCTCGTAATGTGCATATTAAATATGTGAGAGATCTTTCAAAAAATTACAATTATGTAATTTTTGAAAAAACAAAAAAATAACTCAAAATAAACTTTACGCTATACTAAAGAGTGTAATTAGCACTATTCGTTACAAAAGTTTCAAGAAAAAAATTGCAGCCATATACGAGAAAATGGCGTTTGAGCATTTCTGAAAATGCCGAAATTTGAGCTACTTTTCACAGAAAACGGTAGTGTTTTCGTAAAAGTAATAATGTGAAAAAATCGTCGATAATGTAAATATTAACGACGTGAGAGACAAGTAAAAAAAATTACATTTTTGTAATTTTTGAAAAATCCAACCGATAGACCAATATGGATTTTATGCCATTGATAGAGTACATTTACCACTATTCCTATCAAAAGTTTTAAAAAAAAATTGGAGCCGTTTTTGAGAAAATTTTGTTTTTGTAATTTTTTAAAATTGCACATATTGCACGCAATATTGCACGAAAACTACCAAAATTGTGAAAACATTTACATTACCTTTATTAAAGAACTTAATATGCAGAACAAATTTTATTTGAAGAAAAAATCTCTATCTTCAATTTTGTAGTTGGAGAAAGACGGCGAACAACATTCAAACTTTCACAATTTTCAAAAATTCATAGCTGTACGTGAAAATCGGACCTATGCCATGTTAATAAGTGTATTTTACTCTATTCATACAAGAAATTTAAAGAAAAAATTTGGAGCCGTTTTTGAGAAAATTTTGAAAATCCCCGGGGGGCTTCATATACAGTAGCCCCAAATTTTGAAGAATCTATTTCAAAATCTCAAAGCTTCGACTAGAATCAGATCGACCGGGGAATATCCATTTTGAAAGAAATCGTACGTATGGTTTAGGCGCTAGCAGTGTTCACAGACGGACGGACGGACAGACGGACGTTTTCCTTTCAATTGGGTTTTCGGTATCAAGGACCTAGAAAACAGGGTTTCTGGCTACACCACGTGTTAGGGGATTTTTTTTCTTAATTTAGCAACTGGTTTTATCCACTTATTCGTTTTCACGGCCCGGCAATTAATTTTTTTCCGTCGAAAATTGGCCATTTTTTCGCGCGGCATTACATAACTTTCCCTATACTACGTATATCACTCCGTGTATACGTACGTATACGGGAAAGTAAAAAGATAGATCGACAAAATGTTCGCTTAGCGAAACTACAACTATGTTGACAAGCAAAACAAACATATGCTTAGAGGATCAGGAGAAATGGACGGAAAACCTAATCAAGATTACCTTCATTGAACCGCAAGCTAAAGTTCATTACGTACGTCTTAAGAGCGTATTCAGCATTTTAAAAATTATACAATACAAATATTAACTAATTCATTGAATATCATTGTTAAATGTTATTTCCTGTTTGATGGTGAGTAGAGTCTCTGCCTATATAGAAAATACTACTTTGCCCTTAAACTTGTGTATCGATTTCAATTATCGATTAATGTCACCTAGTAATGTGAAGTAACGCGTTTGTATTAGGTGTGGGGATTTATTAAAGTGAGCTGTTGATAGTGACACCTGATAATGTGATCCCTACGACGACGTTTTGTAATTATAAACATTTTTTTTACATGACAAAAATGTTCCCACTCTTAATTAGTCATATTTGACTTAATAAAGTGACGAATGAATAAATTGGCAAGGGACTTCTAAGATTCCAAGAGAGATTTGGAGGAATCACGCGAGTGGTATTTGTTTATTATTCGTACGTTTTCTGTATTCTAAAATTTCAGTTGCTAGTTGCATTAACGCTGACTGAATTTGAAAAAATTCTCAATGCGTACAACAATGAACTTAATTTAGTGTTCTATTCTTTTACGTGGATATTCCATTTCATAGTTGAATTCATAACTGAGATACTCAGAAATTTTGTTATCCAACAGCATCCAATTGTATATTGTTCTTTTTCGATGACGCATTCAATTGTCTGTTTGAAATACAAAACTGCATTTAAACGGTTTTTTTCTTTCAATATTAATTTGTTATAAGAAAACCAATTTGAAATATTTTGAATCGTTCTCTTTATTGTTTCTATTCTGCAAAACATTTTCGTGTCATCGGAAAACAGAACTTTTCTTCCGTCTATAAATGACAAAAGCATGTCGCGTACATATAAAAGAAAGAGAATGTGGGCTAATATCGAAACCTGCGGCACCCAATGTTCAATTGGCAAAGCATTGGAGAGATGAGTCAGTAGGTTTTTTGTCAGAACGGTATATCTTCTCTTTGCGATCAATGTTTGGAACCTCAAGATATCCAATCTACGACATATCATTAAATCCTTATGAAGGAAATATTGAAAGGAGAATGTTATGGTCAATGACATCAGAATTTTTTTAAGATTTAAAAGTATTCCAGTAAGTTCTTCATTTTGATCCATTGATGAAGGAATATTTTTAAGAAAAAACTTCCGTTTCTGTTATATACTGCGCTACAATAAATGAATCGCAGCACTCAAACAACATTTTCATTTGTTCATAGACTCATAGAGAAATACACATTCATAGCCAGGTCAAATACAATATAAATAACCTTTGGGGTACAGCGGCCCGCTGTTGTACGTTCGCAACGGACCAGTCACGGTCCGCACCGTGGTTACTCCCAGGAAAAGCCGTCTCCTGGGCGAGAATGTCGCCCCGTGTACGCTGGTTACGCCCCCCCCCCCAAGCTCTTTTAACTCCCATATAACGTGGAGGAGACCATTACGGTGGCGCGCTCTCCTGCAGCACCTTCTTCCAGGAACTATAATACGTACGAACTGCTGCCAACAGCACTTCAAACCTGTTTGGCTGCTGCGTAGGTTCCCGAAACGCAAGCAGGCGCGTTATGTTATAAAAAATAGCGTCGATGTTCGCGCTTTCTTCAGCGGTTTGTTACATAAGTATATCATGAACATTTGAACATTTAGAAGACACTTTTCCTATTTCTCAGAAATCAGCCAATTTCCATATGCGGATGTTGGCTAGATACTCCACAGTTTCCATAGCTTTTAATTATCTAAATCCACGTTGAGTGTCTGAAAACGCATTGTCCCTTTTGAAAAAGTCTCCATTTGAATATAGAAAAGTATCTCTAATATTTTGAGAAAAGCGACAAAAGAGAAATTAAGCAATCATTTTTATTTTAATTTTTGTTGACATTTTTCAAACGTCACTTAAATTTTGGTTGTAAAAAATCTGGAAATAATCCTGAGCATAAAAAGCAATAAAAATTTGAGTTATTACTGGTATAATGGCAGATGCACAAGTGCATAAAGAATATCAGAAGTCAAATGCAGTATAAAGGCAGGCGCACAAGGTTTTTAATAAACCATCCGGAAGTTCATTTAAACCGAATATTTAGTTTTTGTTTATTGACTAATCTGAGGCTTTCATTTGGAAGACGTTTCGGAAATTAACATCCCGTCGAACATTTTTTGGAAAGGTTTGTATGTTGAAATTTGTTATTTCAGTCCATTCACGAGATCATCGATAATTTTTTAAAAGTGCTCGTTGAAGAGGCGTTCAACTTATACAGTATCGCACTCACCTGGCATTATCCTTTTAAACAGCATTATCTGCAACTTTCGAGATGTAATTTTTTAGATATTTATATTTCTTTACGTCTGTTTCAGATTTCAAAATACCCGGCTCATTGTCCAATAGCATAGCTTGCAATAATATCTTTTAATGAATAATATTATTCAGTAGGTCACTTTGCCCGATCTTTGCCCGATCTGGGTCACGCACTGAAAGCAATTCTTACTTTGAACTCATTTCATTTCCAAGAAGTCATGTAAGTAGTGCATGTGGCAACTGACATCAGCCAATATTACACCGTAGCAAACAATAGTTCGATTCCCACGACTTCCATTTCGGTTCCCGGTATCTGGACTGTATTCCACATGTGCTTTCAAAATTCATTGGTTTATTATGTTGTGTTCCGGCTACGGTCATCATTCCCTTTAGTCTAATGTGTTACATTCCGAGTAGAAGTGATGTCCCCCCCCCCGGTGCGTAAGAAACTAAGTATTACGCCGTCCTAGAGTATACTAAGGCATTGCTGCGTTTTTGTGAGGACTGCATCTGTTAAAGTAATGTATAGCAGTCTTACACGAGATAACTTTAATTGTACTTTTTGAACAGAGTGGATGCTCCTTTCTGAAAAACTACAAATACTTTGTGTGTTTTCCTCAGCATTTCTCTGTTGCACTAGATCTGAATATTCACGAATTTACCTAGAACTTCCAAACATGTAATTTTGACACGTCATTAGGGTTTATAGAATGTGAACGAATGGTCGTACTTAAGGCTAAATGTACCGACACTAGTTCAATTTGTCGCCACCACGTGGCAGCACCAAGTTTAGTGAATTTTACTTTACCGATTACGTCTGAACAAATGGTCCGATTTTCGATCTGTAAACGGCATTTGACTCCTGTTTATAATAGAATTTACGCTACGAAGCCCTTTTTCCAAAAATACTAGCAAAAACTCGATTTTTAAAATTTTTCTCGTACTTCCGGGAACAATTTAAAAAATGTGGGCTTATAGCGCGATGGCGACACGCTTCCAGAATCCAACGCCGTGTCAAACATGCAAATCGGATAAATAGGAGCGACGGTAAGTGAAATTTCGAAAAACACCTCACCCCACTCCCCCTTCCCCTTCCACGCCGCCGGGACATTGTTGGCCGGCGGCGCGGTCAAGCCGGCACGGGCGAGCCGGGCGGCGGCCGCCGCGGCGCGGCGACGAGCAAGAAGGCTGAACTTTCGGGGGCAGCAAGCCAGACACCCCGTCACTTCGTTGATGCTTCCGTCACTTCGCATCTCAAGATATTTTTTCCCCACATATGAAACTAGTGATGCTGTAATAGGGGTAAACGGTCTCGTATCATCTTTAATAGTAGTATAAAACTATTACCTTATTCACATATTCCATCTTCCTTCGAATACCATCATAAGAATGTCTGAGGTATCACTTAAAACACCGATCCCGCTTTGGTGCTGATTTCAAAAAGAAAAAATCGAACTAATTTTTTTTGCGTAAATATCACCCATATTCCATCTCCTCACATCGTTTTTTAGATATATTGTACTTCTAAGATCTTCCATTACCATTTCACTACCGGAAAAACAAGCGGAGATAACGCAAGAGCTCTTTTATCCTACGATTCGATTTATCATTTCAAAACGGCGCTTGTCACCTTGATAGAATTCACCTGGTTAATCCTTTTCCCAGTAAAATAGCCGAATCGAATTTTTAAAATGTTTTTATACTTGCGGACATATTTGAAAAAGTGGTAAAATAGCGCGCTGGCAAGATGCACCCTGAATCTAACGCCATATCATACACTGAAATCGGATAAATAGACTTCTCTAGTCATGTAAAAAAATGATCTTCAGTAACGTCAAAATTCGGTTTCGCGGTACTGCTTGTCGATTTCATGGCTAAAGTCCGGGTCTAATTTAATTACATATGTTTTGTCTACAGTTCTCATTTTGTAATTTAGGCGAACTGTTGCAATCCTAACAAAATATTTAAATTTTTCGTTACAAATTTTGTACTGTATTACGTATTTTACATATTTTGCTGATCATTTAATATCTGCTTAACAGTATATTTATTATTTGCTAATTATAAAGGTATTTTCACAAATTACCAAATTTTCTTGAAATTTTTTCCGGAAATATATTTAATTAATTTTGAAAAATAGTTTTTATTTAAATGTGTTTATATTTTTGCAATGAGCATATTTTGTCTAATACTAATTCCGAATTGCTGACATTCCTATGTGCTGCACGTAAAGATTTCGAACAGAGTGCTTCAAAGATTCTCTGTTCGTGTCTGCGTTTTCTACGTGCATCTCTTTGTTTTCATTGCTGATAGAAAGAAATAAAAAAAAAACAGTAGGCAGAAAAAGTAGTTACTTTTAAATTCGATATAATTAATATTTTATTAATGGAATTTCAAATTGTGAACATTTATTTTACTTTATCTCTCTTCTCAATCTTCATACGAAGAGAAAGTTATATCGTGCGCAGGAAAACTCTCAAAGCCGAGTCCTGATAATGAAAATGTGGATAAATCGTGTTGTTGTATAGTAAATTACTTCCTGTAACTCGTGGTGTAGCCAGAATCCATGTTTTGTGGGTCCTTAATACCGAAAAATTGATTGACGGAAAAACGTCCATCAGTGTCTCTGGTGTATGTGAACAACACTAGCGTTTACACCGCGTACAAATTTTTCCAAACTGGAAAAAACAACAACAAAAAACAGCTGTCGATCTACTGTCATTCGAAGCTCTGCAATTTTCAAAAACGTGCATTACTTTTTGGAGATACATTACACGACCCCCCCCCCCCCCGGATATTTTAAAAATTTGCTCAAATATGGCTCCAAATTTTTTCTTTATATTTCTCGTAAAAATTGAATAAAATACACATGGCTTAGGTCCGATTTCACTGATAACTGATTTTTCGAAAATTGCAAAAGATTGAATTTTTTCGGCGTTTCCTACAACTACAATATTGACGATAGAGACTTTTCCTTTCTAAGAAATTTGTTGTACATAATTAGTTCTTTCATTAAGATCATGAATATTTTTTAAAACAATTTTTGTAGTTATGGCGCAATCTTGTGTGCAATATATGCAACATTAAAAGATAACAAAGCAAGATTTTTTCAAAATCGGCTCCATTTTTCCCCTTTAAACTATTGGTAGGGATATTGCGAAATGTACTTTAAGAGATGACATAAACGCTATTTTGCTCTATTCTTTTGTTTTTGCGAAAATAACACAAATGAAACTTTTTGAATAGCCTGTCACGTCGTTTATATTTACATTATCGGCGATTTGTTCACATTATTAGATTTATGAGCACACGTACTTTAAATTATATCATTTAAAGTTTTTCGAAAACTAAAATTTTTTTTTGGAAATGAACTCGAAATTTCGCATTTTCAGAAACGCTCAAACGCCAATTTTTTCTGAAAAGGTTCCAAATTTTTTGTTCAAAGTTTTTGTACGTATAGTGCGAAATGCACTGTCTAAGGAAACAAAAAAGTTTTGTTGTATTATTTTGTTGTTTTTCTTCAAAATTTACACAAATGTATTTTTTAAATATTTCGCATGCCTTGTATGCACATTTGCAGCGATTTGTAAACATTATTGCATTTGTGAATGGAAGAGCTTAAAATATCTTAAAATAAATTTTAAAAAAAACTCTCAAGATTCCTGTGAAAAAGGGCTTCATATTTCACATTGCCACAGACGCTTAAACACCCTTTTCTTAAAAACGGTATCAAGTATATGAATGAAAATTGTCGTAAAGGACAAGGTTTCAGTCTTCTCTAAAAGCAATATTTTGAATCTACCATTAGGAAACCGAATAATTGAGAAAACCTAAAAATAAGTTGGGTGCATTAAATGGCAGGTGGCAAGATGGGGCAAGGCCATAAATCTAGCCCATGCCAACAAAATAGTAAATTTTACTACGACAAAGTCCGAATAGCTGGCTGAGACTATAGGAAATTGAAAACTAATACGGGAAAGTCTGTGCCATTCTGTAGCACCACCAGTTACTTTCTCGTGTTAGTTACTCAAAGTTATGTAATGCTGCGGAAAATCTATTTCGAGATATTAACGGAAGTACTCGTTTTGGGGTCCCCTGAGTGATACCGAAAGGGTGTATGTGTGTTTTGACTTTTTAACGTCCGTTCGTCCGTCCATCTGTCTGTGTCTGCCTGTCTGGGCGTATGTGAACACCACTAGTGCCTAAACTATGTGTAGAATTTTTGCTCAACAGAATAAACCCCTGTCGATCTGGTCTGAGTCGAAGTTCTGCGATTTTTAAAAACATTCATTAATTTTTGGAGATACTTTTTATTAAGCCCCAGGGACATTTTCAACATTTTCTCAAAAATGTCAACCAGGATAGGTGGCTCAGTGCATCAACTGATGTCACTGCAATGCCTCTGACCGAGAGGTGCTAGGTTCGAGTCCCGACGGTGGCAGGATTTTTCAACACTAGCTTGTCAGTTAGATGTAGAATTCAACCGATGTCTGGAGGAAAATTCTAGCGACCGGCTGCTCTGATTGGAAGTTTTCCGTAGTTTCTCCGATCAACATCAAACGAATGCCGGAGCAATACCCTAACAAACGGACCTCGCGCGATATTTCCTTCCTCTTCCTTGTCCTATCTTCACACACACACACACACACACACACACACACACACACTCACACACTAACTTGCACAACACTACCATATATGCTGGGAGACCAGTGGGAGGATTGGAACTTGTCCCGGCTGTGGGCCGTGCACTGCTGGTGGGAGATACCCTGTTAAGAAAGAACCCGGCAAGCCGACAGGTAAATTGGTCGGTGATTTAGAGCTTGTCCCGGCTGGAGTGGTGCCCCGCTGCTGGCAGATACCTGGTTGGGAAGCCCCGCTAGTGGACGGAAGGTCAGCGCCGGATCTCGCCATCGGCATAGCGGGCAACATCTCTTCCACCTCACGATGAAATAAACATGCATTGCACTTACGGGACTAATGACAAAAGCAGTTGACGCGCCCAAAATCACTAACAATCAATCAAAAATTACTCCAAATACTTTCCTTAAATTAATTGTAAGAATAAAGTAAAATACACTCAAGGTGGCATAGCTCTTATTTTCATTGCTGACTGATTTTGGGAAAATTGCAAAAGTTCGAATTTTTTTTCGGCGTCTTCCTACAACTACAAAATTGTAGATAGAGATTTTCCCTTAAAATTATATTTGTTCTCCATACTTAGTTCTTTCAATAAGGTCTTGCACATTTTTTTGAAATTTTTAGTAGTTTTCGCGCAATATTGAGGGCAATTTGTGCAATTTTTAAAAATTACAAGAACAAGATTTTCTCAAAATCGACTTCAACTTTTTTCCTTAAACTTTTGGAAAGGATAGTACCTAATGTACTCTGAGATGACATAAACGCCATACTGCTCTATTCCTTTGTTTTTTCAAAACTTACAAAAATGTAATTCTTTGACTAGCCTTTCATTTAGTAAATATTTTCTTTAACGGCGATTTGTTCATATTAGGGAACTTTTGCCACCTCGAACGTTAAGTACTATCGATCTTTTGCGCATGCGCAGATGCACCAAAGTGATGCGAAACTTGCACTGCGAATGAGCAGAAGATCGATAGTACGTAACGTTCGAGGGTGCAAAAACTCCCTACTATTACATTTACGAGTACATGTGCTTTACATTATGTCTTAAAAGTTCCTCGACAGCTCAGATGTTTTCTGTGAAAATGAACTGAAACTTCCGAATTTGCACAAATGTTCAAACGCCATTTTCTCAAATTGCTTCTTCAAACTTTTCGTACGAATGCTATTTGCATTCTTTAAGTTAACATAAAATTAATTCCGTCCTTGTACTTTTCCTCCTGTCTGTATGTAACTGTTAAGGATGGGTGAGTGACGCACTCTCGCTGCCTGTGTCTAAACCAGTGGTGTCAAGGTCTTCTACTGGTGGCTGTGGCACGCGTCGTGGCACCTAGCATGCCCCGAGCTTCTCTGCGCAACTAGCGTCGGGAAAGGAAACTATTAGTAGCGATGACATTGTCTCTTGCGGCGGGGTGATGAACTGCGTGGCTTGTCGTGGCACAGGTGCCATGGACTTCCGCTCGTGGCATCGCCCTTGACAACACTGGTCTAAACATTTCCCAAAACTGTGACGCTCACGCTCTCCCGACCGGGAGAGCGCCTCACCATCTCGTCCAGGAAAATACTGCTGCTGTTTTGTCAGGGATTGAATTCTGATCCGTAATTGGAGGAAGCTGTAAGCGTGAATATTGACAGAACAATCGGTGAACAGTGAATTAATTCATTATTTTCCTATCGAAAACAATCATCAATTCAGAGTAAATTCAAAACCTATAAAATGTCGAGAGGTTTCATAACTACAAATTCAACAGCTTTCATTCATCAACTTTAATTATCATTTTGCCAATAAATGTGTTTGTTACAAGGATCAAACCCTTTCTCCCTAAATGCATACATTGTAGCAAAAATCCCTGACAGACACGAGTTGACAACCTCATTTCACCCTCTCTCTCTTTCTCTCTTTCTTTCTCTCTCTTTCTCTCTTTCACTCTCTCTTTCTCTCTCTCTTTCTTTCTCTCTCTCTTTCTTTCTCTTTCTCTCTCTCTCCTTCTCTCCTTTTACTTCCTAGCATTCTTCTTACGCAGTATAGAGAAAGTATTGTAATGCTGCGAAGAAAACAACTATTTTTTCGACAGAAAAACTCGTATTGAGGGGCCCTGATACACTTAATTCCTTATTCCATTAGGCAGAAAAATCTTCTTCGAACACAGATTAGAGGAAGTATTTTTCGCGGGCATTCAGAGCAGCTGGCGAAAATTTAAAAGCGAGGGTTTTACAAAACGCTCCGGAATGGCGGTACGTTACTGGATACCTAGCTCATGAGAGTCTTTTGGAGAAGTCAGTTGACAAATTATCAGTATTACCTCCCATTTCATCTATCAACGCAAAATGAAATAATACTTCAGCCAGATTTCAAATAGACAATCGAGAGTACATTTAAGCATTGTAAATCGAAAGTATTTTTATTTCGTAATCGTGTTTACTTACAAGTGCAATAATTGTAAAAACTTCATACGTTCAAGTGAAGAGGTACACCAAACTAATATCCTCGTGTGTTAAAAGAACTGTCCGCCCGAAAGCGAGAATGTGGCGGATCGCGATGAAGCAAGAGACATTTTTGCATACCACGACGCTATTATTCAATGGACACTTGATTTATCGAAACTCCCTGGCGGCGACATAAGCATTTTCTCCGTAGGCAAACATGTTTTCGCGGCAGAACAGCAGGTATGTATTTACATGCACGCGAACAAAGAGTGAAGAAATGTCATTAAGAACTCCCAGGACAGGTGACATTATATTTTTCTTGAAATACTTAGTTGGAAAATTATATTCTAACGCCGACCTCTGATGACAGTCTTAATTGCTTCCATTTTCAGACATTCCTATTGCCAGCATCATGGAAGGGGGTTTTTAGAAAGTCGGCACGAACAAAGAACTCTAGCTCTCCCACCCCTCGAATGTGAAACGAAGCACTTCGATGCCTCAACACCTTATGTTGATAGCTTCAAAAGAATTAGTTTCGCTCCTAATGCTCTACTATTTGTAAAGCGTTTTGCAAGCGATGGCCGAGAATTGTTAATTTGGACATACAAGGTGTGTCCAAAAAGTCATGAAATACATTTTTTTAAAAGCAATTATTGGCGATATATGCACAAAGCTTTAAAATTCTTCAAAGTAGTCACCATTAGCATCTACACATTTTTTCCAGCGCTTCACCCATGATTGGTAAGCCCCCTGGCAGGCCTCAACCAGAACCTCGTTTAAGAGCGTTGTCACAGCCTTTTGAATGTCCTCAATGGTCTCAAAACGGCGTCCTTTGAGCACGGTTTTAATCCTGGGAAACAGGAAGAAGTCCGGCGGAGAGAGGTCAGGACTATAGGGTGGCTGCGGCAGTGTTGCCAGGTTATGCTTGACCAAGTACTCGCGGACGCGCAGAGAGGTGTGGCTCGGCGCGTTGTCGTGATGCAACAGCCACGTAGCGGCGACGTCTTTTCGCACACCTTTCTCATTTGGCGCACACCATTCTCATCTGCAATTCCTCCGTAACAGTGTTGAATAACAGTTTTGGGATGTTCAGAGTGTCAGCTAAAAGCAGAACATTCAATCGGTGGTCAGAATTCATCAATTCACGAACACGATTCGCATTGGTTCGTTTCTGTTTGTTGATGGTCTTCCAGAACGAGGGTCGTCGTCCAACCCTTCCTGGCCATCCTTAAACTTCTTCACCCACCTTGTAACTTGCACATAACTCATGGCAGACTGCCCGTAGGCTTGCTTTAACACTGCGTGAGTCTCGAAAGGCTTTTTATCGAGATTCGTGCATACCTTGATCTCCCGACGTTGTTCGACCGAATCACTCATCGCGTGTCGTGACGAGGTCGCGAAACAGAGGCGCACTTATTCAACGATGCTGATGCTACCGTTGCTCGGAGCAGACTGCGCTTTAATGCGCTATAAAGCTGAGGGTACCCTCCACCTAACCCAATTAGTCCGAGTGCGCTGCGACCAATAGTAGCTCTGCAAAAAATTATATTTCATGACTTCTTGGACACACCTTGTACGTTGGGGTATTGCAATATTATGTAACCTTACTAATGCCAAAAAGTACTTAATGTTGTAGCACCACTATTCAACTAATTCTCTTTTATTTGGTCTTCAAAACTTTGAGAATACTACGAAATATCACAGTATTTTTATCATTCTAATGTGGAGAAGTTTTTGTATAGGACCAATATAATTGCATTGTCAATGGAGGCATTTAAATGTATAATAGAGCATGCACCAATAACATTAAAAGAGAAAATGAACGAAAACATATAATAGCTTAAATAACCCAGTTAGAGAAATAATAGTACAAGGCCAGCCCTAACTCACTGACTTTGCTCTATGCTTATTTAAAACTGACTTACTTCCGGTATACAAAATATCAAACAATCTGAAATTTTTAAGGGTATATGTCAGTGACAACGTTTAAAATGATCCAAGCACCATATACGTTATGCTACACTTTTCTGCAGATGGTTTTCAAAGAAAGATTTATTTTAACATTTTAGGAAGGGATCACTTTACTTAAATTTTTCATGCAATCGAAGAACAGAAGGCCATTCCTTTCATTCAAGACGTTCTCTGAGTTGTTCCATTTTATTTCGTATTGAATGAACGTTGAGTACTCCTGGTCATTCAACTGTTAATCTCATCCACAATGCGTTTGAAATCTGTAGGTTAGTGGTTTCTGGACATCTATTTACCGTTGATTTAAAGACAAAAATATGTGTTTCTTGCATGATAGTTACTCTGAAAATTGGTGTCTGGTCTCTTCAACGAGGCGTACTAAATCACTTTACACACAGTCTCTATGAGCGTTTGTGTTTCTGTATGAGAGAAAATCGCCAATGTCCTAATGCAATGTCCTTTTAGTAAAAACTTTAGCTCTCTTTCAGTGAAATATCTCTTGGCAACGAGGTAAATTCAAACAAAAAGCATTCATTTTATTTTTGTTCTCTCTGAAACAGTTGTCACTCCACATTACAAACACTATTAAGTTTCCCTGTAAATTCTTTGTACACAGAGGAGACTATTTTTATTATTTTTCCGTATGGAATAAAGAAATTAAAAATAAATAAAAGTTACATCGAAGTAAAAAAATGAAAAAATGAAAGCGAGGCGGGGCGTGGGCATGTAAGACAAGTTAGAATATACGCACTACATAGTAGTTCGCGATGGGACATGGCCGCAATGCACCGTTGTTTTTGTTTGCCAACAATTTTCTCAAAAGTAATCATTTTGAGTGAGAGCAGTTGCAAGACATATTTATTTTCATTCGGGTGAATGTGAGGATGAATGCTGTAAAAAAGAAATTGTCATAGCTGAGAAACGTCAATTGAAAAGTTATTGTTGGCTCATTGTACTATATTTGAACCAGAAAAAGCAGGTGGACAATCTTTTGAAAATATAATTATTGCATGTGGAGCAAATTTAAAAATTGTCGTACTTGAAAAATAGGCTCAATTTATAATTGGCCATTTCTAAATGTTTATTCCAAAATAGAAAGAGAGGGGTAAATCCTGTTGCGAATACAAAGTAGTTTGCGACGGGTCATGGCAGCAAAAGTGTCGTTTATTTTTTTCCTTATGTTTTCGTTTATAAATAGTTTAGTCCAAGTATTCATTTTTAATGAGGGTAATTTAGTGAATCGATTATTTTCTCTTAAAGTGCACGTGGTAGGAATGCTGGAAAGAATAAATTGCCGTCACTTCTGACCATTGAGTAAGAGGGCTGTTTGACATGGAAAGAAAAGAGAAACTAGATGAATTTTGTAAGAGGATCAAGAATTACATGATAAAAGTATGCATGCAGAGTTGTAAATACACGAGGTCATACACGACGAACATAGGAATTTATGAAGGAGATGTAAGACTATTGGTATTGTAATGTTTTGACTTTTCATTGTTGGCATGTAATAGAACCGAATGCAGGAACTGTAGGCCAACATTCCCGATACGCAAATCCGTCATTGGTGCATCGTGGCTCCGATTGTAAGTTCGCCAGTGATGTTTTGATGAGACACAAACTAGAACGAAATTCGAAAGTCACAAAGAAAATTTTATAAGGTAATCCGTATCTCTGAGACCGAAACGACGCTGTTATTTATGGATAGTATTAAGAGCAACAAGAGGGCTTTGATGGTTTCTTTACTACGAACCCCCCCCCCTGTGTACCACACATCGGTCTTTGGCCTTTCAATATACTTCGATATGCATACGTCGTTTTTGCTTTTCATCCGTCGGGGGACGACCGTGAACGAGGCCGGAGGGAGGGGCGAAGCGCGGGCGTAAGGCAGCAGATGCATCAGGCTGACGCGCGCGCAGATCTCAAAGCGCGGGGGCGGGGAAGGCGGCTTCGTGGGTGTATATAGACCGCGCGCAGCCCTATCTCGAGGCGGCGGCGGGGAGCGAGCGGCAGCTGGCAGAGGACCAAATTCCGGCGTCGAAGCGAGGCGAGACGACGCGAGACGAGATATGACACAATTAACGAGATGCTGGTCGCGGACCGCGTCGCCTATCTTTACAACCGACCTGCGCTGTTACCTCCGCCACCGGTCCCGGCGCCGCTCCTGCCCTTACCAATGACCTTGTGCTCTTGTGCCTGCGCGCGCGACCTCCGCGCGACCCGACCACTACGTTTATCACTAGCGTTGTGTCTAAACCAGACGTGTGAAGGAAACAAGCTTAAAAGAACACGCGGGCATTGCGTCCAAAGAAATTGGTGCGAGATTTAAAAGTAAAGCTATCGTCCCGGAATGGTGGTACGTCACTGGATACCTGGGCTATAATAGTCTTTGTGAGAAGTTAGTTATTGTTGCAAATCTTGCAATATTAATTGACATTTCCTCTGTAAAGCAAAAAAATGATCCGTAGAAATGAAATAATGCATCAGTCATATTTCAAATTTTCAAAGTTTAATCCATATAACGGGAACCATTTTTGAGAAAATGTTGAAAATGTTGGTGGCTTCGTGTAAAATAAATTCCCCCAAAATATAAAAAATGTTTCAAATCTACCGGACTTGACTTCGTTCAGATCGACCAGGGAATATCATTTTTGGATAAAACTGTTTGAATGGTGTAGACAAGTGATGCCAAGGTCTTCTATTGGTGGTAGTGGCATGCGTCGTGAGTGCGTAGCATGCCACGAGTTACTCTAACTAGCGTCGGGAAAGGAAACTATTAGTAACTCTGCCGTTTTACAATAGGGATAGCGTTTTCTGGCGGCGGGGTGACGAACTACGTGAAGGGGCGATTTTGTCTTGGCACTCGTGGCATCGACAGTGTAGACGCTAGCATTTACCACAGACAAACTTGCCTTTAGTCGATTTTTGGATACAAGGAACCACAAAACATGAATTTTGAATACACGACGCTTTAAAGGAAGTAATTTATTACATAAGGTCGGGTCGGCAAGTACAATTAACGTGGAAAAAAGTCATAAAAACAATTTGATTTGGTACGCTATGTGTACCTAGGGACTAGTTAAAACCCCACTCGACAACACCGACACAAAACCACATCAGACCTCCGAGACTCTATGCTATCTCCGGATGACCCGATTACCGGATTTTTTCTTTTGTCTCCATAACTCTTTAACCGGAAGTCCTGTAAAAAGAAGTCTATAAGTCTTAAACAAGTTAAAAATAATTTAGTAAGCTAATTTTGAAGTGTAACGTAAACTAATATTACTCGTAAACACAAATAGAGGTCTTTAATCACACACTCATTTAGCGTAACTCAGCAAATATTTTCAGTGAAAATTAATACGTTGAAAGTTGAAGGTCAATGCATTTTTATTAATTCGAATGCATTTTTCACGAGACAAGCGCACAAAATTTGTAAGGACGCTAAAGGACGCTAATGTTTGCAAGGCAATGTTTAGTTCATTCGGCGCAATATCTGGTTCAAATCGTGAAATCAAAAGTAAAATTCCAAACCCAAGATTCTCCAACGGAGAAAAGTCGTAACAAATAAGGCTCTTTCAATGGAATTTGTTTCTAAGCAAAACGGTTTAGGGTACTGTTAATAAGGAAAAAATACAACAAGATTTTAACAATGGAACTCCCATGAACTAAATATGTTGGAAATATGAAATTTCTATTTGAAGCGAACAGAGCTGGTGCGTAGTATTTGTTAAGGAATGAAATAATTCGATAAATCACCACCGAATCACTGCACCATGTCAAGTCCTGATTCACACAATATCAAAATGTTCGTTTTCCTGGAACAAAATAATTCCATTACCATTGGGTTTGTTAGAATTGAAAAAAATAGAAAATGTTACATACATATACAATATGAAGGAGATTTTATACATTTAATATTTTGTTCAGAATCAGTTGAGCGTTTACATCTAGCATATTTCGCAAATCTCTATTAACATTTTCAATGCGTGCACAAATTGAATGACATTATGCAGCCTCGGACTTCTGAGAGGTGCCTATGATTTCATTAAATACCCAGAAAAAATCTGGAATTTCATCGAAAATATGTCATGCACAATTCTCTTAAGCGTTTTTTACGCTATCCGAGGACAATGTTTAATCAAACTAGTAGTGCTACAACAGCACGTACTTTCTCGCGATTTTGCTAATAGCTATGCTGTAACCGCTAATTGTCGATTACATTTTAAACCAAGGAGAAAAATAGAAGAGAAAACTCGACACCATATTATTAACTAATAGTTTCTCTGGTGGCGTAGAGATGGCGACAGCCAGGAGATTCATTTCAGAACGCACTCTGATAGTAACCAATCAGAAACTTTTGGGGAACAAACGGAAACGGCATGAACTGATGTAGAGAGAATTCATCCCTATTCTAGTTCGAGTCGCCGAGGTGAGCAGTCAAAAGAATTCGCTTCTTATCGTGTTTGAGCCGCCGAGGTGAACAGTTAATTTTTTTGTGCACGGCCGTAGACGACGAGCGACACGTAGTAGGCTACGACGTATAAGAAAGTCGGTATTATTTTCGGAAATCTCATTCTTGAAATGTACTTATTGAATCTCAAGAATTATAAGAACTCTGTTTGATATTACAACTAGTTTGGCTCATTACCATTACGAAGTCATAATTGGAAGCCCTCAACTTGCATTCTTATCATCTTGGAGTGACCGATGGTAAAACGTCGCTAAGCAATGAGAGACGGCGCTTGGAGACATCCCACTTTTCAACGCGGCATGCAACACGGAGCGGTGCAGAAATCCAGCGACCTTGGAGGCGTGGACGCCGTTTTGCAGCCGGCTACGCAGCGCAGAGTATTCTTCGGGAGGTCACCGGTCATGAGTTAAACAAATACCGAAAGAACTTTCACGAAATTTCAAATTAGAATTTCACAGAACAGTTGTCTTGGTAATTAGTCGAGTCATTTCTTTTTCTCATAAAGTCGTAATTAGAATCAGATTCAGATATTCCTTGTGAATAATGTAAAAATTGTGTTCTTACATAAAACTATTTAACTGAATTCACGTATAATTGATTTAAGAGTATAAATAACACTTAGCAAAAGTGAGCTGTATGAAATACTGAATGGGAGAAAAGCCGTCCGACTATTTATTTCATAATAGCATTTGAGGGACTGGCTAAAGACTTTGTCAAACGAAATTTTTTTTATACTGAAAGGCTAAGGATGAGCCAAATTTCAATTGTAAGAATTAAGTGTTATATTATTAATTGATTCAAAGGTGTTAAAAAATTTGGAACATTGTGTGTGCATGTATTTCTTTTTCAGGATCATTATTTGAATTGTATTTCGTGTGTTTTATTAGTGATTTTTGTTATGTAAAGTGTATCTCTGTGTGTATAAGTTATTATTAGAAAACAAGGGATCAAAGTTAAGATTACATTAGAAAATCATAACTGCAGTTTAGGTAGGAAAGGTAGCTACCAGGATTTAATGGGAAAAATATTGAGAACATAGGTAAAATTTGTAAATACAATTGTAGATCATATTTCATTCATTAGAATATACGTTCAATATTGTTTCAAACTAATGAACTGTGTTTACTTGCTAATTGGTAATTAGTTGAACCATGACGAACCCACCCCTGACAGGGAATTTTACCTTCCATTAGAAATAATCCCAGGTTTGCGTGACGGTGCAGAAGCTTGTCACGGAATAAGTAAATTAAAGATTTACTTTTGTAACCAAGTAGAGAAAGCGGTTACAATGTAATATGATAATAAGACAATTTCTCACATACACTTCAATTACCATTTGTAAAATTCTTAAACAAAGAAACATTAAAAATACATATATATTTGTCATTCAAACTTTACAACGAAAACAGCTTTCTGCCTTTGAATTCAATGTATCCACGTTCTACATAATTATGCGCGATGCGTACTTTAACGTAAATAAAATTATTAGTTTATGTTAACGTGAACTGGGGCCGTGATTATCGCCTTCTGTTATCAGTGAGACGTTACAACATTGTGTTGCAACACGCAACAATGATCGCTAATGCGTATGGGATACAACATTTTGCAAATCACCACTGTTGATATCCCAGGCAAGACAATGAAAATGGATACAAAAATATAATTAAATATAATATTGTTATGTTTATCAAAACTACTCGGATTTTACGCCCATTACTTCTTCATTCTCACATCTTATTATGCAAAAACGAAATCATCTATTTGTTTCCAAATTTAACTTAATTAAAGACCGCAATTTAAAATAGGTCTTAAATAAATTATGGAAGATTAATTTGTAAACATACAACAAAAGCTCGAATGTAAGAAATGAAGAAAGAAATAAGAAATTATATATAAATTTTAACTTACGAAGAATCCTGCTGGAATTACCTCTACTACGTTGACGAAGCGCAGTCAACTGGGAGCAGGCTATTGTTTGTGCCCTCAAAGAGTATCCACTTTTTCGTTACCACGGACCGGTAATAGGTGTTTTCTGCCGAAAATTCGCCATTTTCCGTCGGATGATTACGTAACTTTCTCTTCTGATGAAGTAAGTGCGAGAGTGTAAAAATTTAATCGAGTGACGAGAAAGAGGCATTAAAATTATTCGCAATTAAGAATCGTCATTAACTCTATGAATAAAAGAATCATATTTTGATGTCAAGTAATCTGATGTTAATATTTTTTTCTTTTTTAGGAAATGTATACAGAACATAAAAAGAGGGATTCAATTTGAAATTTTAAAGTTTAGTTGAGCCCATGCAATATGCCTGGTGAATGTAAGTTTAGTTCAGATACATTTTCCCCGCGAAAATATTGATATTTTATTTCAGACCCTTTTTGGGGGAAGTATATTTCCCTCGACAATTCGCTGTTAATTAGTTTAGTTTGTAAGGATTCCTAGCATATTATGCCATACTGGAAGTTTTTTTGCTGGTATATTTATATACGTTCACGTATAATAGTATTAAATGATGTAAAATCACAGTTTTTTGATATTTTTAAAATGACGAATTCAAAACTAGAAAACAATTATACTCCAATGACTACGATTCCGTTAATCAATGAATTAACTTAATAATTAAGTTTAATAATGAAAGTTAATTTCACTTATTTCTATATTTATTCGTCCTACGTGACTTCGAATAATTCTATTGAAACTGAAATTAATGAGATCCGTAGAACATTTTCAATATAATCTGCTTAAGAGGAAGTTCCATTGAAATATTAATTACGTGTCTTCTCAAGAGTTACCTCGTCCGAGTTAGAATTTGTACTTCGAAGAGACAGAGAATGTGCAGTATTGAACTGTAATTAGCAGGATTCGCGTGGGACTCGCACAATGTTGTATAAATTGGCTTGTAGTAAAACTTGACTCTGTTAATGATCAAGAAACTTTCTTTTGTGTTTGCTTACATGACACGGATAAATTAAAAAGTGAGGTAATTTGGTGTTGAATGAAGATAATATTAGACGTTTAATTTTTGTTTTTATATTGTATTCATATCTCTTTTCTTTTATTTGCTTTTATACTATTACGTAGTATAGAGAAAGTAATGTAATTCTCCAGGAAAAAGTGCCGATTTTTCGACAAAAACTCAGGCTGTGGATCCCTGATACCAAAAAAGTAAATGTGAAATAAAGTTATAAGTAAAGAAACATCCTACTCACTACCTTTTCCCTTAACAAAAATTAAGAACCTGGGTAATCTAGAATATTCTTATTGACCTATATACCCTTAATGACCCATTTCCTCAATATGATTAGTTATGTCGGAAACAGAATTCTTAATAATCCTTACCCAAATATCCTTGGGGTATGATTTCAATGATTTCCCATTTTCAAAAATAGAGCGCTACAAGCGTCGACATTTTTCTCAATTATTTCTTATAAGTTCGACTTCATTCGAATGAAATAGCTTCTACTAGCTTCACAACCGCGACAGATGTAAACCAATGTTAAGCGTACTTATTCTGCTCCTTTGAGAGCTAATTCACAATATCAATAACATCTCCGTTACCGGTTTTGGCCTAGTGTTAATAGCGAAAATCTTCAACTCAACGAACTTGGAATACACTTCTCACCATAGCACGTCACTCAGTTTTTAACTGTTTTTGACGAAAAAATATGTTTAAAAAATCGTTCTTACTCTCAGAACTACACTTTCACTTTTAATGTGATTTCCATTCCTGTAATATTTCATTTCACAGATTACCTTAGTAAAAACTTATTGTTATATACAATACTAGTTCACAATATTCAAGTTATACATTTATCGTTTTTGGAAGGTCATTTGACTTTAGAAAGAGTTATGACCAAGAGTAATTATTCAAATGATCTTCCATAAAAGAAAAATATGTAACTTTTATTTCCTTGTATATTGTAATGTGTATACCTAACTATAATGTTTTTACTCTATTAATCTAAATTGTATATCCATGTACTATTGAATTTGTTTAATAGTCTAATGATGGTAACATGATTACCGAAACATTGTAATAAGTAATACAGAGATGTTACTTAACTTACAACTGTAATAACAAACACTGCCTCTAACAAAGGGATGTTTTAATCGTCAGATAATTTATTAAAGACTGTAATTAACAATAAAAGAAGTATCGTACTTCAGTTTCTGAATCAATGACCCCCATCTACGTTAGATTTTTCGTCCAGTTTCCCTGATCCTTTGAGCGAATGCTGAGATGGGCCCTCGTTTTGATTCAAGACAAATGTAATTTCACCATCTTTGCACGTCTTCTAGAGTTCTGATAATTATTAAAATTATTGTTCTCAACTCTTGTTCTCGCGGCAGGAAGTCAATTTTTTCACAAAGGGCAGAATGAATGATAATAGCCTAAATGTATAGCTGATTTGCTTTTGCATTAGATTTTAATTCAACGGAGTGATTATTGTCAAATCAATTCTTGTCAAGAATGTAAATTTCCATCTCTATTCAGAATTCAACTTGTATATGGATGAGGGTAGGGATCCCAAAAGTTAAGAAAACGTGCACAGAATACACTTTTCCCCATAGTACGTCAAACGTTGTTAACTCTTTTTGATTGTAAATAAATAAATGATATGATTCATTGCGCTTCGTTTTGCGAATTAGTAAATCTCAAAGCGAATTCCGCTATGCTGCGATGGATCCAGTCAAACGGTCACACTTTCTCATCTCACGCTCTATCTCCATCTCCTCCTCACGCAGAGTATTCGTATTATAACACTAGTTGCACCTGAAAAAACGTCTCTCTACGACTACTCCAGAATGTATGAATTTCTGCACATTATCGGATACAGTAATAATGATTCCATTAGCCGCGCGAGAATAGTATTCGTGCGGTTCTCGCAGTCGTCTACAGAGGGCAAGGGCTGTACGCACTCCGCCGCGGCAGGTCGCAACTGTCGTAATACAAAGTGAACGTTGTACAAAATGTCGTTGTACAAGTGAATCACGAAACAGAATGCGTTTGTTGTTACGGTCAGTATTTTGTGGCCATTCTGTAAGATTAAGACACACAACTTACAAATATTTACAAATATGGATTCTAGTAGAGATGAAGGTCATGTAGAAAGGGATGCAATGTAGATAGGGTCAAATCAAGAGTAAAATCACTCGATATTACCAATTCCTCTTATTTCACAACGAATTTTTCCAAAAAGAAAATCTAGAGTATTTACGTTTGTAATTTTTGTTTTGTTTGTAAATTTTGCTACACTTCTTTCACCAACTAGCGGAAAGAAGGTATTACTGAGGCGATTTGAATTTAGCTTAGAGGCTTTATTTAGGATTGAGGATCTTTTACATGCAAGTAAATCTACTTACAGCTTTACTTCCCCTCCGAAGGAAGGCCTACGAAGTATATTTTTGCCCTTAAAAATCCACGGCTTCCACCGGGTTTGAATCGCGAACTTAGGGATAGCAGTCCGTTACGCTAACCGCTACACCATCACCGCCGCAATGCCGCATCATGTTTTAGTCCAAGATGCAATCACCTTGCATCTGAGCAAAGCACTTAGTTCTTGCTTAGTTCTTATTGGTGGTAGGATTGGAGTCGAGATCCATCCTCCATAGCTCCTCAAACATTCTCAGTCAGAGGTAGGTCTGGAGATGCAGCCTCCCGTGGAAAAGCCATTTCCCCGGCTGGCGTCGCGGGAGCAGATGATCCGTCACTTCGCGCTCTCTCGGTGGAAGATCACGAGAGAGGCAATAAACGCGCTCGAGCGAGCAAGAGTTAAATTAATCCTCCTTCCGTCGCCGAAGGGACACTCCGCTAACCTCACTGCGTTAATGAAACCGAGGGGAAACGTGTGAAAGTTCGCAAAAATAAACACATAGATCTAATTGGATAAATTAAAATAAAATGCTTACAATTAGGACGCCTACTAAAATATTCGAACAATCGAAACATGCGGTTCTTTGTAACAGAAAGCTTCGAAATGTCTTCTGGATTAGTAGTTTACAGCTTATGGATCTATAAGTTATTGAACTTTGTATTTCAAGTAGTCCCGGTCTTGCTTGAATAAAAAATTCTAGTACTAAGTGTTTGTAAAGAAGCAAAGAAACTTAGACCCGCACGATAATGCACATCATTTTAAATATTCAATTTAATTCTCCGTGGGATTCTATATTTTTCGTATATCTGATCCCACTAATTACGAAACGGTGTGAGAAATAAAAGACAACTTCTCAAATTGCAACAGAGTCTCGATATGTCTGCTTTAGTAGCTTACAGCTTATGGAAGTTTACTCGAACGCTCGCTAGAGAGTAGAATAGAATAACTTTCGAAATCTATTAAAAACGAAAGCCTTTGATGTTATGTAACAATAAATGCGACAGCATCTCGAAAGGTTTCTAATGACATTTTTTTAGTCATAGTCGTAAGAGGGAAAAGGTGATTTTTACTTTCCCGTATACGTACGTATATACGGAGTATAGGGAAAGTTATGTAATGCTGCGCGAAAAAAACGGCGGATTTTCGGCAGAAAAAAATTCATTGCCGGGCCCTGATAACGAAAACGTGGATAAATCCAGTTGCTAAATTAAGGAAAAAATCCCCTATTACGTGGTGTAGCCAGAATCCCTCTTTTGTCTTCAGATCCTAGATACCAAAAAACCAATTGAAAGGAAAACGTTCGCGCGTCCGTCCGTCTGTGAACATTGATTGCGCCTAAACCATACGTACGATTTCTTCCGATATGAGTCGAAGCTTTGATTGATTGACTGATTGATTGATTCGCGTTTCCGGGCGCGTAAACTACTTTGGTCATTAGTCCCGTAAATGTAGTGCGTGTTTTTCTCGGGAGGTGGCGTTGGTCTTTTCCCCGCTGGATGGTGAGATCTGGCGCCGACCTACTGTCGACTAGCGGGGTTTCCCCTCAACCAGGTATCTCCCACCAGCAGGGCACCGCCCCAGCCGGGACAAGCTGTAAGCTCCAGACCGGTCTCTCGGCATGTGTGGTAGTGTAGTGCATGTTAGTGTAAGTGTGTGTGTGTGTGTATAAGGAGAGGATAGGACAAGGAAGAGGAAGGAAAGATCGCGCGCGGTCCATGGCCCGTTTGTTAGGGTACTGCTCCGCATTCGTCTGGTGTTGATCGGAGAAACCACGGAAAACTACCGATCAGAGCAGCCGGCCTCTAGAATTCTTCTCTAGACAGCGACTGAATTCGACCTAGCTGCCAAGCTAATGTCGAAAATCCTGCCGCCGTCGGGACTCGAACCTAGGACCTCTCGGTCAAAGGGACTGCAGTAACATCAGGTTGATGCTTTGAGCCATCTCTGCTGGTCGAAACTTTGAGATTTTGAAAAATATTCTATAAAATTTCGGTGTACTTTACATGGAGCCCCCGGACATTTTCAAAATATTCTCAAAAAAAGGCTTCAAATATTTGTTTACATTTTTTGTAAGAATAGAGTAAAATACACTTATTAAGGCGACATAGGTCTCATTTTCAGGGTTAATTCTGAATTTTCGAAAATTGCAAAAGTTTGAGTTTTATTCGGCGTCTTCCTACAACTACAAAATAGCAGATAGAGATTTTTCCTTAAAATAAAATTTGTTCTTCATAATGAGTTCTTTCTTTAAGGTAATGTACATTTTTTTGAAAATTTTGGTAGTTTTTGCGCAATATTGCGTGCAATATGTGCAATTTAAAATATTTTGAAAGACGCAATAAACGTTTCATTTTGTCACATCATGGAACGAACAACTGTAACTTGACATACTTGTACTAGTGTACTCAATTTAATATTTACCTTTTGTGGGTGTCGATCTTCCAATTCATTGTAGATACAATACACGGCCAGCATTTTCAAATTGTCATTTCTAGTCAGTATTACGATTCGAAACACCCATATTTTGTATATACGCAAGTAACTGATTGTCACATATTTTCTTCCCATATTTTGTATATACGCAAGTAACTGATTGTCACTGAATTTGTTTCAGGTGAGTACGCTGCATACCCTGGCACGAGTATTGTTTGGTAACACGTAAGTATGTGAAAGTAGAAGTTGAACCGTTCGCTTCTAGATGGAGAAGAGGGGCATTCAACAATCCCACAAGCTATTTCCAAACAGCCCTACATGTAGCAACAGCTTACGTATATGTATACATATTGAAACGCTGGCTATCAAATTGATAATATATCGATTCCTAAATAAATCAAATAAAAATAAATTATGTGATTATTTTTCCCACCTAGACCACTCTTGCTCAGCTTCTCATACACCATCACCATGCTAGCTCGTATTGCTTGGGTTCGTCAAATGACTATTGGTTACAATATATCACCCGATCCGCTTTCCATACGGCGAAAACAATCTGAAAGTTCTTAATTCGTGATTGCAAGATTGCACAATAATAATCAGTTGTTTTCTTTAACAGCATCAAGCAGATTTATAGAATGTATTAACTTTACTGTTTGATCAATATTTAAAAAAATCACACTGCTATACAGTCCGAAATAAACAGCTCGTTCGAACCATACCCCGATCTCTGTTCCTCGACGGGGTAGATGGCGCCTCGCAGGATCATTCCGTCGTCTTCAAGCGGCACCGTCCGTTACCTCGACCCAAGCTTAGGCTGACCAGTTACTAATAATATTCCTAATATATTTCGAACTGCTGTTTGTATCACACGCACAAAACCAGCGATCTGTTCGCTCCCAAGTCTGGAGGTCTAATCATCTAAATCCACCTGCCTCTGTCCTAATGTTATTTTTCTGTTGCTATGGCGTCTTGTTTACGTACTTTTGTTTGGACACGTTACTACGGTGTCTTATTACGCCTCTACGCATTGTGTGCCCGTACGTTTATTGACAGTTAATATTATTTACTGTTCCCTACGTATTTGCTATATCACAATATGTGATGATATATATACATAGTAGCGCATCACCGTTTCACAAGCTCTTGACGCGTTAGTCAGCGACTTTTAGTATTCCACGCGACACGACATTATACCATTCTTAATTCAACTTCGTTCTGATGAATTTTACCAAAAAGAAATTGTTTTGTATTTTAATTTCCTTTCAAATATAGATAAAGTAGAATTTTTGAACTATTTTTTGGAAAATAAATGATTTAAATGTAATGAATGTTCTTGGAAGTGAATAGTGTATTCATGAGAGCGAACTTCTTTGCTTTTCTTGAAAATATCAGGAAACTCCTAATCTACAAGACCACAAAATACAAACATAAAACTAACAGCTAAGTACATGAAGTACTAAGTACTGAAGGGCTTCCTATCCCTCTCCCTCTCTGTCCCCCTTCCTCTCGGTCCCCCTTCCTCTCGGTCCCTCTCCCTCTCGGTCTCTCTCCCTCTCTGTCCCTCTCCCTTTCTGTCCCTCTCCCCCTCTGTCCCTCTCCCCCTCTGTCCCTCTCCCCCTCTGTCCCTCTCCCCCTCTGTCCCTCTCCCCCTGTCCTCTCCCTCTCTGTCCCTCTCTCTGTGTCCCTCTCCCTCTCTCTTCCTTCTTCCTCGATCTCCCTCTCTCTTCCTTCTTCCTCGATCTCCCTCTCTCTTCCTTCTTCCTCGATCTCCCTCTCTCTTCCTTCTTCCTCGATCTCCCTCTCTCTATCTCCTCCCCTCCCTCTCTTCCTTCCTCTGCCCTTCCTTCTACCTAAATTAATAAAATTGATTTCACGTAGAGAGCGCTGTGACAGAGCTCTGGTCACTCGCGTAAAAGATTTGCATGAATCGTGACGCGAACTGAAGTTACAGCAAGATGCTTAATTAAAAAGATTGGGTATCGGATTCTAATGGTTTCAACAGTTAGTTATCAAAAGTAGAAACAGTTATCGAAAACGAATCCAAAATATTTTATTATAAGACAAACAAAACCTTAATATTTTATATCTTGATGTCAAACTATATTAGTTGCCTTTACGAAATCGCCCATCTGAATTTCCGCTTTCACTGTTAGTATATCAATTTCTTGAGAGTGTATTTTTCGTCCAAGTCTGAAAACAATCACTAGTACTGAACACTGCAAATAAATTGCAAGGTTTCTTGCCAAATGTCCACTCTTGAATCACACATTTCTCGAAAGAATGTGGCAATCTGCGCATTTTTGGAAATATTTTTTCTCTTTACCCTTTTATACTGTTACCACGGCTTGATTTTCTTCTTCTTTTCTTAACCACAGAACGCCTTTAGTGAAAACATCATTACAGTTTTTAAACATTGATCTCTGTATCAATAGAGGAATTTTAAAAGAAGTTAAACAGGCAGAAGAAAAAGAAAAAGGATAAGAAAAAGTGAAGGCGGAAAGGGAACTACTTTACATCCAAAATTTCTCAAGAATTCTGCCGACATAACCGCATTCTTTCCACTCCAAGAATATTTCCAGGCCGCTGAACGCGCAGACCGGAGGAAAAGAGGGCAAGCAAGACAAAGGATGGGGAAGGTGGAACTCCCCAAGGGGTGGAGATCTCCTGTTAATATCTGGCAACCGGAAACCTACGAAAATCTGGCAACCGGATGCAGAAGCGCCGCAGATTCATTCCCAGTTACATCAGCGTGGCAACAACACTTCATAACGCTCTTTTTCTTGGATACGTCAGTGTATCAAATACGATAAATAGTTACATCTCATACGTGAAGCAAACCAGAAGTTCTATATACAACAGAAAATGTAATATGCAATCAGATTAAATCTGAATAAATGGTTGTCTCGTGGATAATCGAGAAACTGACGTGCTTGCTCATAGGAACCATGTGAAATATTTCCATTCTCCTTCTATTATAATCATCATCCTCCTCTTCCTATCAAATCCTCCAATCTGGACTGGAGCACAATGAGAAAGTGCGTCAAACCCACCCACGTGCTAACCCACCTCGTCCTAACCGTCATATGCAAGCGAGGAAGACGTGCGGACCCTCCAACTACGCGGGACGAACAGCAGGAAAAATAGTTATACATATATTCGTATTATTTGTTAGGTTGATTGATGAATAAATTCATTACTTCGTGTAACCCAGCGCGTCAACTGTTACGTTCATCAATGCCCTAAGTGTAGTTTTTATCATGAGAGGTTGGTGGTGGTGGTAGTGGCGCTCTTCCCGCTCACTGGATGGTGAGACGCGGCGCCGACCTACATGACAGTTTGCGTATTTCCCCGTGCATCTCCGAATATTCGCGCGTATTATTCATTCAGGATAAATACGTGTAACAGATTTCTTATAGCTTTGATTTATGGAAGAGTTGTTTATACTGTTTATTCGCGAATGACCGATAGCAAATACTCTGAAAACACAAATCAAAACAACGGTGCTTTCAAAGTCCCCCGCAATCACAAGAACTCTGCCGTCAATCTGTAACACAACGCGTCGTTTGCAGTGCGGCCGCCCATCGATAAAACTCGCATTAAAAAGGGATCCGCTCACCTGTCGGGGAGCGTCGACCTGCAATGCGAGCGAGGCCGGAAGCCCCCGGCGGTGATGGATGTGTTTTTGAGGGCGCTGCTTTAATCAGAAGCCGCCCGTGCGCGGTACACTGCACCCCATCATCTATCGCCCAATCCCGCCGTGCCCCGCTTCGCCGCACCTGTGTATTTGCAAGATGAGATGGGCTAGGCGGAGCCCACTCTCCTTTCCCACCCAAACTCATCCTGCACTACCATGTTCTGTTTTGCTTCCCTTACTGTGCTCAACGTTGCTCTATCGTGCCGCTGTTCTGTGTCGAACCACTTCTCTATTATTTTCTTTTCCCTATTCCTCTACTCCCTTGTCATGGATCCTTTTCCTGACATTCCTCGCTACCATGCTTCTCGCCGCAGTAGTTTCTCCCCTCTCTTATATGCTCTTACCGCTCGTTTTACTCATCTACCCCACAACTGACCGTTCCCTATCTTTAAAATTTCTTCCCCATCACAAATTACCTACTTCAGCAAAAAAATGATTTTCCACATCACGCTTTTCCCCTCCATATCCCACCTCTCCCATTTTTGGTCTCTTCTCGTCAATATTCTTTCCAGGACATGCTCCGCCACTCTACAGACCTTGAGCTCTCTCCCCTGTCCCCAGCTCTATACCTCACCAGGCCCTACTCTGGCTATATCTCCAGATCCTGAACTGCCTCTCTCCGCAGCCCAGCTCTATCCCCCTCCACGCTCTGTGCTGCCTCTCGCGAAGCCTTTTCCTTAGTCTCCTTTGTGTTACGGTCCTTCCCACCCCCAACCTGCGCCAGCCAGCGCCCGAACCTCGCCGCCGCGCAGCGTTTCATGTAATTGGATCCGCTGCGGTCCGCGCCCTCGTGATCCGATTGCGTCCTGACGAGTGGCCGCTTGATGAACGGACCTGGCCGGACCTCACAGCCTTCATTTGTTTGTTCCACCTCCAGGTGGTTGGCAATCGTGCCAGACAGCAGCGCGCTGGCTAATGGCGCTTCACTTGTTTGCCACGTTCCGAAACATTTATCTCAAGTATTGTATCGCTGAAGCACCGGGAAAAGACTGAGGATCTGAAAATATAATAATTTGTTGCACCTATCCTGCCTGGTGTAACGAAGGCCACCAATAATTCAGTTCTGGATCACTGTTTTACTTCCCGTTTACGTACGAGCACATGGATTAATATACGTACATAAATCTGGGGAAAATTAATGTCGAAATTTCAACGGAATTACGTTTCTGGGTTTCCTGACACGGAATACGCTAACAGGTATTTTCAAACTTACCTTTGTTTGCCTGTCAGTCTCTCGCTCCTTCCAACTGTAAACAACCCTAACGCAGAAATTGAATTTCTGCCCAAATTAACATTACCACATCGATCTGTCTGACCCGACTCGAGACCCTGCGAAAAATACAAAAATTTATCTGTACATGAACTCAAATTTTAGCATATTCAAAACCACTAAAATGACATTTTGTCAAAAGCGGATCATAATTTTCTAAAAAACACTTCCATATGAAAAGATGTTATCTATGCTATTTTGGAACTTGTGATTCATTTAACCATTAAAGTACAGAAAAATTGAGAAACTCTAAAAAAAAGTACATTTTTATTAAAAACATTCCCCTCAATCTCAATATTAATACAAGAAAGAAAATTGAACAGTTAAGTTAATTGAAACTTTCTGTACATAATTTAATCTGTAACATTATATGAAAATTATTTAATTTTGATACACTTGTCCTTTATTTCGGGCTGTTGGTAGATTTTAATGCAAAATAACTATGTTGATGCAATTAAAACGATTAGTGTCAAATGTCATTGAGAAATATAGCAATGTTGCGTACTCCAGGCCGCGAATGCTTCAAAATGTATATTTATAAAATTGTTATGTTACATAACCGTAAAACGTTCACAAATTCTCGTAGTACACTCAAGTGAGTCACTTCATGAGTCAGGGGTTGTGGAAGGTGAGATCTAGTACGTGGACACTGGCTGAGGGTTCGAAACTCGCGTGAGTTTGATTGTGTTCAATTGTTTGTGAGGTAGGGAAGGGGATTGCCAATTCTTCTTGTATCGCCTCAATACCCTTATCCTTCCATAACTGTGTAATGGGATTTCTGTACAATCTGCCTGTGTATGTAGATAAATTGGATCCCAGCACCCAGAGCAACGTTAAAAGTATCGAGATGAGGCAGCGATTTACCATGTGCATGTGAGCATTTGTTCAGGACCGAGATGGCTCTAAGGGTTATGCTAGCGTTATGTTTGGGGTACGCGAGGGACCTCTTCACTGAGAATTGACCCCGGGATAGCAAAAGGTACCGCGGCAGGCCCTGGTGGATCTTGGAGGTGTAGTTACAGGAAGCTGGGAAGAGCTTGAATTAAAAACAAAAAGCTAGCACCGACTCAATAGAAATAGGAAAATAACTAATACGAGAAATACTATGCCATTTTGTAGCATTAAAAGTTTGTTATTACAATGTTTGTAAGTGCAATTTCTCGCAATTGTTTGTAAAACAAAAAACAATCGTTAAATATCTCTCCAATTGGTCCTAAAAATTACAGAATATATTTGTTAATTAGAATAGTTTTCTCTTCAAAAAATCTCAACAAATCAACTATCAATACTTATCCTTACCAATGACGATTGTAAAAGCTTGATTTATTTAAAATTTCTTTCTCTTTTCAATTTGAATTCCTTGTTCTCCATGAAAATTCATTTATCATTAATAATGTACACATACATTAAGAAAAATCGAATTTCAAAGGTTTAAATCCGAATAAAAGTGCGCTGTTCATTTCACTTTGAACTTGATTCATCCTTCTTATCAGGCATTTTAGGCAGGTACAGGTTCTTGATTGAAACCAACTGCATAAATACGTTTTTACCGAAACCGGACAAACGTGCGTGCGCTTTAGGAAGGATCAATTTTTGGTTCCAAACTTATTTAGATTACCGACTTGTAACCCAACTCATTCATTCACCCACCTCACTCAAACACCGGAAACATAAGGCAAAAGCCAGCAAGATAATGTATCAGAGAAGTATGTATTTTAGAAAATCACACTGCGCAAAAATATTCACAAAATCGTATCCGTTATCTATTAGAGAAAAAAAGGCTTACAAAACGTCCTTCTCAAGTGTCCAGTTTGTGCATGCTGTATTTAGACGTCGAAAGAAGAAAAAGTGAAAGAAGGGTAAGGCAATAATGTTTTCATTAGAACGTCCGTTTCAAGAGCTTCTTTTCTTTGAGAAATGTAGTTTTTTTCACTTCGCCTACATTGTCCCCAGGTACATCATTACGTGTCCTCAGGAACATTAGCACGATGATGCGCATAGGGACACATTGTAGAAAACCAAATTCTCAAAAATAACCTTATAGAGTGGAATGTTCTTAAACATTATAATTATTATACATAAATAAGCTGAGATGTGTAACATCCCAAAAAGGGCCCATTAACAATGTCATCCCCAAAAGAATAGGAGAAAATTAAAACATTAAAAGTGTCCGACTGTTTCCCGTATATTTTTGTACATTTCTTGAACAGAATATTACTTACGTAAATTAACAAGAAAAATATTAAAGAAATTGAAGATATCTTAAAAATAATATTTTGCAGATTGTTTTGGCTATGCTGAACAGGGTCAGAGAATTCTCGAGGTGTGAACAGCAGAAGAGATGGGTCTTTTAAGTGACTAATTGATTTCCGATATTCCTTTACCTCTGAAATTATTGCCTCTATATACTCTGTCCAATTGCTGCACATAAAAGCTAAATGGAATACACTAAATCTCACAACGCTACAGCAATAGTTTCGAATTTGCAGAGAAATGTATACTTCCCCATATTTCGTAACTCTAGACCTAAACTGTTGGCAAAACGTGACTTGGGAAAATACTTAATTTATAACATTTCCAACAAATACTAATCTACCGAGGATATCAGTGGCTTCGTTAAGAGAATAATATCGCTGAAGGGAAAAATTATTTCATTGGATGGGAAGGTGAAATTGTAACATTGTTCTCCAATTCGAAACATCTTGAAAACTTGTTGCCGTTTCAGAAATAATTTATTGATCAATGTCACAAAACGCTGAATGGACATGCCTGCTTGTGCCTAATTCCTTGCTAAAACAATTCACAGGCAATGTGGACGATACAAATCGCGGGCATAGTATTGTCGATGTTAAAAATAGGGGCCAAATCAACTTGATACACGTGAATTAATGACATATAATCCCCACATTTTGAAAGGAAAATATACTACGTTCCTTGGCATGTTCCTTTTGTTTCCATTAAAATCAGAATCACTATTCATGAAAACAGAAATTTGATAAGCCATTTAATAATCCAACCAGGCCATCAAAGTAATGGCAAACAACACTAGAAAGACATCCAGAGAAAACTTTATTTTTAATACAAAATTCTTCGTCAATACAGTACCATGAATTTTGAGATTATACTTATGGGGAATGTTTCGGAAAATTACAATTGTTGGTTCTCTTCATCAAGCATACGCAATGAAAGATAAAGGTTAAAAAGTCTGTTAGTCATTGCAACCAGCACTTCATACCAAAATATCATAATAAAACTCTTGCTGAACTGAACTTTGTACTCAACATTATGTCTAAGTTAATCAATATAAATCAACTAGATGAAACGTGATCAAACAATTATCAGATGTACAGATACAATTCTAAACTATGACTGATGTTTTCTTGCTCTCTAAAGAAGAGGAATAAAAAATTGGTAAAACTTTCTTGGATAACTCAAGCAAAAACTCTGAAAATGTTTAACAGAGCTCCTCCTACTATCATAAAATATTTATTATTTATTTTTTTTAAAAATGACATCATTGTGATTGTTCAATGGTTATCTATAAAAAGGAAATCAAGAGCAACTTGCACCTGAGACTAGTAGGGAGTGAAAAGCAATATGGGCAATCGGGCGTGACTGCTAACAAAACGCACGGGGCGGGATTCTCTTCAGAGTACATACCGTCCTAACGAGCCGCAGAGATCTGCCGTCAAAATAAACAAGCAGTAAAGGGTCAATTGAGTATATAGACTGATGCATTGCTCGCAATCTGCGAAGCTTCTCTCTTGTACCAAATTCACATACACAAACAGGACACGCACCCACTCATACTCAGATATCCGCACGCTTGGAACAAGCATAAGCCACATAGCAGCACGGCTCTTTGCAAACAATCGTAAGTACTGTTTACTTAGGGAATTTCGCGTCATGGGATACACAATTCTACAATCACAGCCACAAAAAGCTTTTGTTGAAACTCTTCGTAGATCACAGAAAGAATACAGAAGGAGATATAAAATCTTAGCCATTAAAGTACTTTGTCAAGTACCATTAAATTACTTGTTTTTACACACTTTGTAAAAACAAAAAAATGAGCGAGACGTATTTATTTTCTATATTCCTTCCTTGGGTAATGTCTGTTTATATATCATCGATTATTAGAACGCTGTTCTTTTGAAAATAAACTCACTCAAAATAAAGAGCCATTTAGATATAAATTTCCACTTACCTCAACAGTGAAAGAAACAATTTTCTTCCCTGTTATAGAGCAAAAATACACAAACTTACAAACTACAAAATCCATTTGATTTTCCCTGAATACATTATCCAATGGTGTCACAACAAAACATATTTCCTCATATGATTTATAACTGTTAAGATTTTTACTTTCCCGTATACGTACATATATACGGAGTAGTATACGTAGTATAGGGAAAATATGTAATGCTGCGGAAAATCGATTTCGAGATTTCAACGGAAATACACGGTTTGTGTCCCACAATACCGAAAAATTGGGTCTTTTCAAAACGTCCGTCCGTCCATCTATCCGTCTGTCTGACCGTCTCTGAACAATACTAGCGCATAAACCATACCTGCGATTTCTTCCATAATGGATATTCCCCGGTTGATCTGCGTCCACTCGTGGCGCCTCGATTTTGAAAAACTTTCTTCAAAATTTGAGGGTACTTTACATGAAGCCCCCCGGACATTTTCAAAATTTCCTCAAAACGGCTCCAGTTTTTTCTTTAAATTTCTTGTAAGAGTAGAAAAAATACACTTATGAAGGTGGCATAGGTCCCATTTTCACGGTTAACTCTGAATTTTCGAAAATTGCCCATTTCGGAATTTTTTCGGCGTCTTCCTACAACTACAGAATTGAAGATAGAGATTTTTCCTTCAAATATAATTTGTTGACCAAAGTGAGTTCTTTCATTAAAGTCATGTAAATTTTTTGAAAATTTTACTAGTTTTTGCGCAATATTGCACGCTATATTTGAAATTTTAAAAATTACAAAAACTAGATTTTCTCAAAAACGGCTCCATATTTTTTCTTTAAACTTTTGGTAAAGATAGTGCTAAATGTGCTCTATGAGATGACATTAAGGCCATATTCCTCTATTGTTTTTTTCTAAAATTGCAAAAAGGTAGTTTTTTGACTTGTCTCTCACATCGTTAATATTTACATTAGTGGCGATTTGTTCACATTTTTATATTAATGAGTACATGTGCTTTAAATAATGTCAAATAAAGGTTCTCGAAAATTCAATAGTTTTCTGTGAAAACTAGCTCAAAATTGCGCATTTTCAGAAATGCTCAAACGCCATTTTCTCAAAAATGGTTTCAAATTTTTTGTTCAAACTTTTCGAATGGATAGTGCTAATTACACTCTTTAATATGTCGTTAAGTTAATTTGGGGGTATTCTTTGTTTTCTTCAAAAATTACAAAAATGTAATTTTTTTGCAAGTTCTCTCATACGATTAAAATGCACATTTCCAGCAATTTGTAAACACTACTCAATTTGTGAGTTATGTGCTTCAAATTACTTCAAATGAAGTTTTTCGAAAACTCAAAAATTTTCTGCAAGAAAGAGCTTCAAATTTCGCATTTACAGTAGCGCTAAACGCCATTATTCTGGAAAACGGCTCCAAATTTTTCAACAAAATTTGGTTTAACAAATCAAGGTTTAACTGTTTTTTCAAATATTCTTAAAATAATATTTTTTGTTCTACTATTGGGAAACCGAGAAATTAATAAAATGGCAAAAAAATGAAGTTTGAGCGGCGATAGTTGGTAGCTATCAAGAGTATTGGAAAGTCCGAATAGCTAGCCGAGACTAAACGAAACAGAAACCTAATACGGGAAAGTCTGTGCCATTCTGTAGCACCACTAGTTGTAATATATTGAACTTTCTAGAAAAATAACACTTCAGCCATTAGTTACAAAATATTAAAATATTATTTTGACATTAATATAACTTAAAAGACTATAGTCCATACATTGACGAACATTTTGTACTAAGAAAGAAATTCCTAGCTTCAATATTAAAGGTATGTTCGAAAGTAATGAATTTGACACCATGTAATTCGAAATTACCTCGAAAACTACTAATATTTTAAAAAACTGATATTTCAAAAATTCTAATAAATATCGGACATACGGTAAATTAAGAAGCAAACATTACACTACACCAACAAAAAAATTCGAAACATTAAGGGTCCTACAATACGACATACTTTTTCATATGATTGGTAACGATTACGTAATAATACGAGTAAAATTTTGCAATTCCTATATTACTAACCCATCATCCATCACTCAAAAAATCCCAACCAAATGAAATGCTAAAAATATATATATTTTATTTTATTAAATCAAACGTTTTAAATAAAAATAGAGTTTTACCATTGAATTTAATATATTCATGTATTTAGTGTCTTCACATACATGAAATGACCATCAACGCTGTGCGACTCGTATTTTAGTCGTAAGAGGGGCAGTTTCTAAGCAGAGCTACGCCTTACCAAGCGCCAATGCCACACAACAGTGTTGTATTTTGTATTGGTTTTCTGGTTACGCTTGGGACACTTTTCGCAACACGGCCGTCCTAATAATGGGAGCAGAAACCAACGAAAATCGTATGAACGAAAAATGTTTCTTTATTATTAAATATAATACGGTTGCATCATAATAAAGTTTTGGAATATTGTCACATAGTAAACGATATCTTTATTTAAAGGGAGATATTGTGTTCTTGGTTTGCCGCGGTAGGGAGGAATTATTCTATGGGCCGGCTGCTCTGGCCGGTAGTTTTTCCTGGTTTCTCCAATAAACAACAGGAGAATATTTCTTCAACTTATCAAAAATTCGATATATCAAAATAATACTTTTTACTTTTACACATTATTATATTAATGAGTACATGTACTTCAAATAATGTCAAGTACACTTTCTCTAAAACTCAACCGTTTTCTGTGAAAAATAGCTGAAAATTCCGCATTTTCAGAAACGCTCAAACGCCATTTTCTCGTAAATGGCTTCAATTTTCCTCAAATGTTTGGAACGGATATCTTAAAATATTACATGAATGTAATTTTTTAAGGTATCTCACACCTATAATATACACATTTCCAGCAATTTGTAAACACTGTTGTATTTGTAAGTTAAAGTGCTTCAAATAACTTCAAATGAAGTGTTTCGAACATCAAAAATTTTCGGTAAAAGAAGTTCTAATTTCGCATTTTTAGAAGCGCTTAAACGCCATTTTCCTAAAAACGGCTATAAATTTTTCAAAGAAAATTGCCATTCTGAAGGAAGTTTTACTTTTCTTTAATATTCTTAAAATAATACTTCCGTTCTACCATTAGGAAACCGAAAAATTAAGAAAATATCAAAAAAATGTACTTTTGGCGGCGATAGATGGAAGTTGGTTTCTCAATGAAATGTAGAAGCAAACTATGCAGTATTGAACAAAAATAGTAATTTTTAATAAGTGGTGGTGATAAATAATTAATGATGATATGATAAATAATCAATGATAAATATAATAATTTCTATATAATTAGTTCTTGTTTTTATGTCAATGACGCCAAGTTGGAATGTTGGTATTCCGCCAATAAGATGTAATCCCTCTGCCTAGAAAATGAAAGAATGAACTAAATTTAACAATTTTTTTAATAAATTACTATATTTATTTAATGTATTAATCGCGTCGAATTCCATTCGCTAATACTGGTGTTCTCGAATTATTCGATTTGAAAACCTTCAGACCCCGCAAGCTGGCCGTATTGAAATTTGTCCAGTGCATTGATATAGATTCGAGAAAAGTGGTTTGGAATATTAGAATCACCGCCGTAAGGACGGAAGATATGTACCTTGTTTTTTAAATAAAATTGGCTCATCAAAAACAGATCTTCAAATAAATTCATGTTGAATTTTTCCAAAATATGCGTATTTTTGGAGTAATTGGGCATCAAAATTAGTCGCCCAATGTTATTCTTTCTATTTAGGACGATTATAAAGCAAATAGGATTCGACGAGATTAATACATTGAACAAAAATAGTATTTTAGAATAATTTATAAAAAAGGTTTGTTAAATTTACAATTTACAATTTGTATTCTCAAAGTATGATATATTTGTATCAAGCAATCCGCATAGTTTCATTGAAATTTGCGCAAAAATGCCGTAAGGGATATATGGAAACTACATTCTTGGTGAACTACGAGATGGTGGCAGTGATAAGATAAAGATGATTTATTTACAAGATATGTGAATTAGTTTGAGGGATTTACATTAGATGGCGTAACCTGTGCTACATCGCATCAGACTCTTCTCTAACTATATTCTCGTGTAAGCTCTATGAATAGACTTAACTGTTTAGTATGTGGCTGATGTGTAAACAACACACTTGTTTGCAAATCTGAAAATGTCACAGTACGAGCCAACAAAACACCATTTGCGGGAAGTGTTACTTTTTCTGTTTAATTCGAAGAAAAGTGCTGCTGAAAGTCATCGAGTGCTACTGGAAACTTATGGCAAACATTCTCCGTCGATAAAAACGTGTGAGTATTGGTTTCGACGTTTTAAAAGTGATGTTTTCGATACAGTTGACAGAGAACGCCCAGGTCAATCGAAAAAGTTCGAAAAGATGCGGAATTGGAAGAATTACTGGACCAAGATTCATGTCAAAAGCAATATGAACTTGCTGAATCGTTGAATGTTGATCGCACAACAGTTTCTAAACGTTTCAACGCTCTCGGTATGATTCAAAAGCATACTGTGAACAATTTCTTCAACGCCAAACCAGGAAGGTATTTTTGCATCGGATCGTCACTGGCGATGAGAAATGAATTCCGTACGATAATCATAAGAGGAGAAAATCATGGGGTTTGCCTGGTCATGCATCGACATCGACGTTTGAGCCGTGCATTAAAAGAAAAACGTCCGCAATTCGAGCAAAGACATGATAAAATGATTCTTCAACATGACAACACTCTACCACATGCTGCTTGTGGAGTGAAAAAATATTTGGAAACGTTGAAATAGGATGTTTTACCCCACCCGCCATATTCACCAGATATTGCTCCATCTGAGCTACCACCAGATATTGCTCCATTGCTACCTGTTCAGATTCATGCAATACAGCCTGGCTACGCAGCGCTTCCAATCTTACGAAGGTACGAAAGATTGGATTGATTCGTGGATTGCATCAAAAGCTGAGTTGTTCTTCCGACGCGGAATCCGTATGCTACCAGAAAGATGGGAGAAAGTAGTGGCTAGCAATGGATAGTGGTAAACTAGTGGTGAAACAGAATGGCACAGACTTTCCCGTATTCATTTTCGATTTCTTTGGATCTGGGCTAGCTATTTGGAATTGCCACATTGTCTTGCCAGCTGCCATCTATCGCCGTCCAAAGTACATTTTTTTCACATTTTCTTAATTTTTCGGTTTCCTAATAGTAGAACAGAAATATTATTTTAAGAATATTAGAAAGTCCGAATAGCTAGCCGAGACCTATGGAATTAGAAAACGAATACGGGAAAGTTAGTGCCATTCTGCAGCACCACTAGTTTCGTTATCACGACCCGGCAACAAAATTTTTTCTGTCGAGAATTCGCCATTTTTTCGCGCAGCATTACATAACTTTCCCTATACTACTTTCCCTATACGGGAAAGTAAAAATTACATTACTGAACATTGGTGGCAAATATTTTTAAATTTAAAGCCGTGGGAATTGACATAATGAAATTAAATGGGAGAAAATGTGAAGCGGATGATAAAAAAATTTACACGAGTAATTTCTTATGTTTCGGAACACAAAGATAAAGTAAAAATATGAATATTTAAATAATATGAAGTCTAATGAGAGGCATGTTGAGCCGCTTCTTTCTTACTGTCCGGAAATTCGTCTATAAGGGGTTAGGATGTGAGATGGGTGGTGGAGGAGAAGATAGAAGAGATGGGATGCAAACAAAAAGTGAAAAATAAAGAAGGTTTAAATTAATCGTAGTAACAGTATTTTTTATTCGAAGAAGATTTAGCTCCATATTCCGAATTAACGCTCGGAAACTATTTTATCACCTTATTACGAGTCGAATAAATCATATTTTCTCCATATCTCCGCAAAAACGGAGAAAATAATAATCCATAGTTCAGTAGGCAAACGAGGGCGTGTCGAGTGAAATTCTAGCTGATAATCCGTGCACATTCACCACAGAGCCATCAATCACGCTGATTCCGTGCGTCCGGAACAAGCGCCGAAAACAGAGAGGCGCGGTCGAGAATGGATGTCGCTTCCATTTGGACCTTCGCTCCAGGATTCCGCGCCATTATGTTTCACTTGTCGGCGTGTAACGGACCGTAAACCGGTATTACGCGCGTATCTTTTCTCGCGCGTTCCCCGTTCCTGATGGTATATGTTGGGACAAATGCTGGTTTTCTAAGGGCAAAATAAAGTGACCAAAACACTTTTGGTATAATTACCTCATTATTTTTGCAGGTGCCCATCTCCTTTCTGTTGAGAGTACGTACACTCTTTTCAACACAATTTTGCGACAGTGATGAGATCTATGTGTGTGTGTGTGTGTGTGTATATATATATATATATATATATATATATATATATATATATATATCGATGCAGTGATCAAAAACATCTCAAAATACTATTAGAAAAATTTAGGAACAAAAAAATATTCATAATGTGAGTTATTAATTAAAAGAGAAAGGAAATGAATTAGGAATGACTGTTCATTAATGACATATGAACGCCAATATGGTTTCTTTTGGACGAGAGTGGCGAAGGAGAAATGAGATTTGTGGAGTTCTGTCTAACCTTTTTATTTATTCGGGCGCAGGTGGCTGATTCCTCAGAGTGATCGGGTAACCAAAACTCATTCTTTATTTCAATTATTTGTTGATTTATAGTTATTTCTAAAATTAGGCCGGGTTATATACGTAGTCCTCCTCTCGAAAGGGAAATTGTGGCTGCGGGTATGTTTATGCGTACGGTGATAGTTTTAAAAATTGAGTTGTTTAAATTTTTACCACAAAGTAATTTACTGTGGTATCTGAATAGTAATATTGTTGGAACTAGAAATATATTTGTTGAAAAATATGGCAGCAATTTCGGATTTTATTACTGCATAGAAGAAATAGTTATCGCTACGACAAGAGCAAAAGATTGCGTCTATTAAGATAACGTGAAATCGTTGAAATAACAGCGATGTGTCACAGGGATGAATTAGCATTTCTACAAATAATGGGATTTAGAAGGGGGAGAGAATGTAAATTAAAAAGATGAAGTTTGTGTGATTTGGAACTAAAAAAATACAAATATTTTTACAATTTATTGGTTTCGATCTTATTCACGTATCGATCTGGTTTTATTTTTGCGGTACTCAATGTATACATTATTGCAAAGACGAGTAATGAATTTGTTTAAAAATTGTACAGAACTACACATTTACTTTTTGTCTCTTTTTCTTGCGTTATATTGGCATTCAGTTGCGATGATTGATACTTCCTACACCCCACTTCATCGTATTTAGAAAAGTGAATTGTGTATGTTTGTACACTGCATTTACTACATGTGTTTCTTCTGACCGAAGGCAAGTCTATATCAGCTTTTTCTATGAAATGGCAGCTTGTTGAAGTAGTTTCCTGCTCTATTTCCATGAGCTTTGCTTTCTCCTATGCGTTAATTTACTTCTGTCACTAGATAGTGCACGACTATTTATGTATTTTTTAATCGGCTCCACTCTTGAACTCGAAAACGTACATTGCGAGATTCTATTTGACGAAACAGAGAATTTAATTTCACTAGAAATGCCCGTTGTAGCGATGAGAGATCATTTGTACATGCTTTGTAATCACTGCCATGTTCTTTATGGATTTTCAGCACTCTTTTAAATAGCCTCTGGCCGAGTTTGCACCCATGACTTTGGGTTCGAGGTGACTTCCGAGTAAGTTCCTCTTCACTGTGGAGTGTTATACCAAAACCTTTTAGTGTAGGTACGTCACAACTAAACTGTAAGGTAATTTCAGTGATTCTGTGTTTTTAAAGACGAAATCAGAAAAGATCTCATGTGAGTTCGCAATGGAAAGTCATATTAGATGGGATCATCTCAATGGGGATGTTATCAATAATAATTATAGGCCATGGCCATGGAAAACACGATTGTATAATATCGAAAATATATTTCAGATTTTACTGTTATTCTTGTGGCATCTTGGGTTGTGAGCAACGTATTGTAATATAAGTCATGAGATGGAAATATGTCTAAACAAAAACTTACCAGAATTTTGACCCTCCAGAATAACGGTTCATGAGAATAGGAGGTGTACGCAGTGGAGCCTTCAACATCTCTCGGGTGGCGCAAATACGACCATCCGCCCAACTGCACAAAGGGTAATTTCTACTCACCGCACTTCTCCCACCGAAACCAGAATATGACTTTATCCTAGCGGCGAGTGAGAGCAAACGATGAGCGCCGAGCACGGTCTCTGCATGTGACATCAAACGAACTCGACCACATTTCTACATCAAAGTATTATCAGAATGCACGTCTCTACATTACAATGACGCGCGAGATTTCTCAGTTAATAGAGAAAAATAACTAGAAAATAGCACCTGTCTGTAATTAGATCTGCCTTTTTCAATGTGGAATGTTAAATAAGAAAGGAGAAGTTCATAACTCACATGTAGGTGAAAAATAGGATCTTGAAGTAATCCATAGCAAAAACCTGAGAACTGAGTGAAATAAAATTTTCTTTTACACTGCTTTACAAGTACATTAGTTCACCACATAAATATGACGGTATGCATAATTTGTTTTCTCAATCACTGCAATATTCTATTTTATTTTATTCATGAATAAGATTAATTCTCAAAGCATTTTTAACATAATATAGTTTAATCAAGATTTTCTGATATTTTATGATATTATAATATTTAAATAGGATTATAAATAAAAGAAACACTGAAAAAAGCTTTTTATATTTTGTAATTAAATTTATTTTAAGTTTTCAAAAATTATAATTTTTAATTCTTAATAAGGATATGGCTGAACAATTGCTAAAATATAATCTCCTCTCTATGATGCAGTAAGAAAAGATGACCTATTATTCCTTTTTGTAACAATCCATATCCCCGTAAGCGTATTATTGCTGGATACGGATTTACCCTGCTGGCATGATTCGAAGAGATTTAAGACCAAAAACAAAGAAGTCAGAATATAACGACATATTCAGATTATCAGCCACGCATTCAATTCGCAAAAAACAGTAAGCTACAACACACTTCACCGTCATGCAAAACGCTGAAACGATGCATCCTAGAGCCATAAAACCAGATTTGTGTATCCTTTTTTAAGAATCGTTTCCCATAGGGTAATTTACAAAATACGACCATACTGGAAATTTTTTATGGTTCCGTCACACTGTAGTACAGATTAAGTTTCTACAACAGCACTATTTTCTCGAATTATTTATAATTTTTGCAATTTTTGAAAATTAGGAAATTTTAACGAAAACCATACCTTCCCCTGTATGGAGGGATTTCCACTTTAGGGATGTACTTTCCACTATAACTGTGCTATCAACAATTTGGAGTTCAGACACGGATTCTCACCCAAAATGACATGAAATCACGAAAGGTCTGCCAAAGAAATATGGGCAGGAAAATCCTAAATCTCATATTGAGAGATAAGACGAATAATGAAAAGAATTGGAAAACCGAACGGTATAAAGTTCATAGAAACGAAGCTCCAATAAACAAAATGGAAATGGGGAGATCACGTAGCGAGATTACGAGATGCCAGATGGACATACGCGATAAGAGCATGAGACGCACGACAAGGGAATATAATCATAGGACGTCTTTAGCAGAGGTTATCCAACGCCTTCAAAATTGTTTATGACGGCGCACGGACAAGAATGGCAAGAGATGGAAAAATGAAAAGAACAAGTTAGAAACAGACCTTTAGTAAAAACACAAATCTTTAGTAAAAAACGGTGCTAGAAAAGGTGTAGAGTTAATGTTATATTAAAAAAATATAAAGGCTTCAACAGTTAGCAAATGTTTATGTGTTCTTATTACAATACCTGACTTCCCAAGTCGTACCAAACACAATGCTTCAAACAATAAAACTCGAAGACGTCCCAATAATCAAAGCACTGTTCTTGCCACTTGGAGAATTACCAGTTCTTAGCCGCAGTCACCAAAGTCGAAATAGAATAAACAAAACTGAGCACTGCTGGCGTAGAGCTCACTCGCAAAAACAGACTGTCTATTTAGGCGCACGCGGTTCCGTAAATACGGGCGACTATCAGAGACACTCCACGAGACGGCGTTCCAGGCTGCTTCACAAGCCCTTGCCCCGTAACACCGCGCGCTGTTCAGAGGAGCGCGCGCCAACTTCAAATAGAGATAGTGTGAGTAAATGTAAGTAAATAGTGTAATGTAAATGTAATTAAGATAGTGTAATGTAAATGTAAACGGATGAGTAGTAATCATGTTATATAACAGAATACAAATTCTCTTGGACCTGGCTCACCTGAAGAGAGAAGCAGAGCCTCTGCTGGTCTGGCAGAGCCCTTTGCCCTTTAGGAATCAGACGAGCTTTTATCGTCATCAACATTACTTTCTACTGTCCCAGAAAAAACTGGAGCCGTTTTCAGAATAGTTTGTTCATTTTGTTCGTAAAATTACTTTTTTTTTGCAAAATGTTATATTGGCAAACTTACGCGAAAACTACTGATGTTTGAAACATTTGTGCGTAATTTTATTTAAAGCCAAAGAACAGATTTCACGACAAAAAATATTTATCTTCAATATTGTCGTATGAAAACGTCGAGAAAGTACTGAACATTTGCAATGTTTGAAAATGTAGAGAATTAAACGAAAATCGAATCTCGATCCGTTTTAAAAGCATTCTTTGCTTTATGCGAGAAAAATTTGAAGCAATTTTTTAAAAAAATGGAAAATGTCATTGGGGCTTCATGTACAGTACTTCCCAAAAAAAGGGTGCGTTTCAAATTTAAGAGGGGCCACGTCAATCAGATCTATCGGGGAAAACTAATTTCGTTGAAAATACGCTGTAACCGCAAGCGTTGTTCATAGACGAACGAAAGAAGGGACATTTTCCGTAACAAGGATTACAAAACGTGGATTCTGACTCCTCAACAAATTTGAGGAAGTTATTGATTAGATATTTGAGAAAGTTTCATGTTTTCGGTATTAGGGACATATAATGCGGGATTTTCTAATGAAAAATAACTGTTTTTCCGCAGAAGCACTGCAATACGTCCTCTTTATTACGTAAGTAGTACGCGAGAATGTCACTAGTGGTGCCACAGAATGGCACAGACTTTCTCGTATTAGTTTTCTATTTATTTTGGTCTCTGCTAGCTTTCGGACTTGCCACATACTCTTCCAAAATGACATCCATCGCCCCCCAAAGTACATTTTTTTTCACATTTTCGGTTTCCTAATAGCCGAACGGAAATATTATTTTAAGCATGTTTAAGAATAGTAAAACTTTGCCTTACATGGCAATTTTCTTTGAAAAATTTGGAGCCGTTTCTAAAAAAAAGGGCGTTTAAGTGCTACTGTTAATGCAAAAATTGACGCTCTTTTTCATACGAAACTTCTGTGATTTCGAAAACCTTCATTAGAAGTCATTTGAAGTACATAAACTCACAAATACAATAGTGTTTACTGCTGGAAATGTGCATATTAACGTTGTGAAAGATCATTCAAAAAAATTACATTTGTGTAATTTTTGAAAAGACAAAAATGCACCAAAATTAACTTTACGTCAATTTACTTAAATAGTGCAATTAGCACTCTCCGTTAGAAAAATTTGACGAAAAAATTTGGAGTCTAGTTTGAGAAAGTGACGCTTGAGCGTTTCTGAAAATGCGGAAGTTTGTGCTAGTTTTCACAGAAAAATGTTGAGTTTTCGAGAAATTTTATAGGACATTATTTACATTACATGTACTCAAATATTAAAATGTGAAAGAATTGCCGCTACTGTAAATATTCACGATGAGATACACGTGAAAAAGTTCATATTTGTAATTTTTCAAAAAACAAAAGATTACAACAAAATGGAGTTCATGTCATCTCATAGAGTACATTAGGCACTATTCTTACTAAAAGTTTGAAGAACAAATTTGAAGCCATTTTTAGTAAATCTTGTTTTTGTAATTTTTAAAATTGCATATATTACACGTATATTTGCGCAAAAAATACTCAACTTTACAAAACAATGTACAAGGCCTTAAAGAAAGAACTCAGTGCGTAGAACAAAATTTATTTGAAGGAAAAATCTCTATCTTTAATTTTGTAGGAGTAGGAAGAGGGTGAAAAACATTCAAACATTCGCAATTTTCGAAAATTCAGTGTTAACTGTGAAATTCGGAGCTATGCCACCTTAATAAATGTATTTTACTCTATTCTTTACAAGATATTTAAAGAAAAATTTGGAGCCGTTTTTGAGAAAGTTTTGAAAATGTTCGGGGAGCTTCATGTAAAGTACCCTCAAATTTTCAAGAAAGTTTTTCAAAATCTCAAAGCTTCGACTGGAGGCAGATCTACAGGAGTTTTTTCAATTTGAAAAAAATTCTATGGATGGTTTACGTGCTAGATGTGTTTGCAGACGGACCGACGGACAGACAGACGGACGGACAGACAGACATACGGACGGACGGACAGACGGACGGACGGTTTGCTTTCAATTGGCTTTTCGATATCAAAACCGGAATTCAGGCTACACCACGTGTTAGGGGATGTTTTTTCTTAATTTAGCAACTGGATTTATTCACTTTTTCGTTATCAGGGCTTGGCAATGATTTTTTTCTGCAGAAAATTCACAGTTTTTTCGGGCAGCATTACATAACTTTCCCTAAACTACGTATACTATACTCCGTATCTACGTATGTATACGGGAAAGTAAAATGTGAGCAAGGGAGAACTACGAGGAAGAAAGATATAAAGTAAATGGTGAAAAGTAAAGGAGGAAGAAAAATAAGAAGAGGTAACAATAAATAATGTGAAGAGTTATGGAAATTGAGAGATAGAAAGGAAAAGAGTGATGAAATGCTAAGACTTGCAGAGAGAAATTAACTGCAATAGGTAAAAAGAATTGCTAAGATTGAAAGGGGGGAGAGAAATCAGAACAAAAAAAATTTCTGTTAACGAAGTATAGCTCTATTTTGAGACTAACTTCCCCATCTACGTTTTTCCGATAGCGGAGCAGCCTCGCGGCCACCAATATACTCCGGTTGCCACGACTGTCTCTCTGCGCATTAGCATACTATTCAATCTTCAACGTGTAGGACTTTCTGTACCTCTTCGTGATTCTCTCCCTTTGCCTCTCTCTCCCTCTCTCATATATATATATATATATATATATATATATATATATATATATATATACGATATCCGTATATATATAATGTGTGTGTGTGTGATTCTCTGATTCTCTCTCTTCCTCTCTGACTCACTCCGACTGTATGCCTCCCCCTCTCTTTTTTCTCTGTCTTTTTCTGTGTCTCGATCTTTGTGTCTACTCCTCTCTTGTCTCACTACCCCTCTCTCTGTATCTCTACTCCCATCGCTGCACTTATCCCTCTCTGATCCTATGTGTCTGTCTCTCTCTAGCTTCCTCAGTGTGTGTGAGTAATTTCGGAAACGCCCTGCGGCCGCCGCGGCGCCGCGGCCCGCCTCCCCAGTTGCCGGGCAATTACTCTTCGGCTCCCGTGTCCGCGGCTGCAACAGCGGCGTCTGGGCCCTCGCGGCTGCAGTGACTCCCGCGCCGCTGCCCACGGACTTCGCCCTGCGCCAATGAGAACGCGCGACCTCGGCCTCGCCCCGACCCACCCTGCCCCGCCCTGCTCCGTTGCCCTCCTTCTCATCACCTCGCGGCTGATACATCATTCATGGGCCTGTGGCCTCCGGGTTGGGCTGGCCATGCGGCGACACAATGTGGCCGACGTGGAGGAACACACCCTCATCCAACCGAGTTCAACATGTAGGGCGTGCCTAGGGCCTCCCGCAAATTACTTTGACAATAACGTTTTTTGTTTAAGACCTGCCAATTAGGTGAGTGTATACTAGGAACATTTACCAATTCATCTAAACTCGACTGTGTTTCGAAAAGATGGGAAACATAGTAATGGAATGACACTTTTGGCAGGAATTTAATTCTACCGCAGAGGCTTGTTTTAGGCCTGGGGATCTTTTACATGCAATAAATCTACTATATGGGACAGCCGGCTTTACTTCCACTTCGAAGGAAGACGCACGAAGGATTTTTTGACAGTGAGAACCATGCCCATAAAACACAACCCCCAAAGAAATGTATCGACTAAAGACAACTAAAAGAAGTAATTGCGAGAACGTAACTGAATATAAGGTGGTCATAAATTACTTACAATATTCGCCACAGCAAGAGCTCATACCGTACCACTGTAACTAACATTGGTAGAATCCTGCAGGTGTTATCAGCCATCTGACTGAAGTTGGTGGCAAAGAGATAACATTTGCATTTCAATGGCAGTCCTAAATTGGAATGTAACAGTACAATCCCTTCCCCGCCTACACATTACTCGTCGAAAATCATGTGAGCCTATGAGGTGTAAATGTGGAAACCAACAATGAATGCGATCTGCATATTAAAGCAGGCTCGCACGCCTATTATATTGTGGCATCGCATTTGCAGCAAAAAGGAGAACACGCAGCCTAATCAATGTGTAATCATATTGTTTCTAGAAAAGGCTGTTCAGCTGGAGGAAATGTGAAAGAATACAAATTAGGTTCTGTTCTGGTTAGGTTATTAGACATTGCATTTTCTACATATAACAAAATTATTGAAATTCCTAATTTTTAATTAACAGTTAAAATTGTTATACACTCATAACGCGTAATTATATTTCCGAGAGAAGACTAGTTAGCTAAATGAAATCAGTTCATCTATCAAACCCCTTTCTATTTTAAATTACATTTCTCCAATTAAATTCAACGAAAATGCGTACACAAAGCTTTGGTTACACAACTAAAATTGAAACAGAAGGTTTAAACTGACAACACGTAATATATTGTTTCATTAAACTCTACAGAGTTCAAAGAAGCATGTGTAGTCTGCCTTTAAAGGAGCAGCGTTTCAGTTGTCCCACATGTTTCCCTAGCTCCCCACTTCCCTGCTCCGAGTGACCAGTGACCTGAAGATACAGAAGGCAAGGTACCTCCTTGAGGATCAGAACAATTATAGTAGTGTTGCTCAGCCCTGAATTAAATATCTGTTTTGAAATGAAATGAGTATGATGAGAAAACTGGAATAAGAATTGAATGAAGAAAAAGACTATGAAATGAGAAACAAATATAATCATTCCTTTGGAAGAGTATAAGTCCTTTGTTTCAACTTTGTAATTGCAGTGCACAGTATAAATTTTAGCAACACGCTTTAACCTTGTAGGTAGATCAAAAGAAAATTAGCAAAACTAGTGGTGCTCCTACAGCACGTACGTTCTTGCGATATTAAGGCGCGCCGGAATGGCATATCTCGCCAATGTTAATGTAAGGAACAGTTTCTCGGGAACTATTTAATTTACAGACTTGAAATTTATGTGAGTCCAGATGATTCATTATTTATGTGTATTTTAACGAAGCCCTTTTTTTAAAATAATTCTAGTTTTTTAATAACCTTTTGTCTATTGTAAACAGTTTTGTTGTAAAAAATACTTTTTTAAGAATATTGTCTAAAGTATTTAACATTTTACAAATTCGCCCGGTTAAAGTATATAAACTGGTGTGCTAAATGCTCTGTTAAAATTTGAGCATCCTTATTTTAATAGTTTTTGAGAAAATGTTCCCTAAGATGAATATTTTAAACTCACGAGAAATGTTTCCCAAAATTTTCTGGGCATGCCTGATCCGTATGCTGGGCAAAGAAAGACGCCGATATTTTGACGTTATTCAACCCTTGATTGTTACCAGAAACAGTGTGTCTAACACCAAAAAGCAAACTATTAAGTATTTCTCACAACAAAAGCAGAAAAACGTTCAAGTAATACCCACTAAATGTTAAATGGCCATACTCACTTCCACGCCACATAAACTTCAAAATTTTAAAAAAATACTTAGAGATAGCATATTAAGATGAAATTTGATTCATTTAACACAGAAAACTATTTATTCATAATTCAAAAAAGTAAAAAAAATATATTTTTGCCCATTCTGGCCCCTATGATTAATATTGTAATATGAATATTTCTGACACTTAAATTACCATTTGAAAATTTCTTAAAGAAACGAAGCGCAAAAATACATATTTTTTTTAAAATTCACACAGCTTTCTGCTATTGAATTCAGTGTAATCACGACGCGTGAAATTCAACGCTTTGTAATATTAAGTTAACACTAGGTAACAAAAGAATCTCACCTGTCAAAACGACGGGTGAGCTACTTTTATCTTGATTTCTCAACAAAATATGTGGTTTACAAATTTAGCGCTTTTAATATTTACTCATATTCTACACACTGAAAGAAAAATAATCAAGTCTAATGAAATTTAACTATGATGTTTTATAATACTTCTAAAAGAGTGAAGACTCGTCATTTTGACAGGTGTTACGTTTTTGTCTAACACCTTTGAAATACTATGAGAGAAAAGTAAATAAAAACGTGATTGTTAGTACACTGCATCAACTGTAATTATTCATGACAGAGCTCTGAGAAATTTCGAGAGATTGTATAATTTTATAACGAAACGTGACGTTGACATACTCGATCAAATGGCGCACATGTAAATGTAAGAACAAGACCAGGATCTGCATGCACTGCAACAAATATACATGTTTGTCGTATGCTGGAAACACCTTTCATACTTGTTCCCGCTGCTTTGAAGCTTTGGAAGGTTTGATTAATTAAAATTTAATGATGATCAAGAACTTCACAAGATGAAAATTAAAACCTTTTTTATTTATGTTAAATATTAATTTTATCTATGGTTACACATGTAAGAAACATCTAGCACACCAATAATATTCTTTAACACTTCAGATGTTGGAAGTAAAATCGAACGATTGTACGCAATAAAAATTCGTATCCATCAAAATGACGGGTTCGTCCTACTAAGTAGAAAAAAATCGCCATCTTCCTCGTGTTAATTAACATTAAGTTAAACAATGAGAAGGGATTTTAGGAATTATCAACTTCCTCCGCCTTCCAAATTACTTTTACAGACTGACACCACCTCAAACGAAGCGTTGGAAATTCGAATTTACTAATGACAGAATAAAAAACAAACTAATGACGGAATCAATATAATTACCACTTCCGAAACAATCGCTCACCGCATAGTACAGACCGCGCCTCCCAGCCACCGATCAACCGGTTACGGCCACCAGTGCTACGCATGTCAAAAGACCCCGCCCTCTTACTGTTGGTTGACTGCACCGTGATGACCATGATGCATGATGACCAGGGGATCGCGGGGTCGAGTGCTCATTCCTAGTGCTAAAAATGCAGCATCAAGGGACCATGATCGGGCCCCATCGGTGGCATGATTTTCGGCACTAGCTAGATAACTGGAGTCTGGAGGAGAATTGTAGCGACCGCAGCTCTGATCAGTAGTTTTCGGTGATTAGGATACAGCAGAATGCTAAGACATGTCAAAGACCCCGTCCAATCGTGTTGGTTGACTGCACCATACGAAGACCAGGCGGCCGCGGGATCGAACGCCCGTTCCTAGTGCCTCAAAGAGACCATGATCGAGCCTAGACGGTGGCACGATTTTCGGCACTAGCTAGATAGCTGGGAAGCATTCTTCTGAAGTCTGGAGGAGAATTCAAGCGATCTATGCTCTGATTAGTAGTTTTCCAGGATTTTCCCCGATAAATACCAGGCGAATGCAGGAGAATTATCCAAACAAATGGGACACGGACCGTGCGCCATTTTCCATTCCTCTTTCTTGTCCTATCGTCACACATTCACATGAACTACATGACATCATGTCGGGAGCTTGGAGCGTGTTCTGCTGGTGGAATATACCTGGTTGGGGGAAACCCTGCAAGCCGAGGGGTATATCGGCGCAGAATCTCATCCTCCATCGAGGAAAGATCATCTTCACCTCCGAGATAAAAACATGAACTACACATTTGGGAATAACGACCAAGCGTCAGAATTCCAGCTGACACGCTGGAAACACGAAATAATCAATCAACTGACCATCGCAGACCCTCAGTATCCGTTGCTTACGCGGAGCGTCAAGAAGTGCGGGGCGCCAAGAAGACTAAATATCAACACCTTCGCTTCCTATTGCTCGCCAGGAATTTCAGAGAGGTGGACTTCCTCTTCATCGTGGTATGCGCCCAGGGAGAGTTGTGTGAGGTGAACTCGACCCTGCCCCGCCAATTCACCTCCAGCGACAAGGCGCATGCACTACGAGGGCGCATTGTTGCTGAGGCCATTACAGCAAGCGCTGCCTTCTACCACCTCCACACCTTCCAGGCCGACGTGGTCACTGTGGAGTACAGGCGGGCTACAAGCAATTCGATTCAATTCGTAACGACGTTCTGTAGCCACCCACTGGCGTTGAACGTTTGGAGTAATCCTTTAATCTAGTCAGTCGTTGCCTATTAACCCTTCGGCCAGCGGCACGGCACTGTTAGATCCTGTGGTACCCAGACGGCCACCCAACCAGGAATCAGCGATGTCTCGAATTGCTTAACCTCCGTGACTTCACGGAGCATAGTTAAGGAATTCGGCTAGCGACGCCGGCAATTAAACCGCTGCGCCGAAAAGTACTCCGACACAGTTTGGTATTCGATGGGAGAGGAGGGGGAAGCTCGGAGTTTCGACGTAATTGCGGCGGCGAAGCGGAATACACCTCCGCCAGTAAAGAAGATAAAAATTCAAGTCAGCAAGTGCATGCGTGTGAAAATAATGATGATACGATAGTGCCACGACAGTGTGGTGTTAGGCGTAATGTAGAGTGCTGTATCAGGGACGCCCGGAATGAAATTGAGATGAGTGTGACAGTGAAGAAGCGCAAGTGCAAACAGTAACTGTAAACAAAGTTGTCTGTATAGTGTCGAAGTAACAGTGGCATTAGGTGGCATAGGTTCAGAAAAGCATAAATTTTAAGGTAGAAGGTAAGCAATGCAGTGTAAATATTGTATACAAAGTAAAGTTATATCACTACTATCAACATCCGCACGCAAGAGCGCAGAGAGAACATCCCGATCCAGGTAAAAAGGTATGTGGGCGCTTATAAAGAATCTTACTGACACGTATGTTATATATGTGCACATTATGTAAGTGTGTACTATTATTTCTCTCAATCGATTACATTGATATATTTAGATGGCTTATTAAATCTTTCGCCGCTCGATAGTTTACAACGGCTCTAAGTTCACATTTCCGAATTCAGGATGTCTCAGAATGTGACATTATTCGCATCTCGCATGTGATTTTTAAGTTTAAAAATGTATTGATTTGCAAAATTTTAAAAGATAAAAAACTAATTAAAAAGATTAAAAATTAATTAAATGTTCAAAGTATCATAAAAGGTTGGGGCGCGTCCCCCTTGTGCTCCACGGGCCCCGGAGCGATGAACCAGGTGCACTCTCCTCTCCATTACTATTTCTCTACTAGTTAACAGAAAATTAATATGCAATGGTACATTAATGATCTGATTATTGAGAAAATTCGGATAAACCAACAGTAATACATGCAGCAGAAGCTTTTCTTTAATATTTGTAATGGTTATATTTAATGTTAACGGAGATACTGCAAATTGTATGCCTTTGATATTTCAACTACTGTGTCCAAATATTCATTAATCTGTTAGATAAATTGTACTTTATTCATAACATACTTTTATTCGTCATTAGTTTTCCCAAGATTATTTGCAAACAATGCTTCGGAAAGTTCTTTTCTCGTTACATACATCTTTTAAATAACGCTTATACGAAAAACACTGAACGTGAATGCAGAACTGAACTGCCGGTCACCTCCTGGTATTCCTAGAGCTCGCCTGGAAAAGCAATTATAGAGGATATTGGTACGGTGCCGGCAAAGCCCGTGTGAACGAAGCCCGTGATTGTGCGTCCGGCAGGCAGGCCCTCACACCCATGACTTAAGTACCGAATTAAGTCGATTTCGTAGTCCTTCGCAGCTGAAATTGATACCATAGACTCTTCGTGAGGTACAAAACAATCCACCATGATGGCATGATGGAGCTAAGTAGAACTTTATTGTCATGTTTATGTAGGCACCGATACCACAACTAAACTACTGGACCATTGCAGCCAGCGAGGTTGCGCCAGGAAATCGCGATGTATTCATCAAATTCATCATATATCTTATGCGGCCAGATACATTTTTATCACATTATAGTAATTTGATATAAAATGATTTACCTACCTTTTGTATAAAAAACAAGATTATATCACCTTACAGTTGGAGTATGTATGTGTAATTTCCTTGAAAATTCCAAGTACTAATTGCTATTATTTATTAAATTGTGTTTTCGCTCTGCTTTTACTCTAAAAAGCAGTAACAATCGAAAACGTCTGGTGATAAATTGGAAATTGTAATTTTGATCGGGTAGTACCCTAATTCTGTACGCTGTGCTGCGCAGATCAGCCGCCGCTTCGCAGTACCACCCTTTTAAAACCTCCCCGCACTTAGCGGTTTCTGCAAGGGCGGTACCGTGCAAGGAATTTATTGCAGAAAGTACAAAAATCGTGCCGAGAAGCGACCGGAGGCGCATTTTCTGCGACCATCACAGTCTAAAATTCGCGATAATGTCAGGAGCAATAGTTCAATCTGCTCACCTCCACATCCGGTCCTCGGAAAGATGAGAACTCGAAAGTGTTCTTTTCCGGAAAAGGCAGCGCACTGCCGTGATTCATTTGACCACGTCGGAAGTTGTAACCGCCCGGAGATGCGAACCAACGGTCGGAAACATGATTGGACCGAAAGTCTCTACTCCATGTCCCGAGGTTCAATAACGACGATTCGTGTGATCGGGAGTGTGGGTGGTGGATCAAATGGAAGGGATGAAAAAAGGCCTAGGACAATACAAGGTGCTTTATTGAGCTGAGAGGTGCAGGGCTTTCCTGTGAAAGATGAACCTTTGGCTAATATCGCCACTCTCAAAGCCACGAGACGAGTGCACGAGTGTTCCTCAGCACCCCAAACAGTATGATCTCGAGCTACGTTTTGAAGGGCGTTCCTCAACAACAGAACTTTTACAGCAGACCGTTACAGTTGGTAACATCACTCTAATCCTAAAGCATGTCAAGCAGTCAAGGATCACCTTTATTCTCCGCCCCAAATAACTTTTAGGTAGCCGACTTTCCAAAATATAGTAATGTAAAACAGCCTAATTGGCAGATGATACAATTATCTATTCATCACGACCTTCCATAAACACAAGGAAAAACAGTCTTCAGTAATATCTGCACCAAATCAACAGCTAGGCAGCCAAAATAATATTAATATCAATCATACAAAAAAGCAGGAAAAATATTTTCCTTATACCGCCATTCCCCTCAACATTGAACCAAGATCGCAATTCAATAGCAGCCTCACAAGAAACACATTAAATACCTACACATTTAAACCTCAATTCGAAACATTATATAAATGTTACGAATCAATCACAATCAAACATTTAACTGCTAAATTACCATTCAAGATCGATTTACTGCTTCACAATACCGTCATAAGACCACTACTTTTATATGCATGCCCAAAATCAATCAGCACTGCCAAATCGAACTTGAAATAGTCCAAAATTAGTTCCTCCGCTCTATCACGAACGCTCTATGGTTCATCTCCAATGCACAGCTTCACATAAAATTGTACGTAGTATCCGCATCTTCCAAAACATCCCAAACATACCCAATTTAACCCCTCTAAGACTTTCCTAAAATCCAATGCACAAAACCCGTTGTTACCACATTGCTTTTGCATGTTATTTAAAGGGGGTAGTGGATTAAGAGAGGCAAAACTGCCCCAACGATAAAAAATTTATGTTGAAAAACTTACTTGAAGTGTAAAAAACAACTTTTTCGCCGGATTTATATCAATTTACCCGGTGTACTTCTTATAAATAAAAAAACTGCTTTTTAGCTTCTTATAAAAATTTAAATTTCTTAACTACATTACGCCGACGAATATTGACATTAATAATCCTTGTGATTTTCTATAGATGACAAACATGTTTCGAGAATTTTTCAGGCATTTAAGTCCGACTTGGACCCTCACAATCAACAAAAAAGAAACGGAAAACAGAGAAAAAAATCCCTCGTTTTTTAAGATTATCTCAGGTTCTGAAATGTACAATTTTCTGAAGGAATCCTTACATCAAGTCGCTAAGGAGTCAGTTGGGGAGAAAAAGAAACGTAGATTTAGAATGAAGGAATACTGGTGGAAGGATGAAATTAAACTTCTCCTTAAGGAAAAGAAACAGGTGTATGAAAGATGGCTAAATTCTAAGGATCCATTAGATAGAAATATCTACAGGAAATACTGTTACGCTGTTAAAAAGGAAGTGGCCAAATTAAAAGATGCATTTTGGGAAAAGAAATGCTGTGAAATATATCGATTAGTTGGTGGTTCAAAATCAAGGGCAGCTTGGAAAATAATTAATGTTTTTAAAAAAGATAATGTAGAGAAACTGACATATTCCTCGATAACTGAAGAGCAATAGAAAAAATATTATGAAACTCTTTTAATAGAAACACGGACTGATTTTAAATGTATAGATTATTCCTTAGTGTGTGTAAATAATCCATGCGAAGATATAAGTGTGCACGAAAAAAGAAAAGAACTAATGGCTATGAAGAACAACAAAGCTCCCGATCCTGGAGGTGTTTCTGTTGAATTGTTGAAACATGCCCCTGATGTTACCTTAGAATATTTGGCAGAAATATTTAATAAATGCCTGAAAGGAGAAGCCGTACCAAAAGATTGGAAAAGTGCATATATTACATCACTTTATAAGAAAGGAGACAAAGCTGTTTGCGCCAATTATAGGGGCTTGAGTGTCATCCCATCAACAGGAAGGCTGTCTGGAAGGGTTCTGAGAGGTCGCAATGAAAGGGACATGATGGAACATGAAGAACAGAGTGGATTTAGATCTGGTCGATCCTGCACAGGTAATCTCTTTTGCCTGAAACAGGTGGTGGAAAAGTCCATAGCCTACGGATGCCCATTAAATCTAGTTTTTGTAGATCTGAGAAAAGCGTACGATAGTGTACCAGTGGAAAAGTTGTGGGAATCAATGAAAGAAAACAACATCCACGGGCAGTACATAAATGCTGTAAAGAGATTCTACGAAAGAAATAGCAGCCAGGTTAAAACTTACGCAGGTTTATCAGAGTCTTTTATGACTAACAAGGGATTAAGACAAGGATGCTGTTTATCCCCAACACTCTTCAAAATATACATTTCATCAGCCTTGAGAAAATGGACAAAAAAGTGCACTAAAATGGAAATTCAGATAGGGAAAGAAAATATACATACTTTATTGTTTGCTGACGATCAAGTGGTTCTTGCAAAGATGTAAATGATGCTTTCTACATGATGAGAAAACTTTTAGAGGAATATGAAAAATGGGGATTGGAAATTAACATGAAGAATACACATTATTTGGTTGTTAGTGATGTACAGGAAGATTTAATTCTAGAGGGTTCTAAGATTTTAAGTATTTAGGAGTAATTCTGAATGAAGAAGGTACGGATCAAGCCGATATGTTATCAAAAATCGGAAAAGGACGACAGATAATCAGCAAATTAAACCCACTACTTTGAAGTAAGGACATTAGAACTAAAACAAAAATCCAGCTGTTTAAATCTTTGGTGGAGAGCACACAGCACCCAAATTTAGTACCCAAATTTCAGAGCACATATGGCTCTGAAATTTGGGTACTAAACCAAGCTCTGAAAAAGAGGATTAATAGTGTTGAAAACAGTTTTTGGAAAAGGTGTTGTGGAGTCACGCAGCTTGATCATGTAAAAAAGAGACTATAAAAAGGCGCTTAAATATAGAAGGATGTTTAACTGATTTTGTTGAAAAGAAAAGATTGTTATTGTACGGCCACTTGCAAAGGTTGGATTCAGAAAGACTGTCCAAAAAGGTTTATAACTGGACACCAGCAAGACGGAGGAAAAGAGGACGGCCAAGAGTGAAATGGAAGGATGGTGTAACAGTGGCAATGGAAAGAAGAGATATGTTACAACACTCTTGGCATGGCAAAACAAATAGCGCCTTGGATGCGATAAATGGTCAACATAAAGCTGTAAACATCGCTAATATATATATATATATATATATATATATATATATATTAGCAGGTTCTGAAACCGTCAATGAAAAGGGCTACTTAGACATGTAAGTTCTTTACAGTTTCCCAAAATTTCAACCTTTTATCTCATAATTCGTATTCGACCTCTCAATACAAGAGTAAAACACATTTAATAGTTTCTTATTTGTTTTCTTAAAATTACGTTTTGTTTTATTCATTTTTGTAGTTTTTGTTGTTATTCTTATTACATAAGTTAAATAATTAAAAACAAAATTGTACGAATATTGTAACCTGTTGCAATTTGAATATTGAACGAATTAATATTTTAAGTAAAAATAATGAGTTTTATATTTTATTCATTTTATCAGAATGCTTTCTTTGCTGTGATAATTTAATATTGATGCTAAATTGTGTCCCTACTTGGCACGTGTAAGAAAATTCTCTGAAATTATGTAAATGATCAATAAACAAACGTTTTCGAATTAAGTATGTACAACTGTGATTTCCTTTCGGCATAAAAACGCGTGTCCCTACAAAAACCAATACGCACTTCAGAAGAAACATGAATTAGTTCAGTGTTTGAAAAGCAAAAGTAATAATATTTGATTGTAGCAACGGTTCTCTGAAAAGACATTTCAATTCATTCTATTTCTGTATCTCTTTAGCCTGCACTAAAATGGATCATCGCAACTTGAGATGATGATTCTGATATCGATAGAGATTCTGACTGTTTCGACAAGAATTTCTGCTTCTTACAGCTTTCTGAATCTTCTATTACGATTTTCAACATAAAAATTTGTTATCACCGGGGGAGCAGTTTTGTCTATATTATTCCGTTGCACCCTTTAGCGCCCAACCTGTAATAACAATTATAAGCTCTTATGGACACAAATCAAGGCTAAGCTCTGCATTTCAAGAATCGCGCCTTGGAGATTGTTCTCTACAAATCCAAGAATTTAATTGCAGGGAGTAAAAATGGTCCAAGTAATATTTCAAATACAGTTTTTTGGAGCGTTGCTACTAGTACGCAGCACTGTCCGAGCAAGCGAGCCAAACTTTTCCAACAAAAAAAAAGTTACAGGAGGTCGCTGTTCACTTGCATCGTTGGATCGCGAGCAGAACATCACCTGGTCGCCGTATTGTGTCGCGTATACGGAGTATTTCTCTCAGGCAGGAACAGTAGGTTACCTGAGTATCACATTATTGACGTTCTTTGCCGGCCACATAATTCATGTTCCGTGAACAAATCCTCCTGTGCACGCGCGCAGGGTGGAAAGGCCCAGCTAACGTGAGCCACGCGGATATTTGGTAAGGGATGTGGAAATACGCTAAGACAGGTGGCACATAATATCGTTCTTGAAATATTTAGTGATGGCAAATATATTCTAAAGCTTGCATGTTCTGACAAAATAATTGTTTCTTTTCAGAAGCCAAAATCATTGGATGCTGTTAGAATACGCCAGTCGGTGTCACATTTATTTATATATTTTGCTCTCCTACCAAAGCTAACCGAGTATTTTGATGCCTTAACACCAATATTATGAACAAATTCCCGTTTCATAATTTCCTAAACAAATTTTTAGATCTCAATTCAAAGGGGAGTTATTATCAAATAAAATTACCTCTACCATCCTAGAAGTAAGTCAGATTATTGTAAGTAAATTTGAGCAATTATATTGTTTTATACACATCTTTCCATTGTACAATCCCAAAGAAAATATATAAATAAGTAAAAAGGACGAGGACGATAGTAGATAGCGAGTAGGTCAAATTATGTGGGAGAGATATCCTTTAGACCCTTTCACGAAATCGAAAGCGCGGAACGATCGGTGGAAGTGAGCCGGCACTCATATATGCTTCAGTTAGCAAGGTAACATACTCGACGGTGGAACGGAAAGCCCCGCGAAATCGAGTTGCGCAGTGCTGACTCCATAGAACAATGGTTCATGCACCGATTTGGGCACACGTGCATGTATGTAACGCTTCATGATCGAGATGTGAGGAAGGTTTACCTCTGTGCAACGTTCGGGAAGCACGAGGGAGCTGTTGACTGGGAATTATTCCTAAGGGAGTGGAAGTTACTGCGCAGAGCCCCGACATGTCACTTACGCGCCGAAATACGACAACCGGGAGGGATGGAGAAAATTGAGTAGGTACTCTTGACCCAAAAGGAAACTAGTGGTGCTAAAACAGCATGTACTTTCTTGCCCCATTTTCAAGAAAAATATGCCAATTTACGCAAATCACGCAAAATTACACGAATACCAACGATGCACGATGCGTATTTTAGCCGTGAATAAAACTTAGTTTATATTAATGTGAAAGAAAAGTCAGAAGTCATGATGGCCTTGTTATAGGTGCGGCGTTACAACAATGGGTTATAAGCAACAATGACAGCGCGAATTCGTATGGGATACACATATTGCCAATTAACATTGTTGATACTGCTAGCAAGAAAATTAAAATAAGCATAAAGAATATAATTAAATATAATATTTTATGTACATCAAAATTGCTTGGTTTTTACACATATAACTTTTTACTCCAACCTCTTACTAAGCAAAGCGAAATCATCTATTCCTTTTCACATTTATCTCAATTCCAGAGCGCAATTTAAAATACGTTTTGAATCATTTCTAAAATGTTAATTTTAAAACTTATAAGAAAAACGCGAAGAAGAAATTAACAAAGAAATATGAAATATATAAATTACAGCTCAGCACCACTTTTCATTTCATATTCAGGAAACGCAGTAAATTGGGAGCGATTGACAATTTTTAATCCAATTAATAAAAATTACGCATATATTCGAAAAATTCAAAATGACCTTATTTCAAGATTTGCCTTTGATGTACACATTTCACGAAGAAAAATGTTTCTTCATAATTGTAGTTGTAAGAAGATGCCGAAAAAATTTTGAACATCTTCAATTTTCGATAAATCAGTTTTTTCACAAAACAAGAGTCCTGCGCCATTTTCTTAAACATACTTCAGACTATCCAACAACAAAATATAATCAAAATCAATGCGTGATTTTTTTGAAAATTTTGAAAATGTCCCAGGGGCTTCATGCACAGTACCCCCAAATTAAAATATCAATTTAAAATTCAAAGGGCCACGACATCAGCCAGATCAATTTTGACAATATCAATTTTGGAGAAAATCGGCTGACCAGTTTAGACCTGCCTGCATCTGTTTAGAGATGCCTGGAAGGTGGATTCTCTCGCAAGCGACCGTGTAGGTCAGCGTCGGATCGTCACATTCACCTGGGAAGGAGCACCACCCGGTCGAAGCAATTTCCCTACACAAACGAGACAAATGACCACAGACGTTGGCGTGCCCGGAGACAATCAATATACCAGGAATATACCAAAATGACTAAAACAGACTACAACAAAGCATTTTCGGATGATATTCAATGTATATGGAGTTGTGTATTCTTGCAGATAAATCGTTTGAAAGAGTTTTTACACGGCGCTTCTTGATTTGAAAAGGAGCATTCTATACATGAGATGTTAGAGGATCGTATGGTAGTAAACACACTCGGTTACGCGCACTCTGCAGGAAACAGCGATAAAAGACAACTCCTTTCTTCGTCGGCCCTCCTTCCGCGCAAGGAGGCGGGCGATAAGCCGGCAGATTCCGTAAAATCAGCCGCCGAAAAAGCCCATTCCTGTCACGCGCCGCCCGTTTGCAAAATGCCCCATCCGCTGAATAGGTGTTTGCATCACAATGGCCGCGCCACGAAGCGCGCGCCCGCTTGCGGGAGGCCGGGGATCGACGGAGGAAGCCCCAGCCTTTTCTGCGGGGCTGGCGAACGCGGGCGCTGCGAGAGAGGGAACGAGGAGGCGGACGGCAGAAACGAAGACGAGAGACGGCGCGCCGGTGACGGTGGCGATGGCGGGGGCGGCTTCGGAGGCGACAGATATGGAGGCGGAAGACAGCGAGGGCGCAGAAATGAATGGCGGCCAAGGCATGGACGAACGCTAAGAGAGGAATGAATGTGACTTCATTTTCAGTCCTATTCTTCCTATCCTATCCAACTAATTCCCAGCCAAGAAAAAATAATGATGCTAAGATATGCTTCTCGACTGCCAAGTCGATACACCTCCGTAGAAAGAAAATCTGTAGAAGAGTGACAAAGCAAAAAGAAGCTCTAAGCTTCCGACTGGTCTGGCAACACGAGTGGTAGGGAGTGCATGTAAGTGTATGTAAGTAATGGAGAGAGGACAGGACAAGAGAGAGGAAGGAATGGTAATGGACGGTTCATAGACGATCTCATTGTTATGGTTTCGTCAGTTATGGGTCGGAAAAATCACGAAAAATTACCTATCAGAGCAGCCGCCCGCAAGAATTCTCCTCCAGAAACAGCTGAATACCTACTTATCAAGCTAGTGTTGAAAATTTGCTATTATCGGATCTCAAAACCTACGACAGTGATGTCAAGGTCTGCTACTGGTAGCAGTGGTATGCCTCCCCGCACCATGTCATGCCACGAGCTTCTCTGCACCACTAGCGTCGGGAGAGGAAACTATTAGTAACCCCGCCGTTTTACAACAGTGATGGCGTTGTATCTTGCAGCGGGGTTATGAACTGCGTGGAGACGCGATTTCGTCGTGGCACTCGTGCCACGGACAACACTGCCCTACGATCTACCGATCAGAGCCGTTCCGCAAGGCAAGGACAAGATGAAGGCCAGGGAGAAGGCAAAGGCAGGGGCGAAAGTGGAGATGTGTAAATGTGGAGGCAGAGGCGATGGCGGAAGCTGGGGTGTAGGCGGGGCGACGCTAGAGGCGACGAATGTGGGCAAAAGCGGAGGCGTGGAGAGAAGAGTGCTGCAGCGGGAAGAGGGCGTTGCCAGTCCACTCTGCCCCGCCTGCCGCCTTTTCACCGCCTGCAGAAATGTGGCTTGCGCGACCTCGCCGGGAAAAGCCTGCGCAGAAAGACTGCGTGAATAACCAAGGGCAGCGGAACAAGCACAAGCGCGAGTGGAGACTTGCATTCAACGGGAGGGACATCCTGCACGTGTATAGAAAAGAGACTCATTGGAAAGCAGCTTACAACCAATGTTTGTAATGTTTACTTGTTGAGAGGAATCAAAAACCTTGCGGGATATTTTCAAGATAAAATTAAAATAATGTCAACGAAATAATTATTAGTAGGATAGAGAAATACAAGGAAATATAAACAAAAGTGAGGCACTCGGTACTTCGGTATACAGACAATTTGAATAAAATTCATTTGGCTTAGATATTGTGTATTTTAGAAAAATAATTTTATTCGAGAAATTATTTTACGTAAGACATTGTTATGGAGACAAGTGAACTTAGATGTGCAGCAGAGGTGTTGATAAAACAGCATTAGAATGACATAGATAACAATGAAAAACATGAGAAGCAGTGGGAGGATGAGGTGTTACAGATTAGATGTTATGAAAGCCTAGGAGAGAACGTGATGAGACTCGATTGCAGTCGGATGTATGCCGCGGGCAACTAATAACTTTAAGAAGTTTTTTTTTTTAGTTATTTAAGGTCGCATTAACTACTCGGTCATCAGCGACCACTATTGTAAGTAACGATATGACATCACGATGACACGATATGGTGATGATAGGGGGTAAAAGGATGAACACATAGAGCCATCCCCGAGTCGGGACTCGAACCTGCGACCCCACGGTCCACGACCACTACAGCACTATTGGCTTAGCGATCTCGGCCACGGGGCCGGCTTTTAGAAGTTTGTTTAATAGTCTGAACGTGAATATTTGTCGAAAAATATTTGATGAGTCTCGTATGAGCGATCAATTTTCAGCACACGACGAAGTAGATGCAGCCCAGAAAATGTATCGTGACGCCCAATCATTATAACAAAATCGAGCTAGCCAAATTTATTAGTTTATAAAATAAGTAAATTAGCAGTGAAATAAGTTGAGGGACAGTGTGAGCATATTCACAATGTTCGAGTAATTATTTTAGAGATAACATCCATTAACACAATCGGAGAAATGGTTTCAGTGCAAGTTCTATCAAAGAATGTTTATGTCCCAATTTGCGTAAGGTTTACTACATGTTTCACAAATTAAAGCTGTTCTCTTGATACAGGTAAATATTCAAGTGTGTTTTACAACTCCAAATAGTATTTTGCAAATATGTATGTCAATAATTTGAGTGTAAATATGTAAGTGAATCATTTCTTGTAGATTCAGACGCCAGGAACAAATACTTTGAATGATGATATTCTTATGCAGTGTCAAAAACTATGTGAAGTTGGCCAGAAAATGTGATGAAAAATGATGTCACGTACTATTTTCTTAAAATATAAGTCGCTTTTGCCAAACTTTTGGAAAGCAATCCTTTGATGAATTTCGCCCACATTTCTGAAAATTGTGGTAAAGTTTTTATTATTTTTATGTAAATAGTAAAATTAAGAAAATATGGCGGGAGGTCAAGTTCAGTTATCTTCTAAATTTTAAGTGAGTCTGAAAATATTTCGAAGCTCCAAAAATTTTCAATTGGGTTACAGTTCCTGACCAAAGGCAAATAATGTTATTGGCATTCTTGTGATAGTAAATTATACTTTTTAAAAGTGGTTTTAATTTGTTATAAGTTATTTTGAAAGAGATCCCTAGATGGTTCAGCAAAAATGGCAAAAATATTGGTACACATTACGTAATGAAAACATTACTTCTCACGAAAAGTAAAGACAGGTATGAGAAAATACATGTACAGATAAGTATTAGTAGGAAGTAAAAACTAGTAACTTGTGACACAGATTTGCTTTAGCGTACGTTTTAGAATGGGTAAACACAACTGACGTGAACATTTTGTACATTTGAAATCCTAAGACCAAATGTTTTACATATACAACATTCAGTTGTGTTAAATATTGTTCATGTTAAATATTTTATATTGTTCCATTAGTCAGCTAGATTAACGTTTACTTCGCCAATTCAATTTTACTCATTCGTTGTTTATACACAGTTGTTGTAGATACGTAAACTGCGATGTGCATTTTTGTTCATGTTTCATGGCCGACTGGAAATATCTTGGATATGCCTGTGTTATAGTTTCTTAATTAAACGATTTGGCTCCTTTTCTGAATTCTGATTGGTAGGTGTGGAGTTTTAATTGCACAGTGGGATTTTAATTGCATGCATGCTATTAACATAGAGATAATAGACTACTTTTCATGAAATTAATGAGCATATTTAGTTTACTAAACGAAAAAGAAGGTTATAGTTTTACTAGTGGTAAATAAGAAAACTCGGTCCTATCGTCACTGATTTACTTGAACCTACCACTCGTGTAATTATACCCCTTTATCCATGTGTTACGTTCAATATTTTTGTTTCCATTTAAGAATAATTTAAATTTTGAAAAATTCAAGCATCTCTTTACTATTCGAGGCATACTTTTGATGATGTCTTATTGCTGCTAAAAAAACATTTTAGAGTGCCTTGCATTGTGTAGTTATGATTACCAAAGTGACTGAGAGGATAAAGAAAAGTTTGAAAATGGAATATATTCTATAGATTCCGGATGAAGTATTATAAGAAGCTGACAAAGACACGAAAACCTTACTTTCCATGGAAGGTAAAGACAAGAGAGAGAAAACAACATGAACGAGTATAAAATTAGAAAGTAGAAAAACGCGTCACTTCTGTATCAGAAGATTTGCTGGCGTATTTAAAATGAGTGCGTACAACTAACGTTTAAATATTTTACATTTGAAATATGCTGCGTCCCAGTTTTACATTTAATTTATTCCTGTTTAATATTTTAAGTTGTTCCATTAGTTAGCTAGTGTTAAACTAATGTTAATTTCCGAAATTCCTCAATGTTGTTTTATCCCTTCATTATTTATGTCTGTTTGAGTACATAATCTGCGATGTATATTTTTTGCTCATGTTCCATGGCCGACTAGAAATACTTTGGCCACATCTATATTATAGTGACTTCATTAAACTATTTTATTTTTTATGAATTCTGATTGGTGATTCTGATGAATTTTTCATTGCATTCAATTAATATTATCAACGAATTGGCATGGAATTAATGTGTATATTTAATTTACCAAGCGTAAAAACGAATTATTAAGCTCAAAATGAACCAATATTGCATTAAAACAGTAATTCAATATTTTTCATTTAATTAATGATATCAATTCAATTGATAAGCTTGAATCTTGAGTGAAAAGATTGAAGAAATATTAAATTTACTCAGGGCTGAAATGCGTCTCTTTTATATAGTTTTCAATGCCAATAAAAATTGACCGGCACACTGGGAGTTCTTAACATCTGTGATTTTTTTTAGTAATATGAATATTCCATTATATGGCATTCTTCACATTCAATTTAAAAATGGAGTAAGGTTTTTGTCAAGATTAGTTAATTTATTATCCAAAATTACTGAATTTTTATCGTTAAATCATCATTAAAACTACCAAAATTCTGGCATGTGAAATGAATATTCCAAAGCGCGAGTTAACGACAGCCTTACATCAAGGGTTACCCTACTCTGTATTAGAAGTCAATACCACTTAATAATTAAAGAGACAATTTTTCCTACAATTTTATTTAATCAAAGATCATCTTTTAATGGATTATCCATATTCATTAAATCTGGTGGGTAGAAATAAAACCTTCACTACTGCTAATCGAATATTCAAAACAACATCAATTTTTTTGGGATTGAAATTACTCGTTCTACACAAACCTAAAAAGTCTCATGACTGAGCGTTGTATTATCACTAGGTTTTGCAATAATACAAAATGACAACCATATGAGATATTTAAATATTACGAAGAACGTCCCACAAGCAGATCAACACAAAACCTGGCAACCCTGTGACCGCGTCTGACACCATCTGCACGTCTGTTCTGAGAACGAATCCGCTCAAATCCCTTGTCCGGGCACATTTCCAACGAGACCAGAAGTTTGCGTTGTGACGAGGCGCCGACGTTGAAAATGATTCCCGGCACCTGTCCCGCTATTTGGATAGGTCCAGTGGCGGAGACGTGTGAGCCGTCACGTTTCGGGAACAGAAGCGAAACACCTTTTCCGATTTTCAGTTGCAGCTCGAGATCATCTTTGATGTCTGAAAATCGCCTGACATGGCTCAGTGACAACGTCCATCGCCGCTGCTGCGTCTCTGACCGGGAGGTCCTAGGGTTCGAGTTTCGGCGGTGGTGGACTAGCTCGCTAGCACTAGCTACACTAGCTGAAGCAAGGTCCAATTCAAACAGGTCTGGAGGATAAATCTAGCGGCTGGTCGCTCCCATCGGCAGTATTTTGTCGGAAGTATTTCTCCTATTACTATCGGACAATTGCCGGAGCAGTACCATTAAAAAGTGGACGCAATTCAAGTGCGATCACTCCTTCCTCATCCTTGATCCCTCATCTTCACTTACATTAACAAGCACTAAACTAGTACTCACACCGGGAGACCAGACGGGAGTTTAGAGCTAAGTTCCGGCTGGGGCGATGGCCCGGAGGAGGATACATCTGGAGGGTAGCAAACCGTAAGCACATAGGTCGGCCCGTATCTAACGTAACAGCAGGGGAGGAAACCGCCGCCTCCCAGCCCCTCCCCCCTCTTTCGTCGTTCGCTACAAAAAAAAGTGTATTTTGGCCGTTTAGTTGATTTATTGAGGGTATTCTTCCCACTCTCTCTCATACACACACACGTATTATATAAATTGTACACAAATTCTGTTAGCTAAACTGAAAAGAGATCCTTTAGTCTCTGAAATGGCAGAATCAGGCTGTGTAGACATTTCTACCGCGCTAGCTTCTCGCACACATTACTGATTTTACGACGTATCTTGACTACACTTACGGCTTCTTATTAATAGAAAACCAATTCTTTCTTAGCCTTTTCATCGTAAACATTAGTTTGCTGTTTAACATACGTTAACACAACTTAATTTGTTTTATTTGGGGATAACAAACTCCCTCAAAGAAGACTTGCAAAGTGTCTCAAGTGTGATCACGTGGAAGATCAAATTATTGAATATAATTCTAATTATCCAGAACGCCTACAAAGCTTCAGACGTGGCGACAGAAAAAATATTTGAAGATTAGAGAGCTCCAAACGGTCGATGTTCAGCTGACAGGTCGACAGACCAACGTCATTCTTTTCAAACTATCTTAACGAATAATGAAACGTTGGAAAATGACTGCAATGTTTTGACTCCAGAACCATTCTCTAAGAGGCGTATTTTCAAAACCAGTACCAGATGAAGAAAGGCGCGCACCTTCTGGATAATAGTGCTACAAGTTGAGCTGCCCTGTCTTAGTTACAGGGCCACAAATTGCGTGCAAACCTGCTTCAGTCTCCTGCCCATTTCCATTCAGAAATAATATCACCTTTTATGTGAGAATACTACGCATTTGCTGTTTTCTTTATGAAAATTTCTTTATGAATTGCTCCTGTAATCTGACGAACGTAGTAATTGGGTATGCTTTGAACCGAAATATAGAAAGAGAGTAAAGTTCAGTACTTACCATTTTTGAAGCGCATGTGGAATCGGAAACTCACCTAAAAAAAGAAAAATCAACAGTTGAATGCGGAATCGTTCTATTATTTCTCTTTATCCTTATAATTACCACGCAATGCAGTCAACAGCATAGAGATCATGATGGACAGGAATAAAAATTCTACATATCAGTTTTTGATTGAACAACGGTGCGAATGTGGCTAATTGTATACCACTTGAGACGAAGCATGTTTATAGAAAGTTATGTAAAGCGCCAAAAAATCGACATCTAGATTTTGACTCTAACACACGTTTCGGTGTCTCTTATTTACTGTATGGGATGTTTTGCGGGAACACGACTAGCGGTCGTAGATCCGCCCTCATGTATTCGACTAAGCACCCATGTACTCGCCTAAGCATACCTCCGGCGCGGGCCTAGGGGATGTTCTTCGAGAAGGCGCGCCGCACGGGCGTCCCCTGAAACGTGTGGGTGTGATTCTCACTTTCTACGCCAAATGTCGGTCTCAATCCGCAACCTAACTTTCTGGTTGGGAAAATGTGATAATTCCTTAGAATTGGAAATATTTGCAGGGCTTTAATTTTTTCGAATACCAGTCAGGGTTCTTTTACGTGACACAAGCATGACGTGGCCACTGTGAGATTTTTCGTTCTTCGAAAATCTGCCAGTATTGAATTCACGCAGTGAAGCTTCAGAGACCAGTAAGATAACCACTTATCCATAGAGCCTAACTCGATGTCTCTAATACCGACAAATCATTTTTCCAAAACGTTCGCGTCCGTCCTTTTAGTCCGTGTGTTTTCGCGAAAACGTGTGCAGTCGAGTTCCAATATCCGAAATTAATATTTTTTAGTTCGGGCACGAGAAAATATAAGCTGTAGTGGCAACACTATTTTTCATCGTAGTAGACAACAAGAACATGATGTTAAAAAGAAACAAAATTAAAAATAGTGAATGTGGGTGAGTGTACGAAAATATTATTCTTCTGTTCTTTAGAAATTTTTATTGCTTTATTGTTCTATTGAAATCAATGATTGTATCACGTGACAGCTAAACAACTATGACTGAATTTTAAAGGCACATTTTGTTAACTATGACATAAAAGATACTATCACAAATTACTTTTCTTTCCCTTGGTGACCCTTAAATGCATTTTCAATACTTCGAATTTTAGTAACATTCAAGTACAGAATGAAATTTCCATAAATTGAGCGCGCAAATTCAATGTTTTTCACGAAAGTTAGAACATTTCATAATGTAGATAAATATTTTTATTTTATTCTAAAACATTACTTCGAAAGTGCATGTATGGATGTAAAGCGTCCTCTATGAATGCTTTTCAGTACAAACACACAGTCTCAACGCCTACATCAAAGCAAAAGATAACTTTGACTACGCGTAACAAAAATCTGTGAACAATATGAGTTATATTTGCTTCTCTTCATGAGAAAAGAAAACTGGATCTCACCTATAAAGTAAATTTCAGTCATGATGTAGAAATACTCGTCTGTTTAAAGCAAAATAGAAAGGGGAAAACCAAAGTGATTTTCATTAATTAAAACACTTTCCTTAATAAGTTCATTTAATAACTTCTTGGCTGTCCGGGTGACGCCGCGTCGATGGCTGAGAGGCCGACGTTTCGTCTACCAGGCTTCCTCAGGGCAGTACACCCGGACAGCCGAGAAGTTATGAACTCGAGCCGCGGAAGCTTACGTGTACAAGTTAATTTAATGAGTTTCTTTTCAAGTCAAAACAAATAAGACGTATTCACGTCTATTCACATCAAATCATATTCATCGTCTGAGAAAAGTATTTTCGTCCATTCATATCAAATGGAACACAAATTTTTTAACGTAAACAGAATTGGATGCAATACAGAAAACAATGGTTTATCAGAAGTAACATCACGTGATTTGGAAATCACCGATGGATCAACGAGACGCATAGCAACGAATTGATTTATCAGTAATTTTCAAATTTTGAGTGAAATTTAGTGTGACTGTTACGAGAATAAATTACATTGATAAACTCATATAAAACTATTTAAACAACAAATAACACGAAACAATATATTTTGTGTAATTCTGATGTCATTAACTGTTGATTAACATCGATGCCCCGACATAATATCACTGCTTCGTGGAAAGATTTCCTGTATGACAATGGAACTTACACCGAGATAAAATGAGTGTGTTCAACCGTTCTTGTCAGCAGAAGTGTTTCGGTTAAATTCGCTTCTGAAGAGTGAATTCGCAAGTTGTCGTCAGCGAATTCAAAATATTGAAACCCATCAGCTCCTTGCCATCGTTTAGATTTCTCTAGTGAAAATGCGCTCGCACTCAGTATAAGAAACGTAAACGTTTCGCTTCCGAAGCAGTGCCCGCAGCGGCGAAGGCGGGGACGCGGGCAGAGGCCGAAGCAAGGACGCGGGACGCGGCAAGGGTGGAGACGGAGGCAGGGGTAGTGGTTGTGGAAGGGTTGGGGCGGGAGCAGGGGGCGGGGGCGGGGCGGAGGCAGGGGCAGAGACATGGGCAGTTGCAGGGATAAGGGCGAAGGCGAAGGCGGAGGCGGAGGCAGGGATGGAGATGGAGTCAGGAGCGGGGCCGGGGGACGGGCAGGAGCGGAACCGGAGGCGCCGCGCAAAGCCACGAGGGCGGCGTTGAGATAAAAAGAGCCAACTGCGTTTACGAATGTCTTCGCTCCGTGCGAAGACATCTATTTCAGACGGCACACCAGAATTTCGCGAACAGCCGTTCTGTCTGTCCGAGACAGCGTCGCTCTGAAGGTAAAGAACGATGAAGTTATTACATACGCCTCCTCTCGTGTTTAACGATACATAATTATGAATATTATCATTTTCGGTTCCTCGGCGTAGGCACGGAACCAGCCATATACCAATATATTCTCCCATTTCCTAGTCAGGTAATAATAATGGTGGTTTGCCATTTCCTGGTGTTTAACACTTCCTTGCAATCAATGATCTAATAATCAAAGAGCCAGACTCTAAGATCCCGACTGATCTCCCGGCATGTGTCGTAGTGTAGTGCATGTGTGTAAGTAAGAGGTGAGGATAGGAGAAGGAAGAGGAAGGGAAGATCGCGCGCGGTCTGTGGACCATTTGTTAGGGAATTGCTCCGGCATTAGCCTGTTGTTGGTCTGAGAAAACAATGAAAACGGTCAGAGTAGCCGGCCGCTAGAAATTCCCCTCCAGAACGCGGCTGAATCCGACCCAGCTAACAAGGTAGTATCGAAAATCCTGCCACCGTCGGGACCCGAACTCCAGGACCATCCGGACAGAGGCACTGCAGGGACTGATCCACCTTTGCCGGTAGGGAGTATGGGAGAAGAGGAGGAGCAGGACAGAGTGGGGATGAGAGGGCGAGAGATGATGGGGAGGGAAAAGTGCGGTGAGGCTGGACCGGGGCCAAGCGCTGCACGCCGGCGTTTCGCTCTCCATTCGCCCGCTCTATGCATTCCAAATCACGCCATCACCATCTTGCTTCATAATGGAGCAGCAGCTGCTGCTACTTGTGCTCCACTGTCATTTTTTTTTATACCACTGGAGCTGATTTGTGACTACACGGCTCGAGAACCTAGTTCAACTTCTTTCATCGTCTCCACTCAGGGGCTACGTAACATTGCTGTTTTAAATTTCAGGTCGTTAGGTCCACAGACAGAAGATCTAATACTCAGTAGGTCCAATGTAAGAGGAGATCTATGGCGCAGTCGGTGTAATGTGACAGATCCGCGAAACAAAAAGACTCAATGACTAAGTTCTAAAATTAGAAGGTACACTTACACAGGTCTAATACTTATACAGGATGTCTAACGGGTATAACCGAAGCTAAAGCTATGCTCAGAAGGTCTAACAACGATATCACATCCAAAATGGCAAAATTTTCATTTCTTAATTGCTGAACACTATGTCTGAAAATCAAAAGCCAAAATTTCAAAATGTCAATGAAAATTCCTAGAGAATTGTATTTACATCATAAATATACTTTCTGTCATTACACCGAATACTGTCAGACCTGACGACCTTTAAACCAGTATTATTACCCAAATAATGAGAGGACCAAGTTCCCAGAATCTCTTATTTTGTACGAAAAATTTAACTGTCGTAATTGTGATTGCAAGTGACAGCTGTTTTGTGTACCAATTTGCATTAATAATGGATTTACGTAAAACTTCAATACGATTCGAATGTGAAAATTTGCCTCTAGAATTCACTTCATCAGCATAGAAATACAGGATGGCTATAATTAAACTTCCCCTATAGCACACGTTGTAACAAGGAAACGAATTATAGTACAAGTACCAAACTTGCTAGTTCGATTATTCCAGAAAATGGGGTACATGATTTCACAGCCCCACCGACCAGTTCCAAATGTCACCACCAGGTGCCATGATCAGGCATAGTGCTGAATAGTCGCACACACACCGGACCAGTTCCCGTGCACTTGTTGACGAGTCGACATGGCTTTGGACATAGGCAGCAGGGCATTATCGGTGAAAATCTATTACCAAAACAACCGTAATGCTGTAGCTGCACATCGAGAATATTGCCGCCTGAAAGGATTACGAAGGGGCCTCTTTCTCCACCTTCTTTGAAGAACGCAATGAAGTTCGAATCAATTGGGAACTGGGTATGGCTCCGGTTATAATCACTATGTATTAAAATATAAAATCTCAAATGGTAGTATCCCACGTCGGGGAAACTACCAAATAATAACACGACATATGAACGCTTATTTTTGCAATATTTCGTCAACATAGCATCAGGCATAAAAACAAAATGAAAGGAAACACGGAGCCCGCCTGCTATATCAAGAGAAAGGTAAAGGAAAATAGTGTATTTTTAAGGTCAAGTACATGACCTTAAAAATACACTATTTTATTGCTACAAGGTATTTAATCATAAAATCTTGATTTTAATGTAACAGTGCTTGACAATGTATTTTTGAAAAGTGATAATCAAGGGAAGAAATGAATTAAAATTATTTTTAATGTTTTTGGAGGAAACTGAAATTGAATGAGAAGTCCTGCAACCCTTTAAAGTTATTGTCGTTATTTGCCCACCCATATTTTTTGTCAATTCATATATTCTTCTTTTGCATTAATTTGGTAATTTTATTCCTGCAATAGATGGAGACATCCGAATTGAAATATACAAGCAGGTTGTACAAGCGGTATTTCTGAATGCTTATGTCGATTTAGTCGAGATCGCTAAAGCATTGTATGCTTTTGACCAGGATGTATTCATGACTGGCATCGGTTCGAATCTTCTTCAAAAACAGTGTTTATGCCCGAAGTCCAATGGGAGGGAGAAGTCAGTGTAAAGCAATATGGCCACTCACCATGTGTTCGGGTACCATCATCAATGTTAATTAAATTAAGGATTCTGAAAACTTCTGAGGGAGAGAATGTATCTCTGTAGAAGATGTTTCCTGCAAACTCACAAGAGAGTGTGTATAGAGCGATATCGTAAGTTTTCCAAATGATTGTGAAACCATTTACGTGCCATGATAGGATAGACACCTGGATCTTTAAGGGTTAGGTTTAAATCTGTTCTTTTGGGAAGGTTGCGGGGGTAGCTTTTTAATTCTTAAAGAGGGTTGCAATTCATATCACAATCTCCACCCACTTCGGAGACTAACAGTGGCCATTGTTGCCGCTGTTCCCCTTCGCAAACTATCTCGGGGATAAAGTGACACCATCTTTGGTTGTATTTCAACCTGAAGTCCTAGTCAAGGCGCCTGATCGGAAGTGCGTTGTCCCCCGTCTGCCCATCGAGAAATGACCGAGGCCAAAAAAAGCGTACTAGGACACAGCAAACAAACAATTAGAGGAACCACGAGTTTACGCAAAAAACAGCAGAGGACTACGGTGGGGGTGACTCCGTTATAACGGGTAATTTTGATAAAACAGCTAAATCAACGAACTCTTTATGACACGTCAGTGAAGTTCGGATGTGGAAATCAGTCGGGCTTGAGAAATCGATAAGTGGATGACGTTTAGTTGATAAATGAAGTAAAATAAATAATTCATTTCATGGAAGTGGACATCAAATTGGACATTTCATTTTAATTTCATTAAATCAGGATTGGATTTAATTCACCGAAATTGACATTGTTTCAAATAAGCCGGCGAATGTAACGACGACTGGTCGACAAGAATGATAGGTTGATAAAAGGTAAGGCAATAAAAGGCAACAAAAAAAGGCAACAAAAATGAAGTTCAAAATTATCGGCCAATTTCTCTTTTGTCAGTTTTTTCAAAAATATTAGAGAGACTTTTTTATGTACGAATGGAAACCTTTCTCAATAAACACGACGCGTTTTCAAATTGCCAACATGGATTCCGGAAATCAAAATCTACGGAAACAGCCATTTTTTCTTTTCTTAAGGATGTTGCCTCATCATTGGATCAAAACGAAGCAACTATTGGAATATTTTTAGATCTTTCAAAAGCTTTTGACGTCATTGATCATAACATTTTACTTTCAAAATTACCTTCGTATGGAATCCGTGGTATTGCTCTAGATTGGCTATGTTCGTACCTTAAACAACGATCTCAGAGAGTAGAAATACCTTACTGGAATGATGGAACTTTATGTACACACCTTTCCGGTTCTTTGCCAATTGTACGAGGAGTCCCGCAAGGATCGATTTTAGGCCCTATTCTCTTCCTATTATACGTAAATGACATGCCCTTAGCGATTCGAAACGGAAGAACAGTTCTCTTTGCGGATGATACAAATATTCTTTGCAACAAAGAAACCGTAAATAGTACAATATCAGACGTTTCAAATTGGTTCCGTAATAACAAATTAAAAGTAAATGAAAATAAAACTGTTTCAATGCAGTTTTCCATATCAAATAAAAAATTCTGTACTCCATTGAAAATGAACGGTGTGCCATTGACTGATGTTAATGTAACAAAATTTTTAGGTCTATCAATTCAGTCAAACCTCAAATGGAATGCCCACTTAAATGAATTGAACACAAAATTAAGCTCATTATGCTACGCGTTCAGAATTCTTTCAAATTCCGTCAGCCTTCATACAGCTCGTTGTGTATATTTTGCCAATGTTCACTCCCGCCTGAGATATGGCATAATATTTTGGGGAAACACATCTTATAGTTCACAGACTTTCAGATTACAAAAAAGAATTGTACGAATAATAAGCAAATCCAACCCACGTGATTCTTGTAAGTCACTCTTTATTAAACTAGGAATTTTACCATTACCTTGTCTCCTGATTTACGAATCAGTAGTTTTTGTCAAAAATGACTTACTTAAGGACGGGAATATATTTTCAGCAAACGCCGATGTCTATAAGTATAACACACGACGTAGTAATCATATTCACCAGGTGGCAGTATCAACAGCTCACTACAAAAAATTCACATACAATTCATGTACATTACTCTACAACACTTTGCCAGAAGACATTAAACGATTAAATTCAATAGAAAAGTTTAAGTCCCAAGTAAAATCTTTTCTGCTGCATAACTGTTTCTATACAATTCGAGACTATACCGAGCATCAAAAAGGAAAGTAGAATTAATTTTAACAATGATAGTTAATGTAATTATTTATCATTTGGACTGTATAATTATAAAGAACCTGTAACAAGTATTGTACCACAGTTTCTGGGTTGATGGCCCCCATCTCGATCAGGTTTTTCGTCCAGTTTCCCTGATCCTTGAGCAAATGCTGAGATGGTCCCTTGTTTTGCTTCTGGACATAAATGTAACTTCATTATTTGTGCACGTCTTCTGAATTTCAGTGGGAAATATAGTTATTCAAATTATCGTTTTTCATATTATCGCGGCAAAAAGTATTATTCTTTCATGAAGAACATGAGGGTTCAGGGCAGAAATTTATAGCTAATTTACCTTTGAAAATATATTTTATTATATAGGAGCGAATATTTTGTCAACAAAACTCGAAAAAAACTCTCTTTTCTGTATTCAAAATTCGACTAGAATATGGTTTAGGATAGAGACCACAGAATTATGAAAACGTGCACAAAATTCACTTCTCCCCATAGCTCGTCATACGCAGTTTTTAACTGTTTTTGACGTAAATAAATAAATAAATAAATAAATACCGATCGAGGTACTCGTATTGTGCACAGTACTCACAGTAGTTGCTGAAGGAGTGCATTTAGAAAAAACTCATTATAATAGTTGTGATGGGAAGATGCCCAACAGAGATATTGGAAGAATTTATTTTATGTATAAATGCAATTGATTTTGTAAATAATCTTAATTTTACTTTCTCGTATACATAGAACATACGTATTATAAAGAAAGTTATGTAATTCTGCGGAAAATCGATATCTAAATTTAAAGAGAAATACGCGTTTTGGCGATCTCTAATGCCGAAAAAGTACTTTTTTGAAGTCCTTTCTTGTGCCTGTTTGTCGGTCTGTCTGTCCGTATGTGATCAAATCTATCGCCTAAACTATTCGTTGGAGTTTTCCCAAAATGAATATTCTACAATATTTCTGGAAAGCCCTGCGAGTTTGAAACGCATTCTTTTAAATTTAGGGGTACTTTACCAGAAGTCTCTGGGACATTTTCAACATCTTTTCAAGAATGTCACCAAACGTTTTCTGTAAATTTCTTAAAAGAATAGAGTGAAATATACTTATGAAGATGGCATCGTTCCGATTTTCACACTTAATTTTGATTTTTTGGGAGTCTTCCTATAAGTTTTAATCAAAATTGCTCCCAATCTACTAAAATGTTCAAAATTTTACATGACGTTAATGAAAGGATTAATTCTGGAGAAGAAATTCCGTTTGAATAAAAAATGCTCTCTTCAATATTGTAGTTGTAGAAAGACGCCGAAAAAATCACTTCTGCAATTTTGTAAGATTTAAAGTTATCAATGGAATTCGAACCTATGCCATTTTTGTGTGTGCGTTTAACTCTATTCGTATAAGAAATTTCAAAAAAAATTTGAAGCTACTTTTTAGAAAATTTTGTGTCCAAAGGGCTTCATGTAAAGTACAATACTCCTAAATTTTAAAGAATGATTTTCAAAATCGATGCGCTTCCAGTTGGGCAAGATTGACCAAAGAATATTAATTTTGGAGGAAAAAATTCTTATAATAGTTTAGGCGCCAGTGTTGCTCATAGACGTAGGCGCCAGTGTTGTTTATAGCCAAAGCCAAAGGGACAGACGGGCAAGCGGATGGACAGATGTTTTTAAAAAAACACTTTTTTGGTAGCGGGGGCCCGCAGAACATGTATTTCCGTTGAACTCTCGAAACCGATTTTACGCGGTAATACGTAACTTCCTTTATACGATGTATATACGTACGTATATGAGAAAGTAAAAACACTATAAAGAGGTTTTCTTGTTGTTTTTTGAGTTTGACTTCAGCTCACTTCCTATTAATCAGAATGTTTTGTTACCCTCTCTGTACACCGTCTTGTTACACAAGGTCTTTTTAACGACCTACCGCAAGGAAGGGTTAACAGGTTCAACGGCCCGCCGTGCACGGCGGGTTGCTCGCCGGGGGCGGGCCTGGGGCAGTCCTCATGAGCCAGAGGCGGTCCTTACAAGCGCCAACGCCGAACTCATCGCCCTTCCTCTTCCTACGCCGCCGACACCGAGCAGAGCAGCAAGCACCCATTCAACGGGGTATAAAGGAGAGGCGTCGCAGCCTAAAAAGCAGTGTGTGTTCTCGGGAGAGTGATAGTGCCGAGCTGCGAGTGGTGAAAGTTGACGTATATACTCGTGTTGAGAAACTACGCGACGAAAGTGGTACTTCTCCGGTAGATTAAGGAAGCGGAACATTCATGGGACATCTGCTGGATATACGGAAACTAAACTAGTCTTTGCTACATCTTCCAGATTCATGGAAAGATCGCAAAGTTTGTTGGTACCGTTCTGTATTGTGGCTAGTATAAATAAAACTGGTTTATACCGAATAGTATAAACAGGTATACAACTCGGTACAAAACACAACTCGGTATAAAACAGTACAATCAAGTACATCCGAATTTGAGTACATACTATACACTGATTTAACTAAGAAGACTGTTAAAATTATCGCATTGTAATGTGGTTTGGCTATTCGCATACTGAATTTTTAAGGAGCAATATCTACAAAATGATATCATTTTTATTTTAAATACTATGTTTCATTCTGCCTTAGGGATACGTTCCTATCCATAATGACCACAATTCTATCCAGGATTCTGTGCCATAGTCCACAGTCACATACTGAATCACTACTTCATTACTTTTAATGAAGCGGCTAAGCAGAACTCTGAACGACTTTGACCCAGTCGTGTCTATCATTTCACGCGCTTGCAAAGTCAATTTCGTCTAGGTGAAATCTAGAATGACCCAGTAGTGCGAAGACTTTGAGAACGGTAACGGCTTCGATATATACGTCGGGCCAAAGCCCTTGGGCATTTTGTCGCCGCTCGATCATTAGAACTCTAATAACGCCCTTGGTGCATAAATAACTATTATCGCGGGAGGCTGTTTCCTATGAGCCTCTGTCCGGGAGATCCTAGGTTCGAGTCCCGACGGCGGCAGGATTTTCGACATTAGCTTGTCAGCTAGGTCGAATTCAGTCGCTGTCTGGAGGAGAATTCTAGCGACCGGCTGCTATGATCGGTAGTTTTCCGTGGTTTCTCCGATCAACACCATGAGAATGCCGGAGCAGTGCCCTAACAAACGGGCTACGGACCGTGTGCGATCTTTCCTTCCCCTTCCTTGTCCTATCCTCTCCTCTTACACACACACTTACACTAACGTGCACTACACTACCACGCATGCCGGGAGACCGGTCGGGAGCTTACATCTTGTCCCGGCTGGAGCGGGGCCAAGCTGCTGGGAGATACCTGGTTGAGGGGAAAGCCCGCTAGGTAGGACGGTAGATCGGCGCAAGATCTCGCCATCCAGCGGGGAACAGATCAACGCCACCTTCCGAGTAAAAACACGCACTACACTTACGGGGCTAATGACCTAAGTAGTTGACGCTCCCCGAAACAGGAATCAATCAATCAACCTACGAGTCTTGTCGCATGACGCCAACTGTGTCGTAGGAGGTGACGTAATGACACTCAGTATGAGCATTCAGTCCGGTTTGCGCAAAATGAGAAGAGGCGGAATAACACAATCAAATATTTGCATCTTTCAGTCAAAATAGACTCCTTTTTTGCATTTTTTACCCGTTACTGGGTACCTAACAAAACAACGGTCACCTTTTACAAGGCCGGAGACTGCGTATCTTTTATTCAATATTCGCGCGCATTAGAAATTAGTAACATAGGTCTTGTATCTCGTATTTTAAAGCAGATAGTCGAGTACTCGTGGAAAGTAATTAAAGATTATATTCCATTGCAGTGTCATGCTGTACGGCTTACTTGTTTAAGCGCATTATGATCACAGCTATACATGATTTTCATCGCGCCGCGTACTGTGTGTTTGCGCTCTTTCTGCGTCTCTGCATTTCCGTAGCGGTTTTCCCTGTAAGCCCTCTTTTCGTCCCGTGGCTCTGCCCGCTTCTCCGCCGCATTCTTCTTTCGCTCCCAGCGCGTCGAGATGCGTGCGTCGTCGATCCGGGATTCGCCACCCTCCGCGACGCTTTTCAGAGTACCCCAGCGGTCTTTAAGTGTCCATCAAACCCCTTTATGCGAGAAGTCCCATTATTTCCGCGGTGTGCCTCCGAGAGAAATGTTCCCTCTGGGAAACGGTTGGGCGGTTCGCCACCGTGAAGGATGGGTTCGAAAGGGCTCTCGAGAGTTCACACAGAGCTCTAACGAGCTTTATGTTTCACATTTTTAAACAAATTATTTTATCCAATTTCAATAGAAATAATCGCGTAGAAGTATAAAAATTCAATTGAAAACATGTCAAATCGAATTCTAAATACAAAACTGCCTTAGAACTAACAAACAGTTTTGAATATGCATTTGGTTTGTCAATTCCACTAAAATATATATATTATTTTTGTTAATAAAGTCATTCCTCAATAGATAAACTAAATGTAGGGTCGCAAGTCAACGTTGACAAACGTTCTACTTATTGAATATGAGCATACACTGAACCGAGTATAAACTAATAGCTTGAAGCTAAAAAACGTATTTCATTTCTAATAAACATTTTAAAAGTTCTAATAAAACCATTATATTATGTAATAGAATACCAGTGCCTAAAACGCGTGTGCACAGCAGAGGGTGGATAAATAATTTTGTTCAGAAGGTAAAAATGAAGATATGATGTCAATGACTCCAATGGTACATTAATGGGAGGCTAAAGAAACGTGAGAATGTCGAGAAAGCCGGATCTATTCATCACTAACTTTATTCGATTTACATGAATTTGATTGGACTGGCAAGCTCAGATCGCTAAATTACGGATCTCTCCTAAAAAAATTAGGTTTTAAACTAATGGTGCTACAGAATGGCACAGACTTTCCCGTATTGGTTTCCTCTTTCCTTTGGTCTCGGCTAGGTATTTGGACATGTCACAAACTCTTGCCACCTCCCATCTGTCGTCTCCTAAAGCACACTTTTTGACATTTTCTTAATTTTTTGGTTTCCTAATAGTAAAACGGAAATATTATTTTAAGAATATTAAGGAACAGTACAACGTCATATTAAAGACCCCAATTAGCACTGTCCGTTAGAACAGTTTTAAGAGAAAAATTGGAGTCGTTTTCGAGAAAATGGCATTTGAGAGTTTCTGAAAATGCGAAATTTTGAAATAGTTTTCACAGAAAACGGTTGAGTTTTTCAGAAACTTTATATGACATTATTTAAAGCATATATATATATATATATATATATATATATATATATATATATATATAATAAAAAAAGTTGTGTTAGTTACACCACTTATAACTCACGAACGACTGAACCCATTTTCATTATCTATGTTTTGTTGGATTCATCTCCGTCCCGATTATAACAGAATACCTAATAAAATTTCAAAATAAATAGCAGTACATGGCGCTTAAGAATAAAAAACTAGATATTCATGCGAACGCAGCTCGCTACACAGTTCGAATCTTTATCATTAAATAACTCCTAAACGAAGCGTTCTAGGGCCTTCAAAACTAAAATTTTAAGGCCGAAAGCCTCAAAAAAAACTTTCTTACACCCTATTCTACAGGATGAGAACATTTTAGAACATTCTACTGCATTTTTGCTGTTCCGGCGCTTCTCAATATTACCCCACCTACTCAAAGACGTGCAGAATCTAAGTAAATAAAAGAAAGTCGGGTTGATTAAACTATTTATAACCCAGGAAGGACTGGACCAATTTTAATTATCTCCGATTTCTTGGATTCATCTCCGCTCCGAGAAGCAGAATAACTATAAAAATACCGAAAAATTTCACGAAAAATTATTATACAGAAAATTAATCAAATATATAAAAATCCAAGTTTGTTGGTGCATGCTTAATGCGCTGCCGTACCAAGCATCCAATTGCGATAAAAATGTGTCAACTTATTGCTTGCACTTGAGGGAAGAACATAGGCATAGTACAATTATTGTAACTCCACTAGATGGCGCTAGAGCACCTGATGGCGTTTCAGTTATATGCAATTTCCAATTTACGTGAGCTTCATTGTTGCTGGGCGTTGCCGTATGCCATGGTCGAGGGGAACACGAGGAGCAGGCGGCGCAAGTTGGTGAGAGGAGAGGGAAAATGAGACAGGGATAAAGAGACAGGGACAAGGAGGGAGGGAAAAAGAGAGAGGAAAAATAGAAAGGAAATTGATAGAGGAAGAATGGAGGGAAAATAGAGACAGGGAAAGTAGAGAGAGGGAAAATAGAGAGAGAAAAATAGAGGGACATAGAGAGAGAAGGAAATAGAGAAGAAAATAGAGAGAAATAAATAGAGAGGGGAAATAGAGAAAGAGAGGGATAATAGTGAAAGATAAGGAAAATAGAGAGGGGTAAATGGAGAGAGGGGGAAATGGGGAGGAGGGGAAATGAAGAGAGGGGGAAATGAGAGAGCGGGAAAAGGGAGTCAGAGAGTGAGGGAAAAGGCACAGAAGGGAAGAAAAGACACAGAGAGGGAGAAAAGAGACAGAGGGATAAAAGATATACGGAGGGGGGAAAGAGACACTGATGAAAAAGAGAGATAGAGGGAAAAGAGAGAAAGTGAGGAAATGAGAAAATAGGAAAAAGACAGAGGGGGAGGGGAAGAGGAGAAAAGAGAGAGGAAGAGGGGAAAAAAGAGGAATATTTCTTCAATTATTTCTTCTGCGGCTGCACCGCGCCGGGTACAGGTTGAGGCAAAATAGAGAAAGGGAAAATAGAGAGAGGAAATAGAGAGAGGAGGAAATAGAGAGGAGGACCTAGAAAGAGAGAAATAGAGGGAGAAATGAGGAAAGGGGGAAATGATAGAGCGGGAAAAGAAAGTCAGAAAGTGAGGGAAAAGACACAGAAGAGAAGAAAAGACACAGAGTGGAAGAAGAGACACAGAGAGGGAGAAAAGAGACACAGAGGGATAAAAGAGATACAGAGAGGGGAAAGAGACAAAGATGGAAAAAGAGAGACAGATGGAAAAGAGAGAGAGTCGGGAAAATGAGAGAGGAGGAGAAAGACAAAGGGGGAGGGAGAAAGGAGAAAAAATACAGAGAGGGGAAAAGAGAGGGGGAGAGAGGAATATTTCCTCAATTATTTCTTCTGCGGCAACAACGCGCCGGGTATCAGCTAGTGTACACATAAATGCAATCATGTGAACGAGTTATCGCTAATGTAAACATTAACGACGTGAAAGTAAAAATCACATTTGGTAATTTTGAAAAAACAAAAGAATAGAGAAAGTGGTCTTTTATGTCATCTCATAGAGAACATTTAGCACCATCCTTACCAAAAGTTTAAAGAAAAATTTTGCGTTTATGAGAAAATCTTGTTTTTATTATTTTTTTTAAATTGCTCATATTGCACGTAATATTGCGCGAAAACTATTAAAATTTTCAAAAAATGTGCAGAATCTTAATGAAAGAACTCATTATGGAAAACAAATTTTATTTTAAGGAAAAATCTCTATCTTCAATTTTGTAGTTTAGGAAGCCGAAAAAATTCAAAATTTGCCTGTTAAATTTAGAGTTAACCGTGATTGCCATCTTTATAAGTGCATCTTACTCTATTCTTACAAGAAATGTACACAAAAAGTTTGCAGTCGTTTTTGAAAAAAATTTGAAAATGTCCGGGGAGCTTAATGTAAAGTATCCTCGAATTTTAAATAATGTTTTTCAAAATCTCAAAGCTTCGACTCGAGGCAGATAGACAAGGGTTTCTTCAATTTGGAAAATTACTACGCATTTCGGTACTAGTAGTGTTCATGGACGGACGGACGGACGGACAGACGGACGGGCAGACGAACGAACGGACGAATGGACAGACGGACAGACGGACGGACGGACGGACAGACAGACGGAAGGTCGTACTAGTGGGCGTTTTGAAAAAAAACTTTTTCGGTATCAGAGGACCCCAAAATATGTATTTTGTTGAAATCTTGAAATTGATTTTCCGCAGCTTTATTTAACTTTCATATATTACTCTGTATATACGTATGTATGCGGGAAAGTAAAAATGTCAGAAAAAAAATGAAACCTTCTTGTAATATAATTTTCTGTTGGCAGCGTCTCACATCATTTAAAGCTACCCCAATGTTTTGCACTTTCTTTGGGAGCATAAGTATCCTATTCGTAATATTGATGTCATGATTACATTGAGGGTTCAATTTTCATATAATCGTGCGACTGCAAAGAAAATGGACGTTCACTGCTGCTATTACACCCGTTTTTAACCAAACTCAAATTACACTATTATTCTAAATTTTGCTACTTTGTTAGTTTTCGGAATTCATTTGCCCAGCTAACGCTTGCATTAAATCGCCATTGAAAATTTCTCTTTCGTATAAATGAACTTCTGCTATGAATTATTTTCAGGTTGATAATTTTAGATTCAGATACAACGCGTCACACAAATCAATACCAATATAATACAAGGGAAATGCATCTAGGCTAATGACAACTTTGTGTCTCTCGAACGCAACTCTACGTGCAGCATTTACTAGTACTTGTGACACTGCGTAATGTCAAGAATAACAAAAGTGTGAATCTTAACATAATAGTGAGAAGAATTGTTTACATAGTAATTAGAAATGTCTAAATAAGATTAACTTGAATAAGTGATAAAACAGTGAAACCATTTCAAGTAAATATATACCGTTCAAATCAATATTTATTTTATAAGAAGAACTATATAAATCCATTCTTTGTATAACAGATTATTTTTTGGGGCAGGGGAAACGAGATGCTACTGTGTGTACATGTATTATGCTGAGTTAATTTTTATACTGTATTTTAAATTTTAGGAAACATGAAAAAATATAATGAAGATACAGAAGAGTTGCATAGATAATTCAATTCAAAAGTTTCTGTTTCTATTTAGAAAATAGGCAGTAAAAAATAAATAAATTTATCAGAGGCAGGTATGTCTCAGTGAGATGTTGCAATTTTTTATGAAACAAGTTCCAAAAATCTATTTAGTTTTAAAATACGCATTACAAATAAAAATTGTTATTTGGAACCGATTACGTGAAAGATATTTGTGGCTTTATTTTGTGTGTTGGATAAAAATGGTTTGGCTAAAAGGATAATAGTAATTGGTATCAGAATAATGGAAGCCTCAACATGAGTAAACGTATGCACGTACCGTTTAGCAGTTGGATTCTAAGACTAAGTAAGTAAATACTTTAGTAAATACTAAAACTAAGATTAAGTAAATACTTAGCAAGATAAAAATTATGCACCTTTTTAAATTTTGAAGTAAATTCACAGAAAAAGTTTGCACTTCTTGATATCATCTAGATAAAAAAATATATATTTCTATTTTTCCTTTTTTTTCGTTTCGTTAGCGGTGTGAATATTTATTTTTAACATTCACATCGATACATTATATTGAAATGGATGATTTCTTTACATGCGTGTATATGGCTGAATATTGTTTTTAGGATGGGGCAGGAATCAGAAGCTCTGTGATAAGAGCAGTATTATAATCGGATAATTCTCATTCTGTGTAGTGATATAAAAACAGAGTGGACACCTTAATATTTATAAAGATAAGTTATAGAAAATTTCAATGGATTCTGGGATTACACTGTCCTGTGATACATCTTCTAAATTAGACAGTCAGATGAGTGTTTTCAGTAAAATGGTGAGTATCAAATAAACATCGAAGAGATGATCCAATTACTAGCGAGATTCGCTGATGAGTGTGCAGAGAAGTGTGGAAATGAAAAACAGAGTGGGTTTCGTTTAATTGGTGAACAGTTAAAACAGGTAAAAGCAATGTAGATACTCTCACGATCTAATGGTATTTGCGTGTTTTTTAGTGAACAGCATACTGGAACTCGCATAAAAAAGAGTCGTAATATTAAATAACAATAATTAATTAATGATATTAATTCAGTTTGGGATATTTCATCCAAAATTAACAATTGTTTCTAATAAATGGCGAATAAAAATTCAATAAATGTAACATAAATTGCAATAAAAACCAATTTAA